>JAJTTS010000007.1:0-195386 GCA_036971165.1 Arthrobotrys iridis | reverse complement strand
TTTACGTGCTAACGAGCCTGTTTTCCTAGCTATGTCCTTGGACATGAGGCTATGCGCAGGATGGCCAACTCCAACGTTCTCATCGTTGGACAGAAAGGTCTCGGTGTGGAGATCGGTAAGCTGCTTCTGGCATCTGAGAGCTTATGGACAATTACACTAACCCTTAAAAGCCAAGAATATCGCCCTGGCCGGCGTCAAGGCGATGGCAATTTACGATCCTGCCCCCGTCGAGCTCTCCGACCTATCCGCCCAGTTCTTCCTACGGGAAGGGGACGTTGGCAAGTCTCGAGCGGAAGCCACTCAACCAAGACTTGCCGAGCTCAATACATACGTCCCCGTCAGCGTTCATACCGAAAACGTCTCGGAGGACCTGCAATCTCTCACAAAGTACCAAGTCGTCGTCCTGACCGAAACTCCCATCGACGAGCAGCTCAAGATTAACGATTTCTGCCGCTCCAATAAGATTTACTTCATCAGCGCTGATGTTCGTGGCCTGTTCGGAAATATATTCTGCGATTTCGGGGAAGGATTCTCGGTTATAGATGCAACTGGAGAAAATCCCGTCAACGGTATTATTTCTGATATAGATGAGGACGGGCTTGTCACAGCGTTGGATGAGACGAGACACGGCCTTGAGGATGGCGATTATGTCACATTCTCTGAGGTCGAGGGTATGGACAAGATCAACGATGGAACTCCAAGGAAGGTCGAGGTCAAGGGACCCTACACTTTCTCCATTGGCTCCGTCGAAGGACTTGGTAAATATGTCCGAGGAGGGCTGTTCCAACAGGTCAAGATGCCCAAGATCCTCAACTTCAAATCGTTATCAGAGCAGCTGGTCAAACCGGAATTCTTGATCTCAGACTTTGCGAAATGGGACCGTCCAATTCAGCTACACATCGGGTTTCAGGCTCTCTCCAAATTCGCTTCAAATAACGGTGGAAAGTTGCCCCGACCAATGAACGAGCAAGACGCGAAGGAGGTTCTTGGGCTGGCAGCAGAAATCGCTAAGACCATCGAGGAGGGCGCTCCTGAGGAGATTGACGAGAAGCTTCTCACCGAGCTTTCTTACCAAGCTCAAGGTTACCTATCGCCTATGGCCGCTTTCTTCGGTGGATTAGCTGCACAGGAGGTCCTCAAGGCACTTTCTGGGAAGTTTTCGCCCGTGATCCAATTCATGTACTTTGATTCCTTGGAGAGTTTGCCAACCTCAACTGCAAGGACAGAGGAGTCCTGTCAGCCAATCGGATCCCGTTACGACGCTCAAATCGCGGTATTCGGAAAGGAATTCCAGGAGAAGATCCAAAATACTAAAGAATTTTTGGTTGGCGCTGGTGCTATCGGTTGCGAGATGCTCAAGAACTGGGCAATGATTGGTCTGGCTACTGGACCTCGCGGTAGCATCCACGTGACCGACATGGATTCTATCGAGAGAAGCAATCTTAACAGACAATTCCTTTTCAGGGCGCCAGACGTTGGCAAACTCAAGAGCGAATGTGCGGCTGCGGCCGTCGCTGTCATGAACCCTGAATTGAAGGGCAAGATTACCTCCATGAGAGACCGGGTTGGCGAAGATACCGAAGATACTTTCAATGAAGATTTCTGGGAAGGCTTGGACGGCGTCACAAACGCTTTGGACAACGTAGAAGCTCGTGTCTACGTTGACAGAAGATGTGTCTTCTTCCGGAAGCCACTTCTTGAAAGTGGAACCCTTGGTACCAAGGGCAACACTCAAGTTGTTCTGCCTAATCTTTCGGAGTCGTACTCGTCCTCGCAGGATCCACCTGAGAAATCTTTCCCAATGTGTACCGTCAAATCTTTCCCCAACAGAATTGAACATACGATTGCTTGGGGCCGCGAGGTCTTCGACTCCGCATTCGTTAACCCACCCCAGAGCGTCAATCTCTATCTCTCCCAGCCAAACTTCATCGAGAGCACGCTCAAGCAATCTGGGAACCAGAAAGAGATTCTTGAAACCATCCGGGACTATTTGGCTAACGATAAGCCTCTTACATTTGAGGAATGTATCGAATGGGCCAGAATCAAATTCGAGAAGCTTTTCAACAACGATATTCAACAGCTGCTCCACGTCTTCCCCAAAGATTCCGTCACTAATACCGGAACCCCGTTCTGGTCTGGTCCCAAGCGTGCCCCTGATCCGTTGGTATTTGATCTCGATAACCAAGAGCACCAAGACTTCCTTATCGCAGCCGCAAATCTTCATGCGTTTAACTATGGACTTAAGGGCTCTGTAGACTTAAGCCTTTACCGTAAGGTCCTAGACTCGATGATGATTCCCGATTTCAAACCCCAGAGCGGCATCAAGATCCAGGCAAACGACAGCGATCCTGACCCGAATGCCAACTCCGGGTTTGCCGACCAGGACGAGCTTTCCAAGATTGTCGAAAGCTTACCAGCTCCATCTACTCTTGCTGGATACCGATTGACTCCTGCAGAGTTCGAGAAAGACGATGATACCAACTTCCATATTGCATTTATTACCGCCGCTTCTAACTTGCGAGCTCTAAATTACGGCATCCAGGTCGCCGATAGACACAAGACTAAGGTACGAATAAACGGGTCATTGATATGTGAACTACGCTAATAATTGTCTTTACAGCTCATTGCTGGTAAGATTATTCCAGCTATCGCAACAACGACAGCGCTGGTCACGGGTCTTGTGGTTCTTGAACTCTACAAGCTCATTGACGGCAAGAACAAGCTCGATGACTACAGGAACGGGTTCATCAACTTGGCGTTGCCGTTCTTCGGTTTCTCCGAGCCAATAGCGTCTCCGAAGGGCAAGTACAATGATACGGAGGTCGACAAGCTCTGGGATAGATTTGACTTTGATCACAACCTTACGCTCAAGGAGCTTTTGGCAGAGTTTGAAAAGAAGGGATTGGAAGTCACCATGTTGAGCTATGGAAATGCTCTGTTGTACGCATCTTTCTTTGCACCTGCGAAGTTGAAGGAGCGATATTCGTTGAAGTAAGTCTGCCAGTTCATAGTTTTCTACCTTACTCAAACAGCCAGCCAGTTTCTAATTACGTCTGAACAGGATGACGCAACTTATTGAGCTTGTTAGCAAGAAGCCAGTACCTGCTGGCCGACGCAACATGATATTTGAGATCTGTGCGGATGACAAGACCGGCGAGGATGTTGAGGTTCCGTTCGTCTGTGTCAAGACAAAAGACGCTTAAATGAAGAATAATCACTGCATGATAGAGGAAGAAGAATGCTTGCAGAATCAGAAATTAATATAAAATTCATAAGCGCTGTTAATAGCCTGGTTGTTAGTTCCAATTGGATTAGGTATCAAACGAGAAATGGAAACCCTTGATTGTTGAAAATGCATCGAAATGCTCTCTATACCTTGATTGCGTCGGCCGAGATTCAGGCAGCTAAGTCAGCGGCGTAGGTACTTGAGTACCTATGCAAGTAATTTTTTCATTTGTAACGGCATTCTGCGTAATTCTGTGGGGAATCCAGGCCGGATCCCAAAAGAGAAAAATCTTATGAAGGCAGACCACGACGAGGAGCCCTGCTTAGAATGATTAGTCAACCACACTGGAAGGTTTAGTCAAGGAGCTTAAACCAGAACCTGCAGACGCTTGGTTAGTAAGACTTCCAGATTCCGGTTAGTCAGTTTGGACATCGGAAGCAAACGTCTAGAACCCTAACAAATCATGACTAAGGGGAGCCATATTAAGGCAAAGTAGAGGGTTATCGGCACCGACGCGGGGCTCTTTCGTAAACGAACAGATAAAGTATAAAAACGACTCCTTTGGATAAAGAGGGATCATAATAATTTTCCATTCGCCTGCTATAACCAAAAAAAAAGTCTTTTGTTCAATTGTATGTCACAGAGTTTGATACCGAGAGCGATATCTCGTTCGTTAAGACAATCCGCTTGCTCCCGAATCAGCTTTCCAAAGACGTCATTGAGAATAACAACAACAACACGATTTTTGCAGCAGAACCAAGGGAATTATCGTTATTATCATCATCAGCTCGGTGGTGTAATTGAGAAAAAGAGTTTATTATCCGCAAAAATTCGGACAATGTCGGTAAGTGAAAATGGTACCCGCGGCTTCAGGTCGAGAGTGGTAATCTACTCGGCTTTGGTGGCCTGTTTTGGGCTGTTCCTGGCCTCACAGTTTGGATACTCGCGGACCTCGGTATGTGGAAGGATGGCTTCTTCTGCATGTTATCACACACACATATGCAAATTACTCGAGGGATATAAAATATCCAAGGATGATGCCCGGATCATTACAACGGCCATAAATAAATATCCAAGGATCTGACTGTTATAATTCCACTTGAGCAGACAGAAACAAAGGTTACCGCTTGGGCATCCAAGGATGGGGAGTTTAGACGTCAGGCTGTGAGTACACAAAAATGCACCGGCATTTTCAATGTAATGAAGAGCAATTCAAGGATTAACAGAAGATAGTCGTCATTCCGTGATAATATTTCGTCTGCTCCAGGTATGGCTCGAGAACCCTTGTTGATTGGCGCCACAAGGTAAATGTGATACTTATGAATCCGTGAATTTTCAAATAGATGCACAATTCCCACCGGAAAAGGGGAGGTATCATCTCTACGTCAGCTATGCCTGTCCGTGGGCTACTAGAACATTGATTGTTCGTCAGCTCAAGGGCTTGGAGGATATTATTTCCTTCGTAAGTAGTACATTCTCGTGCAAGATGGACTGTGGAGGACTGCACGCTGACAGAGGTTGAATATATTGATAGAGTGTTGTTCACTGGCACCTTGGAGAGAGTATGTCATGTTGATTGTATATGAGATATATTGAGTATGCTTGATGCTAACGAGAGTCTGTGAAAAATTCAAGAGGGATGGCGTTTCGCTGAAACGGACGAGAATATTCCGGACGCGGGCCCGGATGACCTGAATGGGGCAAAGTTCTTGCGAGAGATTTACTTTTCCGTGAACCCAGATTACACCGGACGTTTCACCGTCCCCGTTCTCTGGGACAAGAAGCTCAAGACCATCGTCAACAATGAGAGTAGCGAGATCATTCGCATGCTCTACACCGAGTTTGACGGTCTCATTGCTGATGAATATAAGAACCTGAACTTCTACTCGCCGGAAAATGCAAAGGAGATCGATGAGATGAATGATTGGATCTATGTATGGTCCTCTTCCGGCCGTCGATTGGATCATTCCATGGCTAACGGTGAGCGCTTTTTAGGACACCATCAACAACGGGGTCTACAAATCAGGCTTCGCCACTACCCAGGAGGCGTACGAGAGGAACGTCCTCAGACTCTTCGAATCTCTCGATCGTGTTGAAGAGATTTTGAAGAAATCCGACGGTCCTTACCTTCTGGGGAAGACTCTTACAGAGGCAGATATCAGATTGTTCCCAACAATCATCCGCTTCGATCCAGTTTATGTCCAGCATTTCAAGTGCAATATCAAGATGATCCGTCATGAGTAAGTCTTAAATGGCCTCGTTCCATTACCCCTAGCCGTAAGATAGGAAACAAGCCACGGGAGTACTAACACTAAATTTGCGAAATACAGCTATCCTGTAATCCACAAATGGATGCAGCATCTCTACTGGGATATCCCAGCTTTCAAGGACACTTGTAACTTTGAGCATATCAAGAAGCATTACACCAAGAGCCACACGCAGATTAACCCCTTCGTAAGTGCTTCGACATGACTCTTGATGTTGGTATGGTATATTTCGAAGCTGGACACTAACAAGGCATATTGTTTTTTATAGTCAATCACACCCGTCGGGCCAGTCCCTGATATTCTACCTAAGTCGGAGTAGAGAACTATAAAAGCGCAATGGATATGGCAAAATTTAAAAAAATTGGGAGAAAACATTGGATTTGGTCTTTGAAGGCTTCTTCGCTGATAATAAGTGTCAAAACTACCCGGAGACATACTCGATCCCTGTTTTAATAATGCAACCCACCTGTTACATACAAATCAATTCAAAAAAGGAATTTGAACCCAGAAAATATGGTTAAGAGGACAATTGTCTCTGGAAAGATTCCATCATGTCACGCACCGGTCGATAAATACTGTTCCCTGTTTGCGTTGTAGACAGGGATCCTGCAGACGCTTGCGCGGTCGACATCGGCCATGCATGGATTTGATTTGATTCCTTAGTCGAGTCTACTTTAGCAGTTAGGTCATGGCGGGGCTATCGAGCCCCGCTTCAGAGCGCAGGTGATAATACATAGACCTATCTACCTAGTCCAGCGCAGACGACAGGTTTTCACCATATCATCCCCTTTCCCTTCTCAACTTCACCACCCTCGCGCTAGCTAGTCCCAGGCCGTCGAGGTGCCCGAAGCACACGATCGAGTAAATCTAGGCTCACTGCAACTATGTCTAACTACAATCCAGATTATAGGCGGGACGGAAAGGAATCCCCGCCGTACTCGCGGGATAATTCACCTGAGCGACAAGCGCAGGCCCGTGGAAGCCCCTCTGGTGTAGGTTACATACCCTATCTAGATGGAACCCGGTATACTTGTGCATCGTAACTTTTGAACTGTGCTGATATGATGTCTTTATGTATTTAAAAAATAAATAGCCGAATCTTCAGCTTCCAGCGGCGAAGCCGGCCCAGCCGATCACCAGTCTGAGTGTCAGTCCTCCTTCGGGACAGACGGCGTACACTCCTTACTATGCTGGAGCATCGCCCACTACGACCTCGCCAGTTAGCAAGAAGGCGAACCCCACGGCGTCGTCGCCAAAGGCTGGCGGCGCATACAAGGTACGAAGTGCACCAACTGAACGACTATAAGCTTCTCAAATATAGCAGTTGCTAACTACTCCAACGTATTCTTTACTGTAAAAGGCGTATCGTCCGCCTGTTCAACAAGCATATTCGACCGACTCTGTGATCCCAAGCCAACCGCATGGACCGTATACAGCTTATCAGCCACCAAAGCCGGTGACGTCTACTCAACTACCTTACGTCGCCCCGCTACGTCCACAGCCCCAGCCATCACCTGTGATATCGCCTCTGATTCAACCTGTAAGCCATGCGGACCAGAGGCCAGTCTCACCGCCAGCTCAGAGGCTTCCCTCGCCGTTACCAACGGCGCCACGGCCAGACCCGGTCGACCATAGGCCGTCAACAGCGGACAGCTATACCACGCTTCCTCCCCATGATTATAATAAAGCGGGGGGCAGCGCGGCGGCGTATTTCGCTCCGTCCGTAACGGATTCCGTCGTGTCGACTCCGAGCACTTATGAGCGTCCCAGCGCATTCTCGGACAGACCAATTACACATACCCCACCGGCGGCCACTGGACCCTTTACATCTCAAGGGGCTGCATATCAACAGCAGCCCCAGGTCCCACTGACTGCCTATGGGCCGCCGAGGCCAACCGCTTCCCCTCCAGACCAGAACAGAGTCGCAAGTTATGGATCATCGAGCTCTGCACCTCCTCCAACTTCGCAGAACCAATCGTCTCCGAAACAATCCAATGTCTCTAAGAATACAGGATATGCAGATTCGAACTACCATCCCTTTGGTCCTCCGCTCCAGCCGCCAATGCCGGGGGCGTTCCCTACACAACAGACCGGGGCGTATCCTCCTACACAACAGACCGGGGAGTATCCTCCTACCCAGCAACCTGGGACGTATCCTCCTACCCAGCAACCTGGAGCGTATCCTCCTACACAACAGACCGGGGTGTATCCTCCTACACTACAGACCGGGGCGTATCCTCCTACCCAACAGACTGGGGAGTATCCTCCTACCCAACAGACTGGGGAGTATCCTCCTGCACAAAAAACCGGGGAGTATATTTCTACTCAGCAACCCGGAGCGTATCCTCCTACCCAGCAACCTGGAGCGTATCAGCAAGGGAACGCCCCACCAGCGCCGGTGCCTCAAGGACAAGCATACGCCGTTGAGTTACCCAGCTCGCCGGGGTTGCCAAACCATCCGCCCAAGCCTTCAAAGCAGCTTTCTTTCACACTTCCTCCTTCCGATGTTTATGCCGAGAGGATTGCGAATTTCATGAACATGCTCGAGAAAGAAGCCTCTCTAGCGCCTACGGCCGCTCCGACTCTCGGTAGACCAGAGCCAGAGGATCTCGAGACCAGGCGACACAAGGTCTTCAGAGACTGGATTGTCAGTGAGGCTAAACTTAGAGGTCCAAAATTTGCCACGGACCTGGCCGATGACCTCGACAGCTTGAGCTTCGGCAATAAGAGGGCGTCAGAGCAGTTTACTCCGAAACCGAGAGGTAGTACGGACATATATGGAGGTCCAGCGGCCAACCAGAATCAGCCACAAACCTCGCAGCCGGCATATACTCAACCGCCTCCTCCTCCTCCAAAGGTTACCATGTTGGATCTTAGCAAGCTGCTGCCGTTGATTTATCCACCCCCACCACCTAAGGCTACCGCCGCCTCAAGGCTCGCGCCGTTCCAGAAAACATTCGCTGCGACATCAAACCTAGGATTCATCGAAAAGAACCGCCAGACGTTTGTTACGAACCAAAGTGAAATAGAGCGTAGAATCCAGGCCGAGATTGACGAGGTTCGCCGCCGTCGGGGTAAGCGTAACGCGGCAGACGCCGAAAACGTCGTACGCGAGATTCGGAGGCGTGAGGGCTTGGATGCATACGAGCGCTTCGACCGTGATGTCGTTGGGGCTACGTATGGAGAGCTCATGAAGTCCGGCGAGGTCATTGATACGGTCAAGCAAGGTGTTGAGGACTTCGTCAGAGACAGCGTCCACACTCTGACCTCAGCGGAACTTTTGGAAGTCATCAGCTTCCTGACAGCGGTTCAGGATCTTTCGACTACAATTCATAACCATATGGAGAGTCTCTTGACCGAAAGGAGCATGAAATACATGTACAGCTTGACCGTACCTCTTTACGAGGCTAATGATGCAGCCGAGGCGAAGAAGATCGAAGCGTGGAACCAAAGCGTTGTCGCCGGACAGGTCGCAGATAATAAGACGGCGGAAGAGAAGCGGGTCGGAAGTTACTCCAAGTTCATCATCGAGATCTGCGATCAGGCTATCGCTCGTGAGAAGGAAAAGTCAGCCCGATTGACCACCGCTTTGACAGAACTAGCCAGGGCGATTGACAGCGGTACAAGGGACGGTGGTCGCCTAGAATTCCTGATCCCACACGGCGAAGATACCCGGCCGTTCGACCTCTCTGAGGAAGGGAAGCTTTTGTGGCTACGATCTAAAATCTTGACGGCGGCTCTCGCCATTCAGGCCTCTCTCGACTCTCAGAAATCCCTTCAAAAGACCAAAGAGGTGGCTGCGAGATTGGCAATCAAGGCTAGATATGCTGCCCAGGAAGCAGAGGCTGTGAAACAGAATCCGACAAACCAACAAAAGAACATTGATGACATAAACAAGCTGAGGGAACAACAGGCTAGAGAAATTGAAGGGTTGAACAAGTCGGAGGAGCGAGAATCCGAAACCCGGGGTATGGAGAGGGGTAGGTTCGAGGCTACAATCCGGCCGGCAGCTGACACGCTGAAGAGCAAGGCACTTGCCATTGGAGGTGAGCGGGCTCAGAATTGGGCCAAAGAAGGTAACCAAGAGACCCTCCTAGGTTGGGCTTAACGATATTCGTCGTATTTGAACGCATTAGCTTCCTTCATTATCTTTCCCTGCAATCTGTCATATGCTGTTTCATTTGATCGAAATTAGGTGGACTCGGTGCTGCTAGTTTCAGCGTTCTGAAAGATTATTGGTGGTCCATTTTTTTTCTTCCTAGTTCGTATTATTTCTGAATTATCATTTCTTCAGTAATTGTAGCCTCTTCGTATCAATATATTAGCTAGTAAAACATCACATATCGCTGTGTGCTCTTGAAACTCCACTCTATACGATGCGGGTACTCATATTGACTAGCCTTAAAACATTATGATACACGATGTACAATTGCCTCAGCTAGGGCGTGAACTCGGGAGACATGTCTAATGATATCTTCGATTCGTGAAGCTTGATACCCCCTTCCATCGAAGTGCAGCCCTAAGACCTAGGCTCAACTTCGTTTACCCACTACGTTAGTCTGCGAGCCTAAAAGACACCAATATTACTTTGTCTATCATCGCGAGACCTGTATCTCTAGATTATACCTAAAAGTTGTTTACAGAAGGGGTAGCAAACTCTATTTCGATATAAAAGTTATAGCCGCAAAAGTAGAGGTGTTGTTGTTGTTGTTGAACCTTGTGGTAGTTTTTTTGGTTCTGACAACGCACAATTTCCAACAACTGAGTCGGCTACCTCTCCATCTCCATTGCGCCTTGGTGATATCAAGACGACATCGAAAAGGGGTTTCTTTATTACTTTTTGTTTTGTTTTCTATTTCAGTTATTAAAAATTTTAGGAGCTCCGCTATCCTTCTCAGTGCTCGTTTGAGACACACACCCAGTGATTGTAGCCCGCGCAAAGTTCCGAAATCAGAGCTCCGGGAGCTGGAAGAACCCGCATACGCTAAAGCAGCATCACGGATACCGATGACGGATGAGAAGATCTTTGACCCCGTTAATTATAACCTAGAAATCATTTGGGAGAGCTCATTGGCAGGGCATTGATCAAGTAGCAAACGTTCATTCGCAAGATTTTATTCGCAGTTCTGTGTCCATTATAGGAAAACCAAACGTGAAGGGTTCATATGAAGCCTGTCAAGACAAATAAGCAAATTTAGTATACGAAGCATGTGAGCTGGAATATATTTCCGTTGATATATCGAGCAGGAGTGACGAGAAATGAGACTTATATGATTACGACAATTGGACTCCGAGGATGTTGTCCGAGTGTTCGTATCCATTATGCGATGCACTCGTATGCGTACGTACCTATATCGGCAGACAAGTTCCTTCTCAACTGCATCAGCAACCGGCAGGCCCATACCTTACCACATAGAGCCGTAAATTCGCAAATTCCGGGATTCTGATGAGATGGCTTGACAAAGTTTTCAGAGCTCAATGCATCCGGGGCCGCATTGATATTCTGGATGTGAAGGGGTGGGTGCTCTCATGTATTGATGTCCACTGCATCGCAATCTCGGGCTCGGCTGTAGACAGAAAATATGTACTCCTGACACATTTAAGCACTAAACCAATACCTGGAAGTGAAAACTGATGCATATGCGCCCCGAACTTGGGAATTGAACGTGCGTACGCCACAGAATCAAAAATAGTCCTAGTTTCTATCTCATTCACTCCTGGATACTTCAACGACTGATGCATTAAGCGATGGAGGTGTGAATGCTGTGAAGTCGACGAGGGTTCAGAAAGTGTCGTAGGCGTTTGTAACATCCTCTAGCCTTCTTTGACCATCGCAGGGATCGGCGCCGTGGATCGGGAACTGGCGTAGTTTAGTCAAAATGGGGAGAGTCGAACTATGCAGAATGGCGTTCTTGGCGAATCCGAGAACTTTTAGGTGGCTCGATGCTAGCGGCAAGAAGTACCGCTGCCGGAATATATGCTAACCGAGCATTTGACTTCGGTCAAGCAGTCCTTGACCTCATTGGGTTGGAACAAACATCTAGGTTTGCGGCCATTCCCTGTTATCGGAGTTTTGGCAGTCTGAACGCCTATTCCGGTATCTGGGAATTAACTACGTATTTTAGTATTTGAGATAGGTGCGAAGAGACAGCCAGACTAGCGAAGGGGTCTCAGCACCACTAGGTGGAAAACGGCGAACGCAAACCCAAATTGCGCATATGTAAAGTGGGGCCGAGTTCCATGTATATATACGTAAGTAGCCTCGAATCTTATAAGTACACGCTGTTGCGGAGCATACTCAGCAGATGCAAGAATATTAATTTGCCTGTGCTAATCGTGTTCTGGACCCACCCATCCTTCCGATTTTGGTTGAACCTAAGGTACGAGCGGTCGAGAGGCTCGACAACCGCGGGACTCTCGCTTTTGGGTACTGCCTCTGTGGGAAAACTTCGGTAGGCTAGTGTCTAAGCTAAGTACCCCGCTTTTGCGAAACTTAAAATGACCTCTGAGGTTTTTTTTTTTTTCTTGTTTCCTGTTTCTGTGAACACTGACTTACTTGCAACATGATCAAGACCTGGCAGCTACTTTACATTCTCTTGAGTGATTTCCTTCATCATTATCACAATGTGAATATTTCACGCGTGGGGTGGCTGAGACGCCACAAACTCAGCTAGCACGAAAACTCAAAAAAAATCTGACCCGTTTCCCCACCAGATATGGGGCTTTAACGAAGCGAGGGGTTTAATAGTTCTCGTGATAAAGCTAACTATCAGATAGAAGTCTCAATATTGCAATACTGAAGCTTGAGCTTTGGTCCCTTGTAGATATCATACGTGCTGAAGGTAATCTGTTCCATGCATGGATTGGACAAGACTACCCTATTTGTGGTGTCATGTTGGCTCTTCTCTATTTGGCCTAAAATTTGTCCCAAGAAGGTTTAGCCTCTCTTTAAAATTCAGCATTGGCAATTCGGCTCCCTGCCCTGGTCGATTGGGCCTGTCGAGGATTATGGCTGCCCACCACAAGACATTGAGAGAAGGGTTTCATTGGCGGTGTCAAGCGAAAGTAGATGCAAAGGCTTGAGGACTGAGCCCACACAACGGCTGCCGCTGCCATCACAAGCCAGAAGCGACGCAGGCGGCTGGAGAAGTAATCGAAGAGGCTTTGTATCGCCCTATCCTGTCGATGAGATATTGCATTGACAAGATATCAAAGTCTACGACTTAAGCAGCATGCAAGTAACTTTGTAGGGCTGTATCTAATTCTTAACTTGAATCTAGCATGCTTACAAGCACAGGATTCGAACAGAGACCCGGCGAGAAACAGAAAGAAAGGATATCATCTCCGCCCTAAGGGCCCACCAAGGATCAGATCTTCGGGTTATGCATTTTAGCGTGATAACCCAGGCAATTAGCTGGCTGAAATACGACCCATCAAGATTTCTCTTGCATTTAACTTTTGAAAGGAAAAGTAGAGGACAATATACTGAGGGAGAGGCCGATATAACTATGCATATCTCCAGACCCTGTTGGCGGGATGCCCGGCCTTAGAATGACCTAATGAGGGGGTATAAGGAATGCTCGGCCAGACTGATCCACCTTTCAGCACAATAAGGAAAAAAAAGTTTCACCCTATGCAACTTGATCAGGAGCCACGCCAGATGATGGCCATCTCGTTACGAGAATTTGAGGGACTGACCATTGGCTTTTTTTTTTTTTTTTTNTTTTTTCCCCTTTCTCTCCGCTCAGCGAAGGACCTCGGACGCCTTTTGAGTCCCGCACTATATACCGATGCTCTACTCCGTGGATTATTCACTCCGTTTGTTTTACTTATTCCTTGATGCCGTAAACGAGTTTTTAAATAAAAGTATTTAGATACCCAAGTAGATACATACCTTGCTCCCGGGTAATAAAGGTATAATACAATGGATAATGCCAGAAGCTAGGTCTTGTAAAGGTAACCCGGCTCTCGGTTTTTTGGAGGTGACCTCCTCTGCATTTGTGATCAAAGACTTTACAAATCAAAAGCGCAAGACGGCCAGGAAATGTCTACACACATAGGATATTTCCATATGAGCTCTTGGGGATGATAGTTTCTTATCCCGTCGACTATGGCGAAACGCCGTGACGAAATAAAGAGTTTGGGCAATTGGAGGGGATAAATCATATTTCGTATCGATTGGTCGCGTTGCGGAACGAAGCATGGCCATGAGGCTTTAGCCGTCGGAAAGCTTTCCTGATCTGTCAGCGTGACTGCTAGCCAGCAGCCCTAAAGCCTCATATATTGGGTTCAGAGAGTTTGCTGGACCACCCTGAGGCGCAAATTAAACGGGTGAGCGTGTAAATAATTAGACGAAAGGTGGGATGAGGATTTTGGAACAAGTAATATACGATTAAGACTAATGCTATGTGACTGTATCTGCATGCAGCTTCAACTATTCAGGATAGTGGCTCATTATGGATACGAGGCTGTCCATTCACACTTTTGCCTCGAGCGCCTTTCCTGGAGGCTACGTACATTTCCCTTTGTTGCCGGAAGAATAAGGTAGAGATAAGAACGCAGCAATTGAACACGGAAATCGAAAAGAAAAAGTAATATATGACTATTACGCACTGCACCCTAAACGACAGTGTTGTTTTTTCTATGGACGGCCACCCAAGAAACCCGAATTAACAAAAGGAAGTCGAATGATTATTGAAAAGAGAAGAAAAAAATACATCGATAAGAACGAGATTGCCACGCCACGAACATATAAGCAACCAGGGTAAAAACTCCATTGAAAGGAAAATTATGTATGCCGTGTCAGGGGATGTTGTCCCCGACCCGGTTTCAAGAAAATATGAACAATTGATGCGTAGATGATAGGAGAAAATGTACAGAGAATGTATGTTTTCGGGGTAAATCGTGTGACATTAGCCATTAAATCTGAAAGACATGAGCGAAAGAAAATCTGAAAATGTTATGCCTGCATGGGAAAGCACATCAATGCACCTTATCGAAACGAAATGAGGTTTATCATTATGATAATTGAAGGGTACTTATTCTTTGAAGGAAAAGCAAAGGGAACCGACCGACCGACCGACCGAAACCAAACTCCAGATGAGATACACGCATGTTGATATATGCAAGGAAAAGGGAAATTTTCAATATGAAGATGAAAAAGGAAGCAGATGAGGAAGTGGTTTAGTAGAGAAGAAATTGGTGACCTTGATCACCGTACTTCCTGGCGAAAGATACCCAGCTCTCCTCAACTCTAGCTTCACTCCAGTACGCATCGAGGAAAGCAAGAGCCGCGAGACAATTGCTGAAACCAGTTACTGCCATAGCTTCTTTCATCCTCCACTGGACATACTGCTGAGTGTTGGCATCGCCAATACTCTCTGTCCCAAGAATAAAGAGAGGGTAAACTAGGTCGACAGCGAATCGCTTTTGATCATTTATGGAATGAAGCGACCTGTAAAGTTCTCGCTTTGAAGTTGTAATTAACGGATGCGATGATGGAAAGTTGTAAAGGGATCTCCAGGCGTAGAGAAGGCCTGAATGATGGTAGACATTGATAAGATGATGAAAGTCGTCTTTCTGTTCATCAGTCAAGACTGAAGCGAAGGCGGTCGATGCCATGGCCGTTCGCTGTCTTGCACTCTCGAATCGAGTTTGTATGGCTTCTGGTGGAGGGATGGACGGTGGTGTTCTTTCTGGATTAGAAAGCTGTCGTTCCCAACGCGTGATCTGGTGCATCACCTTGAGAAAGTCTTCGAAAAGTTCTTCTCTACCGGACGTTGGAGTGTTGACTGGTAACTCGAAATCCTTAGCATCTTCGCTAGAAAATGTAGTAGTGGAAGCTAGGACGTCGATGACAAAGAACTGCGAGAGTAAGAAACTGCTGGTTTGGTCGTCTTCTGCAGCGATTTGAGTTGCTCCCCCCCGGAGTTTTATCATTGTCCTGGCTGCATCCAAATGTGTCCTCCATGCATTTGTCTGACTGCCAATCATCTCGAAGTTTGTGAGCATGATTATCGCCGCCAGGGTGGCATCAGAATCCATCTTGTCTCTGATCCGATAAGTCGGATCAGGGCTTTGGTAGCCAAGGGTCTGTGTCTCAATCTTCAGTCGGTTGGTGATGAGGGCTAAAGAGGAATCTCGGTATCTTGTCGCTGCGGGCGAATATACCGGGTGGTTGCCCCCATTTTGTGCGGAGAGGTGGTTGGCCGACACGGCTAATAGGGCTAACAGTAAAGTCGGAGACTGCATAGCCAGCGGAATCATGATTTTCCTCCAAGGATTGCTTGGGGTATCAATCCATACCATCATTGCCGCTAATGTTTGATCATAGTGGGCAATTAATTCTCTTATGGAAGCATGCTGGAGCATCGTTGGTAATTGGGAGTTGAGGTCGTAACTGAAGTCAAAATCCGGGAGCGAAGGCGTATATTCTATGCTGTAGACCGAGCTCGGCGGCGAAGGGACCATTGTCGGTTTGCTATCGTAGTACTCGAGGCCGGTAGTGGTTGTGGTAGCAGTGCTCAAGGCTCCTCCATTTTGCACTAGCCAGTCATCCCATCCCCCAGTTGTGTCGACCGAACTCCCACAGCAGCCGCCACCCAAATGACCATCTTCCTCTTCGAAATCAGCGTCGGCATCCGGCTGGTCTAACAAGTCAACTCGAACGATGTTGACATTAGAAAAGATAGGTTGTTGCTTGAGAGGAGCTGGGGCATGTTGTTTGAAGGATGGCTCCCGTTTATGCACCTTTGATTTGGGAGATGTAGTTGTCGATTTGGGAGGGGTGGCCAGCAAGATATTGGAGTTTTCTTTGTTCATGCTCGCAACGGCATGCTCTGGATTTCTGATGGGATACGACTTGCCGGCAAGCTTTCCTCTGCTGGCAACGCCCTGACCCCATTTGAGGACGAGGCCGTATCCGGGGCATTCGAGATTTCTGCCTCGACACTTACCACAGGTAGGTAGAGCCCGGTCACACCTGATGTCGGAGGACGGATGGTTAGCACTTGATACCAAATTGGGGAGGCAGATATGGGCACCGACTTTATGCGTCGTCTGTTGCAAACTTTGCAGTCCTGTGTTGCTTTTGGTGTATTGTCGTCAACCTTGATCCGAGAGTTTCCCCCGCGTGGCATTTTGATAGGCTTTGGCGGTGCCTGGACAGCTAGCATTCTATAGCTGGGTGTCAAATGAAGGCTCGATAGTAGAAGCCGTCGAAGAGCCTTATCACAGTAGTATACAAGTAACTATTTTGGAAGGTATAATAATAGTAATAGTAATAGTAATAGTAATAGTGGTAGTAAGTAAGGATAAGGGCAAATTGTCCAGAGGAAACGTCCAATCCGTTTCTGCTCTTGCACAATGGAAATCTGGCAGATGTATGGATGGATATGTCAGAAACAAGAAAGGTATTGACGATGAGCTGGTATGCGCAATGATCCTGATCTGTTCAAGCCAGTGAAGCTGCTTGGAGAAAATGCATGTGGTTAGAGGATGGGGGAACATGAGGAAGTTATAAACTTTTCCTACAAAAGACCGTCTTAGCTCGGTTTCGCACCACGCACAGCAAATTAACGAGCACGCCCCAGTGCAGGGACGAGCAACGGTTGGCCAGGCCATGTCGAACAAGCAAGCAGGCTAACCTGCCTGCCAGCCGGCAAGATGTGGGGAGGAGGATGGTCTCATTCGACTTTTTGGTGTGCTGCCGCATAGACTTTGCAGGCGGACGGATTTGCTTCTTCGTCTTGGCGTTGGCACCCGGCTGTCTGACGTGCCCACCACTTCGCATCAAGAGACATCCCTCGCATCTATGAACCACCAATCCACCACCCCCGTGCAGTTACCCTCTGTTCGTAGGACAGGGCAGGGCAGATTCTCCAAAAGCAAAGTTAACGGTGCGCCTTCAAGTTCAGTCACAAAAAGCACTTATCCTTCGGTTTTTTTTTGTTTGTTTTTTTTAAGGTCATTATTGGCCCTGGACCTACCTGCACACCCATCCCTACTGCGCTATCTGTGCAACCTTCGTCGTAATTCGGGGCCACAAGGACTCGAAACATTGGGATACCACTTGGCTGATGAGGCAGAAGCAAAAACTTGAGGCTGCATATGGTGTCCATGTTCAGTCCGGGGAACCTTTTCTTTTTTTCTGTTTCTTTCCTTTATGTCAATGCCCGAGCCGTCGAGTTCATTGCTCAAAAAGAAACCAGCCATTTGGTATCTCAGGATGTGGTGCCACACCCATTTGCAGAAAACCCCATGCCGAAATTGATTGAGAATCATGATGTTCCCAAACAGGCAATGCTGAAAGATTGCTTCCTCTTCTGTCTCCTTAGATCCTAAAATTGACTAACTCTATTGCCCAGCTCGTTTTGACATCACTTCGATTTGTTACATCAGTGGTAGACCACACTATAACGGCTATATCAGAAGGAAGTATCAAGGAGCACGAGCAATCAACCATTTAAACTTGCTAGTATCTCGGGCTTTGACATGCTGATCAAATTGAAACCTTCACGGTCCGGGCAGGGTCAGAATTTGGAGATTCCGCAGAGATAGGGAAAACATACCGGTTGGAATGCGCCGAATGACGACTTGCGTAACATAAACTTCACCGATCAATGCGTGCGTCGATGGTGATAATAATCCCTGGACTTTGCAAGGTTCAGTAGCGAGGCCAAGACATCCTGTTCGATATCTCTCCAACCACACTCATGATGAAATACACCTAACCCCTCCTTTGATGCACTGCGGTCGCTTTTTTTGACATTAACCCCCGCCAACTAACTCGACGAGATATTGGACCAACAAAAAAAAAACACCGACTAAAACACAAAACTGGAGCAGAGCTGCATCCGAAAGTTTAGAGCTGTCTCAAGTTGCGAGTGCTAGCAATCAACAAACAAAAAAAATACCCCGCATGTGCCGAATCCCAGAGTGTCGCTGCTCAGTTAGTCTGGATCCTACAATGCTATTGTTCGAAAGTGTCGAATATTTTGAGGCTTTTCCCGAAGCTCATCATGAAACCATGGAAAACACGGTCTACTTTTCCACACTTCTCTTTATCCATGTCAACTGCGATCCTGCACAGATCACTTGTTACTGGGTTACAAGAAGCCGTCATTTTACTCGAACTGAAACAAAGGTTTTTCATAGAAAAATTTTCAAAAAAAACCTCATCACGATAGACTATCGGAGTCCAAGGAACGAACTCACGTAGTATTGATAACCTCAAACAAATTCTTGGCATGTGCACATCCACGTGGTTCTCTTGTGCCGTGCTATGCCGTTGCTTTAACATATAAAAAGTTTATTTGCGCAAGGTGGACGGAAAAGTATGCGCAAATAAGTGATACTACGGCAAGGCAGGAACCAAATGTCAAGCAGAATCGTATCGCATTCCACATACGTTTGTGCGTATTTGGTGGCGAGCTTTCGTCTAAAACTTACACATAAAATTGACGTCGCTCGGCTCCATCCGGCAAGGTCCCGTGGAGGTGATAGACCAGATATGCAGTCTTCGAAACCGTCGACGCATGCCCCAAAGACGTTTGAGATTTTGATTCATCAAACGAACGATCCAATGCAATAATGTTGACATCTCCAACTTCTGTAAATCACTGCTCCCTCAGGTTCGCCCCTCAGCCTCGATGGAAGGCTTTAGAGAGTTACGGCCGGGGCAATGTGGATAGCTGGGATTTATGCGTATTTACCTGCTTCTATCTGTGATTTTCATAGGCTTTGTCGCTCCCTCTCTCCCTCTCGCCTCTTCCTGTTTTTTCTTATAAAAATTTCTCTCACCACGATGTTCCTGAGATAAATCTAGCCTTTTTGATCATGAGTATGTGAAACATTCCTATACTTTCGTTAAATGGAGTGTCTCTCGATAGAACCCTGATAAAGTTTTCCAAGACCAGTCCACTGGCTGATTTAGAACTACAAATCCCCCGCAGGAACCTTTTCCACTAGCGGTTGGTTTTTTTTTTTTATAAAAAAAAAAAAAGTGGTCTGTGCCGAAGACAAAACAAAAGATCTTCTTACCAATAAAAAGCTCCTAAAATCGAGTGGTCATCATCTACGAAGGCAGAAATCAAGATTCCAAAAATACTGGATTGATTTGCGTTGCTTTGCATTGAGTTCGGCAAGATATACCTGGCACTTTGCAGCATAAACGATCAGACGTCGTTAGGAATTCGGAGTTCTCCTGTTCATACCACCAGCTGACGAGATTAGCTCGAACAATGTTGGTTGGAGATCACATTTCCTTTTGGACTAGTCGCCCCGGGATCGAGTAGAGTACCGGGAATACCAGTCCTCATGGCGGCCGCGCTATTGTTTGTGGGGGTCATTCAACACATGTCCACTCGCCATAAAAATGGCTGGTAAAGAAGCAAAATGGGGCACAGCGGACCCTTGTCCACTCCATATTGAACGCCGAAATTGGCAGCTTGAGCGAGATATATCGGATAGTTATCGAATAGATTTGAGACTAATTTACGTCTCCAGATCTCTTTGCTGGACCCGCTCAGTTATTGAGGACGGATTGAGAAAAATGTAATTAATATTCTCTTCCAGTTTATCAAAACTATTTGGACGACGTCTACCGTCGATCCAAGAATATTCGGGTCTGCTGTATCTTAATCGTCCGCTCATGATTGAGGCCATGCCAGATGGACTTTCGTGTTTCAATAGGACCACACCTCATCCTGTACCTGCATCTGCAGGAGACAATTTCATGCAGCCGTAGAAGATAAAACAGACTTGCGGACGCTTCCAGTATCTACTTTGGACGATCAACGGTTTCAAATTTAGTAGACTGATTCCTATATACAAGCAATGTCAAGTTCTCCCGGGAACTAGTCTATTGTCAGGTTGATATCATCAGTCTCTGGGTCCACCCCAACAAGGCAATTTAATGCAATCTTATCTATGCATCTTTCTGGGTACTCCAAATTATTGATACCTGCCACATGACCGTTCTAGCTCAAACTCGAGATTTCGTCAATATAACCCCACATCGTAGATATATAGATGGCTTCTAAAGTTCACCGGCCCTATCTAGATGAAACCTGGCAGTCGCACGGGCTTTGAGGACTTTGACTCATGCCAAAATAAATTTCAATACGGTACCTGCAGTAGCGTCAATGTCTTGTGGGTACTATCTTGTCTACTAACCATAACTATGATGATAATCTTTTCGTCTTTCGAAAGTTCCCAGTTCCTCTTACAGATAGCGAGCCTGTTTCTTTCTTTCTTTCTTCTTCTTTTTTGCATGTCCGCACATCGTAGCTATTCATCTTCTCACGCGTTCAATCAATCCTGACAGTACTTCCCGTATATTCATCGAACTCGATTAAATCCGTGTGGGGACGGGGAGTTTTGGATTTATGTACAAGATATTCTCATGTTTCGATTATTTCCTAAAATTAAAGAAGAATCTTAAGTTTTTCTAGCAATATATGCGCAACTAAAGATGCCTTCAGCATAGCCTCAGTGGTCGTACTGCATGGAAGCCTTTACTCTGCAGTAGGCTTATTAATGCCGCTGTGCTACCGTTTTTCTGCTACAGGGTGCATTGCCAAGCAGGGGAGGGATCAGGGGGGTAAACTTACATGAATACTGTAAATGCGGACAATCCTTTTGACATGACGGCTTTCCCCGCACCAGTCAAGCGTGATGTTATGCCTCTAGTTGTCGAAAAGCTCAGATGACACGGCTAGCGTGCAGGATTGGGAAGGTCCATAACCGCGACACACGCTGAAGGACTGAAGGAGCATAAGACAGCAGTGATTGGCGAGCTTTGGACCCCCTTCATGTTACATCCTTGATTGCGAGGAATCCTTGGTTGCGAAGGCACCGTCGGATTTATCGCATTGACTGTCAATTATTCGGCATAACCCCATATTTTCCCGGTGTAATCATGCACCAAAGGAGCAATAGAAGCCACGATCAATCCCAGTGCTCCCAAGGAGTAGATATATCGAATCAAAGGAATTTCCAAGACTGTCAGCCCCAAATATAGCCACATTTTAATGAATTAGATCGACGCTATTCTACGGTAACGTCGATCAATCCGCCACAGGGACTCGTGAATCCTAATTTAATATCCTGGTTTAACAACTATAGCTGAGTACAGCCCCGGTACGAGTCGGCACTCTAAAACACAATCTTCCTATCCTGTTTGAGAATGAAGAAGAAAAGAAAATAGAGAAGAGAATACAGACCATAGACCGGGATATGCGGCGTTCTGGGTGGTACCCATGCAATAATATATGGGTTATTGCGATGGATTAGGGCATGCGCATGTAGAATTTGACGCAGCTGATTTGATCACTCAAGGGTTGCTCCTCTCGTCAAGATAACGAAATCTCTATATCCTGGTCTTTATTTCCTGAAATCAGGACGGGAACTTCTCAGAAAGGTACATATTTCTAGACATCTACGGTATGCCATACCCATGACAAACATTCATGTCCGGGTGGTGCATAATATTGATTCTAATGCTTGTTTTTTTATCCAGATGGCATGACTAGCGCTCAATTAGCAGATATGTATTGATAAGGTGCCAAGTTAATTGGGATAAAGAATTAATAGTAGATAAAAAATACTATTAGTCATATGAATCAAGTGCAGAATCGAGTTGCCGTAAACACCAGAAAATCGTAGGGATACTCTTTGATCCAAGATCTAGAATGAAGGTTTGTTGGATAGTTTTGTGTTGACGGTCAGCCACGCTGTTAATCACCACGCACGTTGGCATCGGACCCAACGCCGCAACAATCGGGTTGCAAGTTGGTGAGAGTGATGTGACGGGAATTTTGGTGTTAGCAGGGGTAAAGGCCAGAAGAATCCTATTGTTCGAAGCTCATCCGGGCTATCCGTTCGATACCAATGACCTATAGATTTCTATCCCGTAGTTTGAAGCTAGTCAATTGGACCAGACTCGGGCCGGGGGCTCGAAGCTTAAAGATCCTCCCACGCCAATTTACGCGTTTTGAAACACTCATTGTATCTAGCAAACATCCGGAACAAAAACTTACATACTTAGCGTCTGATATCGTAGTGTGCACTCTTAGATATCCCTTCTCCTTGAGGCTCTGAAAATGAAACTCCATCTAAGAAGCGACGAAAGGCTTCCATAGGTATACACAATTGATAATTCACATTATATCAGTATTAACATGTGTTATTCATGTGATAGGATAAATCGTATACCTTCTTCAGATTTATGTTGGTATATTCTGGGCAATAAGAGATCATTTCGATGTCATCGCAAATTTCTCATCGCATTTCTGGGGGTCAACGTTTCACTCGGCTTTGGGGTTGGAACCTTGCGTGTGGTCATATCGGGAAAGGTTCAGGTACCATTTTTCAAAGGTAGTTTCCCGCGAAATCGCGATCCCTGAAGTTGACACTTGGTACGATTTCAAGTTTCTTCGTCCAAGTAATAGTGTGCAGTCGGAATACTTGGAAACAGATCGGCCTCTCCATTTATTACACCAATCAGGAAACATTCGAGAAGAACCTCTGACTTCCATGGAATCTGATACAGTAATTATGACCCCTGCAGCCACCATCACACCAGTTCGCCGGGTGGGTTTTGTTTGTCATCTTGGCTTGGTCGCGGCATTTGATTAGCCCCAAGCGAATCTGCAAGGTACGCGATGGATATTGATCCTGGCGAGCTCACGCTCGGGGTTTCGCTTCAGCCCTTTTTTTTTTTTGGTGCACCAGCCGCATTTGTGAGGCCCGTGGAGCGGTCCCGCATGCAGGGCCCGAGATACAGTAGCGTCCCGAATATGAAGGTCACCTGGATCGTGACATCCCTGTTCCCCCCCTTCTTCCCTCAACCAAGTTTCCTGCACATAACGGATCCATAGCTATTCCATTACAGGTAGTTCTAACCGGTATGTCAGACTCTGTCCAATTACGGTGTATTTGCTGGGCTGGTAGCCGAGAGCGGGGTCCTCCCGCATGTCCCCGAATCACGAAATGTGAGCTGATAGGGGAAACAGTGTGTGTGTCTGATCTGACTATCTATTGGACGGTAAAGATAAAAAGCTTGGTGTGGTAATAAGTTATGGACGTTATTACCGTTACCGTGGCCCTTTTTAGCCGTTCTTTTGGTGGTCGCCTTTCATAACTGTAAGGTGCTGCGTACTAAATAGCAGGCTGATAGGAAAGGCTAGGGAGAATTAGAGACGTCGGCGTCCTGATGAGACCTGCGGCATTGCTTCATATCCCGGGGCTTGTTTTTATTCGGACTTCTTTTATCATCACAAATAAAGTTAAGTTTTTGTGTGTTTCTAAAAATCTAATTCCCTATCAGTTTATCAAGAATTCACGATTCCGAACTGATATCAAGGGGCGACTCATATGACCGGTGACATGCAGCCAAAACAGCTGCCATTCTAACGGCCGTCTGCAGACCGTACGAAACACACGGGTAGATGATCTCTTGATAGCCAAACCCTTGACTTTCATTCTTTTCCCAGGCACCAGAATAGGCCTGCAACGCTGGCCTCGCATATTGTCGCCACAATGGAAGAAAGGTTTAAGGCCACAGGAGTTATACAGCGGCGGCATTTTTCTTATTCGAAGCAAATGTACCAGGAAACAACCGTTTCGCCATGCCTTAGAGTAATTACTAGGCAGATCATCACTGTGGTATTCGCTTCGTAGCCTGGTTGACAAGGATGTCGCCAGAATTGCATCTGATTTACGATATCGCATAAACAGATTTGATAATCCTTGGCTGTTACCCAAAGAGTTACTGAAACGTAAACGAAAGATGTATGGATTGATGTACGGCATGTGCTAACGGTCATTTATGTGTCAACGAGTAAGTGCTTGGTGAACTTTGAAGAATAAAAATAAGCATGGCGTGCAGATGGCTCAAAATGGCGGACGCAGATGGGAGCAGGACATGCACCTTTTTGTCGCCTTACCCCGCCGTTTGGGTTTCTACCGGTCCTATACTTCTCAGGGATTCAAAATATCGGATTTTCGAGCTGATCTTTTCTTAGATCTATCCTGGTCAAGCTCAAATCCGAACACGACTGCTCTATAGCTATAAGAGGTTCTGCTATAACTACCCAAGCTAGCTTACACCACATTGTCGATTGAATGGGTCCGGACAGAAGAAGAAAAGTAAGACAATAGTGTCTCATTCCCAAACCAGACTGTGAGACATGCCGCTCGGATCCTTGGCGCTGTATCCACCTCCAGCGGCGAGGACGTTAACCTGTTTTTGTGTGCCGATGATTGGGACATGCGGCGACGTCATTTATGTCCAGACGCCTGCGAAGCCCTGTAGAAGTATAATTTTTAATTTTTAATTATTTTTTGGAGAAGAGCATCTGCATCTGCAGATATGCATTAACAGTGTTTACGTTTATCTGGATTTCTGGCTGTGCATTTTGTTACGTACATACATACATAAAATGATTTTTTGTGTGGGTCTCGGGACGCATTTGTCGGTTGATAGCTCGGTACCGTAAATGTGACCAGAGAGTGAAGCATTTGTGCTTGCAACCTTTAATTGTCCCATCAGATCGCTAAGCCAAGGAAAGTGGCTGATCAACAACTTCATCAGGCCATTTGGCGATGGCTGACCAAGCCCCACTATTACATAAAGTTGTCCAACAGTGCCGGTGTGTACATTGTCGGTGGAAGGGAGTGCAGCCGAGTACCCTGATCAGCCGGGTCCCGCGATTTAGCTTTAGGCTCGTTAGGCCCTCAATCGTCTAGTTTCAGCGCCTGATCGCAGGTATCCTGCAGTCTGGCAAGGTCCTCGATAACACTATCAACGAGTCCTTCATTGGCGCCCGTAAAGCTTCCGAACTTGAGGGTACTGAGGTCCCCGACGATATCTTTGATCTCCTGAGTTAATTTCTCGCAATCCTCGTCCAAAATTTCCATCTCCGTCTGCAGCTTCTGATTGGCGACCTCTAGCAATTTGACGATGTCCTCAACGGGCAGTATCTTGCTTTTTGGGGCCGGCATTTCCCCGTAGACCTCCATTACATTGGCCATGTCTGCGTGGTCTAGCATCTCCGCATCTTCGTCCCGGTTCTGGGCAGCTGTCTCTCGTCTCTCGCGTTTGAGAAGCTGGTGTGACATTTTTGCTTCGAAATCGATGTTCTTGCGAACCGTTTCAAGGGTAGCCGCATGTTTCAGCGTCAGATGGTTGTAGAGGTGCTTCACATGAGGATGGTCTTGGAGGTTCTTTGGGAAGAGAGAACGAAATGTCTTCAAGTCGACGATATCTGGGAACGTCGCGTTAGAGAGCAGGAAATTGCTTAGGATTTGGGTCTCCGTTTCGATAGTAGAGCGTGACATGTTGTGAGTTATCCCTGCCTGATTCTACATGAAGGTGAGACGGGACGTGTCTACCTCCGGTTTGATGGCAAGAGATGTTGATTCGGAGATAGTTGGAGTCGCGGTTAGTTTGGCGTCTGGGACAAAGCCTGTACCCTGCTCCTTCCAACACACCCCGATTTGGTCCCTGTGAATGCCATGCAAGGTGAAGATGATGACAATTCGAAGCTGGCGATGGTGAATAATGGTACCAACGTTAACGTTAGATCCTTTCAGCTCGGAGAAGACGCAAGGATGTTAGGATCTGTTCGTATCTGCTGTCTCAGCTCTGGCATAAGAATAGCAGCTATTCGAGGATACGATTTGAAAAGATTCCGATTCCGATAGGCAGTATTCATCCAACCGAAGGGAAGCATGCGATGTAGTCAGGACCTTGCCTCTACCCGAGATGATGCTACCAACCACCCCCCTGTGGATGCAGGCTGATGGCTTGATTGAACAGGTTCCATGGAGGGGGGCGCATGCACATGAGGTACGTACCTTGCAGCCCGCCAGGCATCAGGCCAACTGCACTGCCTAGTCGCAAAAGAGAGGTCACCGAAAACCCATAACCTGGCAGCCATGCAGCAGGGCCTTGTCACCGGCGAATAGAACGAACCTGCGAGCCCGAATTCTCCGGGCTTTCCTGTTTCCCACACGGCCAATTAAGGAGTGTCATTGTCTTTCCCGTACGCTCCAGCCTCAGCCAGGTTTTAATGAGGTTCGATGATTTTATGCACCACAAACAACACATTTCCCATTCTCACGTCGGTCCCTGCTCACCACCATATGCATCAGCTTCCAGCTATTGCGACACAGTTTACCTCACCGTTTTCTCCATCCTGGCGTACCTATACTGCTTGCCCCCCCCCTATCGGTGTTTCTTTTTCCTTCTTGGTTCTTTCTTTCTTTTTAGAAATTGCCCTATCATTTGATGACACTTCACCCCAATGCGCAATTTCGAATAAGATAACGCTACGCATGCCATGTTTCTGATAGGCTTCGATATCCCTTGATGTGATGACGGTCTCGGGTACAAAGATGTCTCTTGCAAATAACTCATGTTCCCGGTATATACCGTTAGCGTGCGAGAAACATATTGTGATTCTGTCGTACTTCGCAACTTCAGATGCACGGATCCCTGACTCCCAAGCTCTAACCGGCGAGTCTCGGGCGGGCCGCTTCTGTTCACCAGATAATGAGTAAGGTTTATCACTTAGGGAGAAATTGACGGACAGATGGACTTCCACACCCTTGTATGTATCACTTAAGTTGGCTGGACCATTGTCTGGTCGTCATTCGGGTGGCTTCGGGTTTCGCTTTTGTTATCCACGTACGTTCGGACACAATGAGTGGCTGACACTGATAACATGATATTTTCGACAAGGTGATCATAGTATCATAGTTTCGGGAAGTGCCACACTCTCCCACTTAGACTTGTTATTATATTACCTAAGTGCAGGCGTCTTCCTAATTCTTATCTCCAGCTGCATAATATTTCTGTATTAAAATACAAGAAAAGCGATTTTCGCAAGAGTGGTGTTCCGTATTGGAATGGTTGATTAATGATTCCTACATGATTCCTGCGAGAGAAAGACACCCAAGCCGCCCCTGACGTTTGTCTTTATCAGGGTTAATGAATCAAGGAAGAGGCGAAGCTGACTGGATCTCCGGCAAGTATCGTGAAGAGGATCCCAACAAGGAATAGCTCTACTAGCGTGATGCTTTTGCTTTTCCCTGAAGATTGACATGTCTGGTTGAAAGAGGCGACACCGATATATCCTCTGCTCTCTAAGAGACCGACACTCCAACGCATGGGAGTGCATCGCTGAGATTCACAAAATTCAAAATCCTTGCGCTAAGACATTTGGCGGTGCAGATTATACAGGTTTAAGCGTTTGAAGATCGTGGAGGCGTGCACCTTGGGGGCCGCATTGCATAAGCTTCCGACATGAGACTTCCCAGCACATAACCCCACTACCCTGCAGACTTGCTGTTGCTTTACAAGTAGTCATGATATCTTGATTTTGGTGTCCCCCCGGCCCTTAGCTGGCTAGTCCTTCCTGGTCCGATCAAAAGCCCTCCTCTTTCGTAATCCTGTTTTAGCCACGTCCTAGCCTTACCTTAGTATAGTAAATCAGTAAAAAGAAACACCGGAACGACCGTGTCAATGTCTTAAACATCAGTCCTCGGCTGGTGGAAGTTTCCGGGGGGGAGACATCCCTAGAGTACCGGGTTTAGGGTCCTTTGCTTCTTTTAACACCATCACGAGTCAAGATGGAGCGACAGGATTGGCATCAGGTCTAATCGATCGTTTCAACCATCAATGCGTACTGTGCAGGAAATGGTCTACCTGTCGGGCTCTAATTATACCACTGATAGTATCTTTGACCTTGCACACGCAGTATTCTTTTTCATTATTTCTCAAACCTTTCCGTCCCGTCTTTCCCTCAACCCCGCGCGACAAGAAAGATTTCCGTTCACACGCACATGCACACACAGCAGAGCAGGGTTCTTCATTTCCTTCATGCCGCTCGACATCCAGCAGACCTTCTGATATCAATATTTGGGGTTGATCTTTTTTTTTTTTTTTNTGATCCGCTCATGATACACATACGCGCCCGGTTTCCAAATATGCAGGATCGAGACTTGGTCG
This sequence comes from Arthrobotrys iridis, assembly GCA_036971165.1. NCBI lineage: Eukaryota > Fungi > Ascomycota > Orbiliomycetes > Orbiliales > Orbiliaceae > Arthrobotrys > Arthrobotrys iridis. The sequence goes on along the minus strand of JAJTTS010000007.1, from coordinate 166,879 downwards.
TACGAAGATATGATGATGGTGCACATTTTCTCAATCTTTCTCTCTATCTTTCACAAGATGTGGTATTTTATAGCGTCGCTCGCTCGCCATACATGCACCGGCCCTGCAGCTAACCAAACCAGGTTCTCCACCCCTCTGCCTAAGAGGTAAGTATGCGCATCTTTTGATGTCATGACTAAGGAGAGAAAAAAAAAGCTGCATGACCGTGGGAACCACACATTGTACACACGCACACACACATACATACACACACACACACACACACACACACACCCTTGTACACTGATACTGACTAAGTACGCAGCCTAGACCTGTTAAAAATCTAGGTTGATTATTTTTGCTTTCTGATCGATCCCCGGGGGGTGGAACGGGTCCTGAGCATGAGAGTCAACGTTTTACAGACTATAGTTCTGACGTGACAGCTTAGGTAGCTATTAGGAGTGGGGGACATGTAATACACCAAAGGCTACAAGGCTTGATAGCGGGCGTGGTAACCTGGTCGAGAAGCAAGGGAGGGGAAGAGGGGGCGGAGGAGGAGGAGGAGGAGGAGGAGGAGGAGGAGGAGGAGGAGGCTTGGGTTTCGTATCGATAGCATAAAAGTTTAGGTAGCGCACATCGAGCTTCATGCGTGTATTTGTGAGTGTCATGATCATGGTAGTATGTAAACTGGTTTACGGCTTACATGGGAGGACCCTGGCACTTCTAAAAATTTTTGCTATGTGATTCAAGGGTAGAATCCTGCGAAGCATTGAATGAAACAATGCAAATGACCTTCTCCGTTCATGGACCAGGTGAGATATCTATCTCAGTCGTATTTGTCGAACTAAGTGTAGGTATCGCGTGCCCTGGGGAAGGAGTCTGATGTGATACATTTCCACTTTGCGGTGAATATATATCGACAAAAGGTGAAAGTTCCCGGTGTGTTCTGGTGTCTACCTAGATGCTTGGTGTTCTGTCGGACGTACGACGGGCGGCTTTGGTAGACACGTAGACAACGTTCAAGTAAATCATGAGACTAAGTATACTACCCGTGCCGATGGATCGCTGATCTGGCAAAGCATGGAAGAAGCCGTGATTCCCAAAGTAGAGCTGCGTAGCATTCAATTGTCGCCCCTAGCACGTGCACTCGTATGAAATGCTAGACATCACAGAAAAGAGAGTTTTAAAAAGTCCTGTAGAACCGTATATTGCTTTGACCAGTTGAAATGAAAAAAGTTTTTGTACATGGGTATCTTTTGAGTTCTGTGATGTTGTAAATCGCCAATGATCCATGAAGCGTGGATAGCAATAGGGCTTGCAAAAAAAACTTTTCAAAATGCAAGAGAGCAAGGTTGAATAACAAGGTACCCTTTTAACAGCCGAGTTCCCACCGATATGATTCCGTCTAGATAAGCTTCAAAGACAGGGCAAAAAGCACCAACGCCAACTGAAAAAGGAATAAAAGGGGAAAAAAAATCCAACGCTGAATAACTATCAAGGCGTATGAGATTGGGTAACGTGATGCTCTTCATCTTGTGACCCTGCAGACGCGGTAGATTTTGGCTTGACCGTTGAGAGCTTAGTCTTGATTACAGAGCTGGCCTTGTTTACAGGGCTAGTCCTGCCAGCAGCGGCGCTCTTGACTGCGGAGCTGGTTTTTGCTACGGAGCTGGTTTTGGCCACAGGACGGGCTTTGGCCACGGAACTGACTTTAGCCACGGAACTGACTTTGGCTACGGCATGAGCTTTGCCGACAGAACTGGTTACGTGTTTGACTGCGCTCGACTTGTGACTAGTCTCCGTAAAAGTTACCGTATCGTTGATGGATAGATTCTTGGTGACAGTCGGTCGAACGCGCCGCGAGGCCGTAGTGGTGGTGGTCGTTGACGTTGATTCCTTGACCGACGGCCTCCAGGGCAAGTCCTCCAGAGTACCCCGCCAGCTGATTCTCTCAAAACTCACTCTGTGAGTCCTCCCGTGTGTCTCCTCAACATTGATGGTTATGGTAACGGAACCTGTTTCTCCGGCCCTTCCCCAGCGTAACTGGATCGAGTCGTCCTTTTCCACCACCCCACCAATGTCGGGGTCGTTGAGGAATAGCACAAGCCGTGTCGCTTTCTGTGTGGGATCAGAGACCGAAATTGTGAGGTACTTGTCTTCGACACCGCTGTAGCCCCACATGATTGAACACGGTGTTACGGCTGTCAGGTAACCGATTGTGCCACCGGACCAAAAGTTGGCCATCACAGTATTATTGAACTCTATCGCCTGGAGCCTCGGGGTATTATGAGTGATATTGACGGGTGGTAACTCTGCAAAATCGCGAGTCTCGTCAGAGCTTGCACTGGGAAGCAGGGCGTATGCGTAGCGCCCATCTTTCGGATCGATTCCATGGTTTCGATAGATGGTAACGTATTCTCTCGTGATGGGGTCACTGAAACCAAGGTAGTCTGGGTATTGGTTTATATCCGTCCATTTCCCTTTGCGCTTTTCATGTCTGAAGGTAACGGGCTCCTTATCGAGAAAGACATAACCACCAAAGCTGTCAAGATAGGCCCAGTCTGCATTCTGGCGGGTTTCTTCCCACGGTTTGATCCACCCAGTATTCATGATTTGGTATTCTCCGTTGATACTGAAATTGGAACCCGCGAGAGGAAGATTTCTCGACTCGTACGTGGTATGGACTTCGGTTCCAGACAATCCGGCACACCCGGCACCCAAGGCGATGATGCTGTTCAGAAGGAAGAACCAAGACTTTCTGGCCGACGACCCTTTGTCGGTTGATAGTGCATCCAACCCAGCGACCCCGTGAGTGCCTCTCCAGTCCAATCCACCGGCCCAGTCCTTGTGGGCTGTGAATTTATAAGCGGGTGGATCTTGCGGGTTCTGCCCGTTCGTTACTCCGGGGGTGTGATAGGGATCCATTGTCGGCCAGTAATCGTTGGAGAAATGCAACGGATCCTTGTCGGTGTATACATATAGGAATCCATCTCCCTGGTACCACGGTCTCAAGTTTTCGTGATTGAGGGCCTCGTATCGGCCGATACGAGAAGACGACATCGCCAATGCGGCAGCCCATTCGGGTCTATGGTGCATTATTCGATCCGACATGGGGGTAGCGAATGTGCCGGTGGGAGCGGCAGCCGGTGGTATCCTTTCCTCGAGGACCTTTTGCATGCCGAAAGCCTGGGTGATATTGAGACCATATAGATCGGGAAGCGGAGCAGCTTCCCATATACTCCTGGCTAACGACTTGAAGAATGTCCGGTGCCTGCGAGGTACTAGCTCGGTATCCGCGAAGTAGAGAAGAGACTGGAGGAAGAGATTGCCCCAGAAGGCATCCGGTTCGGATTTCCTAGAGATATCCCTTCCCCTGATGTGGGCCATCATCATTCCTCGCCACATCACGGGGGTAAATGTCGAGTTGATAGCCGCGAATGTTACCCGTAGTTCAGTGCTGTTGATCTGATAGGGAGATTTGCTGAGAACGTTTACGGCTTTCGATAGCGAGTAATAATGCTGGACTCCGTAGCCTCCGCTGTAGGGAAAGATTTCGTGAGAAAGATAGCTCCCACCCTCGTAAAGCCCTTCACCGCTCCGGACCAGTGTGAAGATTGAGTTCTCGCCATCGTACTCCTTGTCGGACAGACCCCATCTCCCTCTTGAGACCTCGGCTTCCTCGTTGGTTATGATGCCAGCTCCGATCAGCGCTAAACAGATGTCGGCTCTATTCGCGCCTTTTAGGGAACGTTGGCCGATGCTACCTATGTTCTATAACGTGGAACAAAGCAGAAAAGAAAGAGAGAGAAATTTGGGTCATGAGCTTGGTCCGAGATACCCTGGTGTAGAGTGGATGGGGAAGGGATATATATATATATACCTTGACGATTGTGGCACCGATTTCATGGCGACGTCTCGGAGTTAGGTCGTCGTAGAGAAGTATGGCGATGTCCACCAAAGCCAATGGGGCTCCGATACTGTTACGAGGGAAACGTATTAGCATTTCCCTTTCGCTTTCCGCTTTGCCTCACCACCCTCATGACTCGTGCCACGTGCTCTGTTCATGTCGGTTGTAACTAATGATCGGAGCTGGTCATACCGGAAATTCCACCAATTTTCCCCTTTGGCCTGGACGACACTGGCGTTATATATTTCGGAGCCGATAAAATCAAGACTCTGAATGACGGTTTCTTGGACGTTGAGGTCGTGATAATGAATGCTGCCGGGTATGGAATAGGATTGAGCTGTTACAAGGGGGAGGGGAGTGGATATGGATCAGCGAACATGGTCTCCCCACACGGCGGAGGATGCATGAAACATGGAAGGTTGGGTTTCGCACGCACCGATTGTCCGTAGCCTCTCATATGACTTCCGAAAGTTGACCGATAGGTGAATGGGCGACAGGTCCTCCCAGATGTGAATCCTGGAGGGTTGCATGTTGGTTATGTACTGCTCTGCGGTTCCGGAGAGCTTCGAGAGGGCGTAGTAGACATCGTCGCTGTTGACGCGCATGTACCTTCCGGTGATGGTTGCTTTCCATCTCTGCCGCAGTCTTTGGAAGTGGGCAGGGGTTAGGGAGTCCGCGTCTGCGGCAGATGCCAGAGCAGCGGCAGGATCGGTCACCACCATAATGGAAGAAGACGAAGAAGAAGACGGATTCCGAGGGGTAGTAAGGGGGGGGTGGTGGGAGGTTCGAATGGGTATGTGAAGGCGACAAGTGGAGAGGCGGTCACGCTCAGGAGTTCGATGGGGATAGGACGATATGGCGCATGTATCCGTCTCTCCGGCCTGCAGCTGAGTGCTTTCCTCCTGACATGCGACGTATAGACGGATATACGAGATGGAATCGGAACAAGCTAGGTATCCCCTTCTTTTCTGCGTAGTTGTGGTCGTGGTCGTGATTGTGATTGTGATCGTGGTCGTGGTCGTGGTCGTGGTCGTCGGGTATAAGTAGGTACTTACTCAAGGTATACTATGCTTCAGGGTTGGTTCGATTGGAGTGTTATTGTTGTTATTATTGTTATTCGAGGGGATGAGATGAGGTCGGGAAACTCTCTGGTGGGAAGTAAGTATATGTCGTATGCCAGGCAGGACATGAGCAAAGATTATATATGTATCAGTATCACTAACTATATATGTGTGCATGTGCTTGAGTCTTGAGTAGTTCGTTACTTCGAGTACTAACCAAGTATATATGTGACTATATACATAGTGCAATATAAATGGGTTTTGCGGATTGAGGTCTCCACTCCTTTTTTTATTTTTATCCTTTATTTCTTTATTTCTTTTTTTTTTTTTTGGGNGGGCTCTTTTTTCCCTTTTCCCTTTGAGCCCTTCGCAGGCGGGTTGGATGTAGACACTTTGGCTTTGGTAATTACTTTTTAATCTTAGTGGTTAAGCCAATTGCCATTTCCACCCTCGACCAGGGGGCTAATATAATACAAGCATACAGGCTCAAGTGAGTGAGTGAGTGTGAGTGAGCGTGTGTGCGGGCTTGAAATCAATTGATAATTGATTGATTGAACTGATTGAAGACGGAAACCATGTCAGTGCTGCGGTGCTGCGACGAACGAGCGCCACCGGGCAATTCATCCGTCCGGTCACCCTGCTCGTCGTATATAACATGCATGCATACATACTTACTTACATATATACATACATACAGAGATATATATACACTTAGATTCCATGTCCGCACTGAAGCAAACTCGCATCTGCTCATCTTCCTATATATATGTGTGTGTGTGTGTGTGTGTGTGTGTGTATGCGTGTGTGTTTATACCTACTTTACTTTATATACTTGAGTTTAGCTGGACTTATCCTAGGCAAGTAACTGAAGATGTGGTTGGTGGTGGTGGGTCCGCCGTCCGGTCCGGGGTCAGATCGATTACCTACACCGAAAAAAAAAAAAAAAAAAGAAGTTATGTCGGTTGTTCCCGCGGCAAATCACGTTCCCCAGATCGAGCTGCTTCTGCTTCTGCTTCTACTTCTGCTTCTGATTCTACTTCTGCTTCTGCTTGCCTGGCTCGGTCTTCCCAACCGCGGCAGATTCGACAGCAGCAGCAGCAACGACAGCAACGACAAACAACGACAACAACAACAACTCAAACTCCAACCTCAATTCGTCCCGTTCCCATTCCCGATTCCCATTCCATACTGCTACCACCACCACCATCACCACCACCATCGCCATCACCACCACCACCGTCTCTCTGATACATATACGTATACATATCCATATCCATATCCATATACAAATACACATACACACATACATATAGATCCATCTACTCCGTAGTAATCGTCGACCATCCCGTCCGTCCCCTTGGAATCCTCGTTATTACTCCTTCCATCGGCCTGCCCCGTGTCTCTGTGTGTCTGTGCTCGTGCTCGTGCGACCAAGGCCATTCATCTCTACGACGATACTTTACTATTATCGTTATTATTTTTATCATTATTTTAGATATCTCCTCCGTTATTCACAATAGATACCCTATCAAAACTCTTCGGCGGCCTCGGTCGCAAGCCGTCTACAATGTCGGCCCCGGATCCCGCCTCGGCTACCGTCCTCCCCATAATCCCCCTGCCTTCCGGCCATGTTCTCCTCCCCGGCGTAACAAGACGTATCCACGTCACCGATCGTCCCGATATCGTTGCCCTCCTGAGGAAGGTCTTCGGTCAGTCCGCCGAGGAATTCCTCTCAAACGCCCACAAACCGATCGGTTGCGTGCCCCTTAAGGCTCCTTCCCAGCTACAGTCCGTCAGGGACACGGCAAACCAGCGGCATATCGAAGGTGAATCCGAAACACCCCAGGAGAGAGAGGCCTTCGGCGTAGAGCATGTGACCGAGAGGATCATAAAGGCCGTCATCACTGCCAATCCCAAAACACCCGTGCCGACCGACCTGTTCACCCATGGCGTCTCCGCCAAGGTCGTCGGCCTCGAGGAAAGGACCGCCGGAGGCATGACCGTCCTTGTAGAAGGAATCTCGGTATTCAAGCTTGGTCGTATCGTGCAGGAGACTCCATTCATCGAAGCGGACGTTGAGTACTCTGAGTTCGACTACAGTATGTTTTATTTTTATTTTTATTTTTTCCTCTTCTTATTCGTGCCCGTCCCCGTTAGCAAGAAGAAGAAAAAAGAAGACGAAGAAGGAAAAACCAGTGTTCACCTCCCATCGTAGTGCTAATACCTATTGAAACCAACGTAGAACCCGTCGATGCTACCGGCCAGAAACATTTCCTAGAGATCAAGGCCCTTACCAGAGAGCTCATCATCCTGCTTCGCATGTCAGCGTTGACCCTGCGTACCGGCACAGGGCTCCCACCCTTGCTGGCTCGCCGTGTCGACCAATTCGTATCAGGCAAGGATCCGGTTGAAGCTGCCGGCCTGGCTTATTTCATCGTCAGTGCCGTGGAGGCTAGCCACGCGGATCAACTAGTAATGCTCGCCAATCCGGCCGTCAATGCGAAACTCGAGAAAGCAGTCGATGTCCTCACCCGGCAAGTGAACGTAGGTGACCGAAAAGTCAGTGGATCTGATTCATAGTGCATATCTGATTCAAAGGTGTAGATCGTCCGGCAACAGCTCAAGGCATCGCAGAAAATCATCATCAAACGACCCGATACCAATCTCTTGAGGGCTCCTCCGCGCTTCAGGCCATTCCAACAAGCCCGTGACGACGACGATCAGGAGGATGAGCACAGCCAATTGGTAAAGCGGGTCCAAGAGAGCCAGCTAAGTCCCGAAGGTAGGGTTCATTTGTTATATATACAGATGTAATTGTTGAATACCGTCTAATGCTTAATTCTCACAGCTGCAACCGTTGTTCAGCGGGAGCTGAAGCGGCTGAAGAGGATGATGCCTGCCCAGGCTGAGTATCAAGTTTGTCGGAACTATATCGAAAATATCATCGAAGTGCCGTGGGTCAAAACCACGGATGACAAGCTTGACTCTTCGATGTTATCGCGGGCTCGGAAGCAACTGAACGACGATCACCACGGTTTGGATAAGGTTAAAAAGAGGCTTCTTGAGTACTTGGCTGTGTTGAGATTGAAAAGACAGCTGGAAGAAGAGACCTCTGTAGTGGTTGCTAAAACGGCTGATGGTAAGGAGGCTGCTCCCGCGGCTGCTCCCGCGGCCGCGTCAAAGAGGTTCCAAGACAAGTCTCCTATACTTTTGCTCGTCGGACCTCCCGGCGTCGGCAAAACCTCACTTGCGAAGAGCATTGCCACCGCTTTGGGGAGAAAGTTTTACAGAATATCCCTAGGTGGTGTTCGGGACGAAGCGGAAATCAGAGGCCATAGGAGAACTTACGTTGCGGCTTTACCCGGAGTCATCGTCGGGGCGTTGAAAAAGGTTGGGGTCGTCAATCCGGTAATCCTTCTTGGTAAGATTCTTACATATTTCCGAACTTTGAGTTGAACTATTTGTAAAAGCTAACCCGCGCGCTTCAGATGAGATTGATAAACTGGGAGGTAGTAGCTTCCACGGTGATCCCTCTGCTGCTATGCTGGAAGTTCTTGATCCCGAGCAGAACTGGTCTTTCACCGACCATTACATGGGAATACCCCTTGACCTTTCAAAAGTTCTCTTCATTGCTACGGCCAATTCTTTGGAAACGATACCTGCACCTCTTCTCGATCGTATGGAGATGATATATCTCAGCGGTTATACAACGTTGGAGAAGAAGGCCATTGCGTCCAGGTACCTGGTCCCGAAACAACTGCAGGCCAATGGGCTACAGAAGGATCAGTTGGAGCTTTCGGATGAGGTCCTTCTCAAGGTAATACAATCATACACCCGAGAGGCGGGCGTGAGAAATCTAGAACGCGAGATTGGGAGCGTCTGCAGGTCGAAAGCGGTGGAATTTGCCGAGGCCAGGGATGAAGGTAAACTTGAAAACTACAAACCAAAGGTGACGGTGAAGGATGTCGAGAACATCCTCGGCATTGAGAAGTACGAAGAAGAGATCGTTGAGCAAGATCTGCGGCCGGGTATTGTGACCGGGCTTGTTGCATATAGCTCAGGGGTTGGTGGGTCCGTTCTATTCATTGAGTGCTCGGAATATCCGGGCATTGGAAGGCTGCATCTCACGGGTCACTTGGGCAAAGTTCTTAAAGGTGGGTAGTTGCTTTTTTTTTTTGGAAACCTTGGGCACGTGAACATGCTGATATTTATATTTTTTGTTCCTTTAGAGAGTGCTGAGGTCGCGCTTACCTGGGTCAAGTCGAATGCTACGGTTTTAGGATTGACGAGCGATCCAACGGAGGACATTATGAAGAATCGGAGTGTGCATTTACATTGCCCCAGCGGAGGTGTCCCGAAAGATGGTCCATCAGCTGGTTGCGCGATCACAATATGTCTCATCTCACTATTCTCAGGTCAGAAGGTCCCCCCGCATATCGCCATGACAGGTGAAATGTCGCTGCGGGGGAAGGTCACTGCAGTCGGTGGTATTCGAGAGAAGACTATCGGAGCGATGCGGGCGGGTGTGAAGACGGTGCTCCTACCAGAGCAGAACAGGAAGGATGGCCAAGAGCTACCGGATGAGGTGAAGAGCGGGGTTGAAATTGTTTATATCAGGTAAGTCCGTCATCAACCACTGCTGACACACTGAGACAACATGCTGATATTCAATCATCTTTTTGTTTTAGAAATATTTGGGAAGCCATCCGAGCGATATGGCCGGAGTGGACGGTTGTAGATGAACACATTGGCCGAGTTGAAAGCCATCTGTAGATTATATTTGTATGAGTACGACCGTGTGCTTCAATAGCAGTAGATAGACTCTTTTTTTTTTTTTTTTTNTTCGCGTTTTACAGCGTAGTTCTACGATTAGCCTGCCATGAGGAATACGAATATATGTCAGTACCAGTGTCAGTACTAGCTAGCGCTAGGGCCATCATGAAATCGTCATATACATCAGTGGCATGCTTGTGGTGCTTCCGGCGATATTGGCATTTGCAGGCTTGTGCGCCCGTTTTGGTGTGCCGTTACGTCACCCCGCCAAAAGAGCCAGGCACCAGAAAAAGTGTCACAGTGTCAACAACCCAACTCCAAACTTGAACCTCCCACTTCACCTCTCATATCTTTCTTTCATCCTCACCTCGCATACCCTCACCGAACGCAACATTATACAGCAATCAGGGAGTTTTTATTCAGTTCAAACGCCAGAAGGAGTATCTCGACACATCGTTCAAGATGACGCTCTACTATTCTCTCGTAAGCTCCGCTCTAGGATCTCAAAATCCGGCACGCGAACCGAAGACCGGCCGGTCTTCTGAGGCGATGGCAGATGGGACGGGATACTGACAATCTCTCTTTCTCGCGGGCTTCTAGGTCTTCGCACTCCTCATGTTTGAGATGGGAATCTTCATGGTTCTCATTCTCCCGCTCCCGCTCACCTGGAGAAGGCAAATGTTCACATTCATCAGCACGAATCCTCTAATAGCGAAGCTGCAGTATGGTCTCAAGGTCCGTCAATAAACCCTCTGAACAGCGGCCTTTAACGGGCCCCACTATCTTGGTTATCAAATGGCATGACCTAACGCAAAGCATATATTTTTCACGCAGATTACCTTCATTTTTATCCTCATACTATTCATCGATAGTGTAAGTTTTTTTTTTTTTCTTCTCGGATTATCCATCAGGAATCCTTCTCTCGCACGTTCTGCTTACACAATGTTTGTGACAGGTTAACCGCGTCTACCGTGTCCAACGAGAACTCTCTGACACTATAAACAGCGGCCCCCGTGGAGGTGCCACTGCGATCCTCGGCCATGAGCGTACCGAAGTCCAGGCTCGCAAGTTCTACTCCCAGAGAAACATGTACCTTTGCGGGTTCACCCTGTTCCTCTCCCTGATCCTCAACCGCACCTATGTTCTCATCCTCGACATTCTTCGTCTCGAAGAGGAGGTCAAGCTCGGTAGGTCGAGCGGAAACAAGAGTATCCAGGATTATGAAGCACTCAAGGAGGAACTGAGAAAGAAGACTGCGGACTTTGAAGCGCTGAAGGCACAAAGCAAGGGGCTTGGAAGGGCATATGACGACCTTAGCAATGAGGTCAGGGCCGATTCGGCTTCCAAAAAGGCCGAATAGGCTTCTCGCATTCCGGTCGTCATATAGTTGACGGGACGGTGCAGACTTGGATCTGGATGGGGGAGTGGTGCTCTGGTAGACGGCACATGGATGGTATTCAAAAAATATAATTTTACCAGCTTGCTCTTTTCGTTTCCCTTTTTGGGGTGTTCTTTTTTTTTTTTCATCCCTTCTCTCTTCTACTCTTGCTTGTAAAGAAATGCGATTTGGCTTTTTTTTTTTTTTTTTTTGCTTTATCATGTGAATGCGGTGTCGACTTTGTATTTGCCAGATAACATGTGAGTTCCATGATCCGTAACGTACATATAAATAACCCTCCAAAGCTCAGAGCGTCGCACACAAAACCTAAAATTTCAAAATATAATCCCATCGGAACTTGAAAGCTCATCGTTGAATTTAGGCTAAAATTCGACCTTTACTTCATAATGTCTATCTTCATCAAGCTACAGAGGGATATCAACTTTACAAATTATGTAAATAGTTAAAAATATATATAAAAAAACAGCGAAAATTCAAAATAAAAAGATCGAATTATCAATCTTTGAGCTTAAAATCCTAAAATAGACTGATTACTGTGCGCCATCGCTCTTCTTGCCCTTTCTTCTTCTTCTCCATCTGCTGAATGGCTTCTTCCTCGACTCCTCTGCTTCTAGCTGGTAACCTTCTTCGATAACATTGGCTTTGCCAACGATATTCAAGAAGACCTCATCCATCGATGTCCGGCTGATGGAGTAGAAATCGATGCCAAGCCTCTCCTTGTTTTCCTCTGCACGCACGCACCGTTAGTAAAGGCATGAAATTTGTATGCAAATAGAGCGGAGACAAACTCACCGAGAAGCTGGAATAAGACATTGATGGTCCTGTTGCGCTGTTGCGCCTTGAATTTTTCCTCCTGGCTCTCCGTTCTACTGATACCGTCGTCCGCTGGCTTTTCCTCGTCTCCGAATGTCATCATGGATGGCACCTTGAACTTGGTCTGTCCGTGGAACGACTTGTCTTCCACCTCCGCGCCCTGGAAGTTTTCAAGAATCCAGGACTTAACGGACTCCATCTCCTCATCGGGGGTGTTCGGCGACGACTTGAGAACGATGTGGATGTGGTAGTGGTTGCCGTGCTTTTCTCTGAGATAGTCCGTTGTACCGACCGCCAGCATCTTCCTGGATATTATACCGGCACGGTTTGCGAGAGCGTCGACTTCCAACATGCTGTGACTGGTCAGCAACAACGAGCGGCCGGGGGCAATTGATCTTAATATGTTCCAGAGAAGGCGCTGAGAAGCTGAGTCCATGGATGATGAGGGTTCGTCGAGGAGCATAACGCTAGGGTTGCCCATTAACGCAATTGCAAGAGAAAGTTTTCGTCGATTTCCACCGCTGAGCTTCCAAGCCATGCGCTCCGAGAACTCCGCCAACCCGACGGCATCGAGAACAACTTGGACATTATGGTCGATATCCTAGAATGGCTCTGCTTCAGTATAATCGTGCATAACAAACAGGGCACGCATGTCATTCAGAGAAACTCCCCCCCCAAGAAAAGTCTTACCTCGACTCCTCGTATTTTTGCGTAGAAGCGGAGATGCTCTCGTGTCGTCATCTGATCGCATGCATCAAATTGAGGACAAACACCTAAACCCCATAATTTACGCCACATGAGTAACCGGCAAACTACTATTGAATGGATATACGGCTCCTAACTTACCTAGATGAGACCTCGCTATAGGCTTGTCTTTGCTGTGCATCTTCAATCCTTGAACAAATATATCGCCCGAGTCCGGACGAAGGACGCCTCGTATCATCGAGATTCTATAAGATGGGTAAACCAGTTAGAGAGCGATCAAATGCTATCGCCTCAATCGTGCGTGGTGAAAACTTACGTCGTAGATTTTCCAGCTCCGTTGGGACCCAAGAGTGCAAATATCTCACCAGGCTTAACGCCAAAAGAAACATCCTGGACCGCTTGAACCTTTCCGAACGATTTCGAAACGTGTATCACCCGCAGGCCGTCCGCAGTAGAGCTATCAACTCGCTTTAGCTCCTCAAAGACTTCCTGTTCCGTTTCAGTGGCATCTCGTTCATTATCTTTCGTCTTGGTGAGTACTCGTCTTGTATCCAGCCGATATGCACCACTCTCCCACCAGACCATGATGGAAAAGTAGAGGATAATTTGCAAAACAAGATACAGGATTGGCCCGCCATAAGATACGATGTCCTGAGGCGGCACAAAAACGTCATTCCGGCAGTTGATCTGGAAGAGGTTGAGTGAAGCGAATAACCCTCGGACGAAGCTCGGAACAGGAGATATGACTGCGAGGGCAAAGTGAACAATAAGGATATTCCTGTTCTGATCCTCTATCGGGGAATAAGTCAAAACCGACAGATACCCGATCATATATAAAAGGAAAAGAACAGCATTGTAACCTGCAACCATGGCGAACGCTGCAAGTTGTGACTTCGCCAACAAAGACACAACATACGCAAACAGGACTGCAGCTAGGCCGTAGAACATCAATACTGCGAATAGGTGGCCGACATTCCACCAAACGCTCGTACTGGTCACAAGGATTATCGTAACGATGACCGAAATGATAAGCACAAAGACAAAATCAAATATGGTATAGGCGATCCATAGACTGCCAGCCCGAACCCCGTTCGAATAGTGGAGAGCTCTGACGTTTCGCAATCTTTCGAGCGTCGGGTAAAGCACAAAGAAGGCCGGGAAAACAGCCATCCCTAGCGCGAAGTAAGTAATAAACTGAAGGCTATCGCCTGTGCCAGGTCCGAAGGAAACGTCAAAATTGGTATAGGTTGTAATGATAGTGGCGTTATCGCGTAGATTGTCCAAGATGTTTAATGCGAGAAGGGCATTATACAGTCCACCGCTGTTGCCGACGAAGCCAAGGGTTGGGATACCTTCCGGAAGCCAAAATCCACCAGGAGTAACATTCCTGTAGTTTTCTTTGATGTAATCAACGAACGCATCATACGAGTTGACAACATGAGTACTGTTTTGGAGAGTTGAGAGATCAAAACTATCGGAACCACCCCCCGCACCCTCAGAAAATCCACTAAAGACATCCTGGAGCTTCAAGGCAGCCTGTATCCCGACTGCTTGTGGCGGGCCAAAAACTATATCCAAATCGATATCCAAACTGGAAATGTTGACGTTTTCGAAGTTACTCATAGCAGCGGATGGGTCACAGGAAGCGACCTCAAATCCCTTTAAAAAGCGAAGCGTAATACCAGCGGCGAGGATCGGAATCAATATAGCTGCAATCACGGGAAATATGGAATGCCTTAAGATAATAAAGCGTTTTTGAAACATAACCCAAGCTTGTGGGATCATGCCGACCCTTTTCCCGGTGTACAAATTAACACCAGATTGTTTTTCCTCGGTCCCTGCTGCTGATACCTGAGTCGCTGCAGTTTCTTCGGCGACTTTGAGAAACACATCTTCGATAGTCGGCCCATTGATATGGAAATCCTTCATACCCAACTTGTTGAGCGCCTTGATGATATTTCCGGCACCAATTGTGTCGTCTGCACGATATATCGTTTGATCGTATAATTGCTTGCCCGGAACACCCTCAATAGTCGAAGGCGCATCCTCGTCGAAGCAGTGGACTCTGTAACCCCCACCATACCTTGCTTTCAATTCTGCAGAACTTCCTGCACATTTTAATTGGCCTTTGCTTAAGATAACGATGTGGTCGGAGAGGAAATCGGCTTCTTCAAGATAGTGTGTTGTGAGGAGGATTGTGCGCTTGTTCCTCTCGGATAAGATGATATCCCAAAGCTTCCTTCTCGATAAGGGGTCGAGCCCACTGCTTGCTTCGTCGACGATTCCAATTTTGCTGCCACCGATGAACATTATAGCAAGTTGAAGTTTACGTTTCTAGTGGTATCCTTTTAGTAATCTCATAAAGAAAATTCAGACATTCTATTTCTTGTAACTTACCTGGCCACCGCTCAGGGTTTTCGCTAAAGCATCTTTCTTTTGAAGAAGGTCACAACTTCTCACAATTCCGTCAATCTCTTCGGTATCAAGATGCCCAACCTTTAAGTATTGCCATACGCGGAGATGCTCAATAACGCTTAGGTCATCCCAAAGAACGTTCTAAGAAAAGAAAAAAAATAGTCAGAAGGTGCACCAGAAGGTCATTCATGCTGCTTTGACGAGACGAATGCTCACATTTTGAGGGCAGACTCCGAGATCTGTCTTGACACCCGCTATACGGATTTCCCCCGATGTTATGGTATCAAGCCCGCTTATCGCATTGTTTGTAGTGGATTTTCCACTGCCGTTCGCTCCCAGAAGCGATACAATGCAACCTTTTCGTACATTTATTGAAAGGTCGTTTACGGCGACGACTGGTTCTTTGGATCGACGGCTCCACCAACTAGGGGGGTATTTGCGAGTAAAGTGCTCAATTTCGACAGCATTTTCTTCGGATGTCGTTCCGATTGTCCTGTTCGGTGAGGCGGTCCCATAAAGCCAGTTCTCGACGAATGCAGCTAGAATTGGATAAACAATTATCTGGATTACGATAAAAGCGAAGAAGGCGATGCCAGGCAGTCCGTGTGTTGATGTCGGCGCTCGTTGGGTCAGGTTCGTCCCAATATTTTCTCTCTCAAAACGGGCTACAAGAATCATAAAATAGACGTAGGACATGGGAGTGAAGAGGACACCCTGTATTGCGAATTAGCTATCGCATACCATCTATGTTAGAATTTTGGTGCACTTACGAGAATAGCCGTAGCACCTGTAGATAATTTCGAGACAACTTGAGCTACTATAGCTAGAAGGAGGGACCCGATAACGATTGTGATGCCGGAGAGCTGGGATTTTTTGAAAAACGAGCCGCCAAGTAGGGACAAGCTACTGAAAGCTAGCCCGGCCAGTATGTGGAATAAAACAACGATACCAGGATTTGTCTTCTGGAAAACCGCAAATGCAAATGCAAGCGATATCATCACCCATCCAGGAAGATATATGAGGGAGAAAGCTATGTGGTGACTCAGAAGTCGCGCCCATTGTCGTCCACCCATACTGTTGATAAGCTGGCTCATTCCGATCTGACGCTCCGTGGCCAGCATTCCCGTTAGATGGTAGCTGACTCCGACCATTGCTATTGAGAATGCAACCGCGAGGACGCTGATCAGGGCGCCCATATACCGAGTTCTGATACGGTCCTTCCGCTCCTGCTCGCTGAGTGAGGTGTAGACAAATTCGTTCGGAATAATAGTAGAATTGTTTATAGCGTTGTCAACAGCTTGAATAATATCAAAATTAGAGAACTGGCCCTTTCCCAGAGCGAATAACGAAGACGTACCTAGTTGGAGTGGCATAAGCACCCTTTGAGCAGGGTTGTCGTGGTTATCACTCCTAACTGCAAGCCTCAATAAAGCTGCATCCGCTCTAATAGTGTAGTTCCAGTTTCCTTCGCCATCGATAGGATATTCGTTAAAAACTACTGCTCCGAAACAATTGGATTGTCCGGCCAAATTGGGCCGACAGGCTTGGAAAAGTTCGTCATTGTTCCGAAGCACTACAACTTCCGCTCGACCTGCATCACGCACGGGTTTTGAAATACGATCAATTAGGTCAGTAACTGTAGGTCCTAGATTGTTGTCCACGAAAAGGAGTTTTTTGTCGACGGTGTCGGCCAAACTTCTGATAGGCGCAGGCTCCCCAAATCCGAATCGCGAAACCGGGATAAATAGATTCTTCGCATAGGCCAAGAACCACGCAAATGCTAAATCAATTTGTATATATAAAGCCCGTTAGCCTCTTCCCGATTAAAACGTGCCCGTCTCTCCCACGCCTGTGACACATGGTTGGCCGTCCATCAAATTATTCATTTGTGTTGGCCTTGTTGTATTTGGCAACCAATGAAGAGTCCCTTTTCGACCCAACTGAGGCATGGTTTCTACTATGATACCCTGCGGCGAGGAGGATCATGTACGTACCAACTGGGAGAAAGAAGGCTCTAAATATCGTCGAAGAGAGGTGCCGTAACCCGACGATGCGGAGATTCTTCTTGGTCAGAATATAGGTTTGGCGGTATAAAGAAGCCATGGCGATGGCGATATGATAAAATTGACGGAGCCTCGATACGAGGCGGCGAAACAAGGCACCGACTTTTACACCAAACCAGTTGCACCCAGGCAGCGGTGGCGCCTGCTAAAACTTCGCACTTCAGATAGGTAGGTAGAGTAGATTGACAGGTAACGTTGACATGCCGGCGACGATGATGTTTACTTCACGGAATACAGATGAGAAAGATGGGCGACCGTAGTCATTAAATCGATGAAATCAAGGGACTCGGAACGGAGTCCGAGGACAAGCGTGGTGCGTGTGCGTTTTAGTGAACAGAGGATGGCCTTATTTCTTTTTTACATCGAGAAAGAGCCCTGAAATCGTATTTTCCCGCTCAAAGTGGCTTGCGGCATGGGGGTAGGCCTATATCCTTCAGATGATGAGGGGATCGAAATTCTAGGCGGTCTCAGTCCATGTCACATCGACGGATCTTTATTGGTGGTGAACTCTACTGGGGTTACTGTTTTAACCGCGGCACTCCACCAAAGGATGCCGTTTTCGTGATGCTGGCGGGCTTTGAAAATTTCCTGTACGGCCGTGGACGCCAGCATTGTGCTCAACAGTACCTTTTTCAAATCTTAAGTGATGGTTGGCCTCAGGAAGTCACGCCGTTGTCCCGATACCAGATGTCCTAGTCAAATAGAGCACGTCATGATGCAAAGTTGCGACGGTGCCGAGAAAACGGCAGGTGGCTTGGCTCAAGCCCATCACCGAAGGTCGGGGTATTTCTGCCGATGTCTCGGGACACATGTGCATGCACGGCATACAACCCTTTCTTAAGTGAGATATATCCAGAGATTTCCCTATAATTGAAGTAATGACGGGCCTAAGAACTTGAGAACTTTACAACTTGAGTACCCAAACTTGCAAGTATCCGAATTGGGTACGGTCTCATGATCCTCCAAGTCAACAGCCAAAAGCAACGCATCTTTCATCTTCAAAATCCCACAACCAAAGGATTTAGTCAGAACCTCATACTGCACAAGCGACAAGTTCAATTTCTGCAACTAACTGGCTACGGAAAAGTCTCGACTCTTGTCACACATCAACGTTCCTGCATGTAGAGTTACACACAAGCTGCACACAATTAAGAGCAATTCTAGAAGTGGACAGGGAAAGTAGATTTCGGATTTATCCTAGAGTTCCGAGACCAGGTTTTGTATTGCTCATAGGACTTCTTCTCTCCACGGAATAGACGATTGTGCTCCTTCTTTCGTTACTGTCTTTGCACTCGCCCTGATCGCATATGCTACGGCTTCAGCCACATCGTATCCGTTGACAATCTTGACCGCGAAGGCTAAAACCTTGGTTAATATAAATTTGATTTACTACGTTAAACACACCAGGTGTAACGATTCGGGGAGAAAATGCGGGTACTGACCTCCGATAAACGTATCCCCTGCCGCAGTTGTATCTACCACTTTGACCTTCTCGCTGGAGACTAGAGCGTTCTCACCTGACCGTGCATCGTACCAGAAAGCGCCCTTAGCTCCAAGTGTGATAATTATTGAGCGTTTGACGCCCTTTGAAACAAACTTTTGAGACGCCCTTTGGCAATCATCGATCATTTGGATATCTGATTCGATTCGTACCGGTTCACCGCCTAGAATTGCTGCCTCTGTTTCGTTAACCACCAGATGAGAGATCCGCCCATAGACATCATCTGGGAGTTCAATGGCTGGCGCCGGATTGAGCAAAGTTGCAACCGGTGGAGAGGCTTCAGATGCCAGCTTGAGTAGTTCTAGAACTGTATTCAGAGGGATTTCCAGTTGCAGGACGAGAAGAGCAGGAGCAGGTGACAAATATGAAGGGGATGGCTTGCATAATCCGTTGGCACCGGCCGTTATCAGAATTCGATTTTCACCAGATGATTCAACCTACTCTTATCAGTTTTCTGTTCAATCCAGTCATGGTATAGAGAGCATTCGGAACCAGGGTCGGCGCAACACTAGTGAGAAAGACAAGAGATTGTTACCAGAATAACTGCAACGCCCGTAGATGTGTTTTCTAACACTTGAACTCCATCTACATCGATGCCGTCCGATTTAAGGCTGTTCCTCAGCGAGCTGCCAAAATCGTCGTTTCCGACACAGCCAACCATTCGAACATAGGCCGAAGGGGCGGTAATGATACCCTGTGGGGTTTTCAGCCGCGAGAGGCGAGCACACGCGACAGCCTGGTTGGCGCCCTTCCCGCCATGGAACGTTGCGAAGGAGTTTGCCTGAATCGTTTCGCCAGCATCTGGCACACGGGATGTGTTTGTCACTGCGCGGTGATGATGATGTTATATGTGAGCTCTGAACTTTGCATTGTAGCTTTTTTTGGCCCTGAGTACAACGAACGGATGCATGCCTACCCAGATCTATATTGAGTGAGCCAACGACGAGGATTGCGGGAAGTGACATCCTGATAGAGATCTAGGACTGGTGGCTGTATATCGCAAATAAGATAACCAGATGCATAGGTCAGCCGCGGCTAGTTTATCTGAAGTGTGAAGAGACCAAATGGGGTGGAATCTTCAGCGGCGGGATTCAAGAATTACTTAGAGGAGCCCGCTTCGAGAAAACCAGAGAAACAAACACCCGTGAAACTATCTATTACTATGATTTGAAGGTTCGGGTCTGACTTGCAGGACAAACCATCATCACTATCAACACATATGGTTAGCTATGCAAGTAAGCATGCTTATTTTATTTTATTTTATTTTTTATTTTATTTTTTTTTCTTTCCCTTAGACGGTGAATTAATTGCTGGTAATCCGTATCTCAAAATTAAAATTGAAGATCTTCGACAAGGAAGGCGGAAGGAATATTTTTAGATCGAAAGCTGGTGGACACATTTGATGCCAAATAGTGGGGCTTAGCGGCGGCCTCGGATTGGTCGCGTTTGTCGGTTGTCGAAGGCTGTGCAGGAACTGCCCAACGTTATTTTGTCTTATGGGATTCTTCCAAATAGCCTGCACTCTTGGCGAGGACTATGATTTGGAATGTAATAATGCAAACGGAGGCGACGAAAAAAAAAAGAAGAAGAAGAAGAAAAAGAAGAAGGAAAAGAAAGCGAAGGGAAGAAAAGCAAAGATGCTTATTCGAAGCTACCCAGCTCATACACATGTGCATTTTTTGCTATATTCGTTCGCTGTGGTTAAGGATAGCTGCGTCCATAGCTGCAAGTCGCAGGCAGCATCACGAAGCGAGAGTGATTACAACCAGTTAACTGTGTCGAGGGATATCAACACATGCAGTCTCACGGCCAGCACATATGCTATCACCATCTTCCCTCACCATTGATTGCATCGTCGGCATAATCTGGTGATTCTTAACGTGAACAGAAAGACGTTAACGAACAAACTGTCAGGGACACAAATATCAAAACCTATCTTATTCTATGAAGCTTCAGGCAAGGCGAGAGGGAAAATAATAACAGTTCGATTTTAGATCTCCAATGCAAGCTACCTCGCTAGCTAGCAGGCTGATCGGTTGCGAGCCAAGACTCAATACGGGCACAAGCTTACACGGAGGGATAAGCACGACAGCTAGCTCTCGGTATACAAATCTGTTCAAGGCTATCGATAGGGGCCAAGATGGGATTTGTATGTGCGGCTGACAGCCAAGAGTCCAGCCCTCCGGGACAGGCATGATAATGCTTTTTTCCCTACTGAGCACTCCGACTGACTTTTCGCACGCAAAATGGAAGGATTGAGCAGTGAGCGGGGCCGTTTCGACAGTCTGGGCAAGTTAGGGCTGAGCTTGCTTCAGGATCAGAAAAACACAAATCTCGAGGCTCTCAGGATGATTGCCGTGGACAATGACCAATTCTTTGCTGGCGGACTAGGGCTAGGATTGAGCGCAACCGACAGCCATCAGCCCTCTTTTTCTTGGGAGCCCAAGTTTAGATCTCTCCTGCAGAGCAGTGGGCAGACAGGACATACAGGACATACATGCCCAGCGAGGTTAGCTACTCTTTTCTGACAGACACCCACGGTGATCTCCCATGTCTCTTTTAGTTCCTTCTCAGCCTCAGCCCCACGACCACCAAGACTAAGCAGCAGGGAAAGAAGGAAGTAAAGGGAAAAAAAGTAGTGGGAAAGAGGTGTAAAGTTAGAAAACCTCAAGCTGGGCAAAGTGTTCCAATTACATTCCCGTTTATGGGCTGATAGGCTCACCGGCATGTACACCAGCCAAGCTCTCGTTAGTCTGGTGTACCGTGCAAGGGTCTAGCTTCTCACCAGGTCCCCACCACCACCACACCGTTTGGGGCAGATGCTTACTCTCAGCCCTTGATAGCACAAATGCTACCAAGTAAAGGCTGCTTTTTTTTTTTTCCTTTGCCGGTGTCGAGGCTGCAGCTGATAGATCGATCCAGCTGTATATATTCCGTAGCTGCTCCCAGTCTCCGCACTCTCTTTTTCCACCACCACTCTCATCCTCAGCTCAAGCATCAAAGCTTCCTCCGATACTTCTCCTTGACGATTTTCCTTCATTGGTTTGTTCGTTTATTCTTCTTCGCGACTCGGAATACAAAAGGAAACCCTCGGGTTCGACATATATCTAGAAAACTTCAGTAGTATATAATACTCGATTAATCTTCGAAAATGCATTTCCGCTCTCTCGTCCTCTTGGCCACCCTTGCCACCTCTGTTTTGGCTGCTCCAGCCCCAAACAAGATTGAACAGCGACAAGCTACCCCGACACAGAGAGATGAGCGTGGTGTCGAGCCTGAGCCAACATACAGCGGAAGTGCTTATGGCAACTTGGAGTTGATTGCTCAATTGGTCACTGCCCCACTTCAGGCAGACCGCATTGCTCTGCTCCGTGATCGCGACTTCGTCTTCGACTTCAGGAATCCTGAAGGTCGATTGAACGTCGCTACCGGCAATGGTAAGTCGAAAACAGTGAAATCTCCAATTCATCCGATGTATTTCATACTAATACTTACCGTCTTATAGCTGGTCGTGTCGTTGTCGCTAACAGGAAGACCTTCCCCGCCTTGAT
This sequence comes from Arthrobotrys iridis, assembly GCA_036971165.1. Taxonomy (NCBI): domain Eukaryota; kingdom Fungi; phylum Ascomycota; class Orbiliomycetes; order Orbiliales; family Orbiliaceae; genus Arthrobotrys; species Arthrobotrys iridis. The sequence goes on along the minus strand of JAJTTS010000007.1, from coordinate 144,712 downwards.
TGGTACCGGCTCCGGCATGGCTGTTGGTTTCCTCGGCCCATGCGGTTTCAATACTCCACACACTCATCCTCGTGGTACTGAGTTGAATATCCCAGTCGTTGGTTCCTTGAATACCTCCCTCGTCCTAGAGAACGGTTCCCGTGTCATCAACTCATATGTCACAACCTTCCAAATGCACGTTTTCCCACAGGGTGCCATTCACCAGGAATTCAACCCAGAGTGTGGTGAGACAATCTTCATTGCTGGTTTCAACAATGAGGACTTCGGTACCTCCCAAGTCGCCGACAACTTCTTCAGACTCCCAAGCAACGTTATCACCGCCGCCGTCGGTGGAACCATCGTTGTTGATGGCCGCGATGTAGACCAATTCAGGAACATGATCCCATCCAACGTCGCCATCGGTGTCGAAGAGTGCCTCGCCCGATGCGGTCTTGCTAAGAGATAAGCGCGAAAATCGAAGCTATCAGAGGAGGAGGAGAGAAAGTTAAAGGAGGGGAGCACGGTAATAGACGCTTGAGCAGATATTCCACATTCTTTTCCGGTTTTTGTTAATGAATTATTTTACGATACCTGTTGGTTGTATTTTCCTTATCTTTCCTTTGGAGGTTTAAAATATCATCCGGATCTTGTTCTACAACCGCGGGTTTTTGCGCTACTTGTTTCTCTCTTTGAATTTGTTAAACTACTACGTGCATGTACTTTTTTTTTTCATGAGCGGAAAAAAAACAAGGAGTTTGCGAGTCACATTTCGGCATACACTTATTTTCATTATCGCTGTTCTCCAAATACAAACATGTTACACTATCCAAAGGCTCGTTATATCTTCTCAGGGAAATCAATTTCTTTTGCACCACATCCGAAAAAAAAAAAAAAAAGAAAGAAAGCCAACCTCGAGCACCACAGCGCCTGTGTAAGACTGAATTTTTTTTTGATATTCTGTAGGTGTGCTAGTCGCGAGGGGTTTGATATGGAGCTAAACCTCGACTTCAAGCTAAGCTTAGCTGCTCGAGCTCCACAGTTGACAAATCCTAGCGGGGATCCTTGAGGCAATGTCTAGATCGGGTTCAGCCGCACAGTCAAAAAATCAGCATGCACAAAGGCCGCCTGCGGCTGAGTCCTAAATTTAGGGTTATGTTTGCCTTTTTCGGTATTAGTTCCTTCAGTGCTGACCTTGGCTGTTGAAAATCGGTCTGGAAGATGCGTTGTGCAACATTTGGAATTTCGGGGTGTTCACAGCGAGACAAGATTCAGATTCTCGTGATCTACATGGTAGATAAATTAATCAAAGGGGGTGAGAAATAAGATACTGATGAGAAATAAGATATTGAAATAGCTTATGGTTATATTATAGAGGAAAGATAATCGGTAGATTCTGCTGTTTCGAGCTAACAAGAAATGTAAAGGCCCTTGGAACCATCGACCTAAGTGCATGGCGTAGAATGAATGTAAAAAGACTTAGGCAAGGAGATTATCCCGGAGCCAAATGAGAACATAATGGTCACATTGATCCAGCTCAATTGACATCGATTACTACGTCGACCGCAGCTGCATATGCTTCCCGTATCGCACAGGAAAGACAGGTACGACTTTCTCGGGATACCACAGCATCTACCCCCCATCTGGAACACCAGGCCTTCGCATAGACATAAAGATCCTTCCCTGTGCCTCTTGCATTGATTATTGTGACAAAGTAATCTTTACTTTCGCACTCGTTGCGTCGGACTGGCGTATGCTCTGGGAGTTCCTTTGCTTGGACAACTCGAAATTGGTAAGAACAGTGAATTGGATGTGCCGTGGTTCGTGTCAGACCGCTTTTCGACATCAGTGTATCTAACTCAAGGGTTTTTGCAGCGCCAAGTGAGTGACACGGATAAGAAGTAATGAAAGAAGATTCGTATTTCAGAAGTATGCCGACTATATTGCCATCCACGCTGTCAAAACGTCCCGCGGCAGATAGGCAGGCATTCGAAACCCGGAACATGACATCCACTCGGTAAGCAGGGGTCATCTCGTCAGCCGAATCCCAGTCTTTCGGTGTGTAGTAGCCTTGTTCTAGTTCGGGAAGATTGGCTGGCGAAGGATTGCGACCCCAAAACCTCAAGCCCATGATTTGAATTTCCATGTTTTGAGAGGGCAGGATTTCTGGATACTGGAGCTCATCCGGCGCTATCTGACAGTCGGAGAAATTGACGGCATCTAGGAAACTTGACTCAGGTTCTACCCGGCCAGGTGTTAGTAGTCTGGGGACCCATTTTCTCGACGGTCGAAGGTCTGTGATAACGTCCACCCAACCAACTGGTTCCGCAAGCTTCATTCCTTCCATCCGCCGGCTTCCCGTACCGTTCATCGCGAAATTTCGAACGAACTTAGCAGCGCCGGCCACTGCTGTAAGAACTGTTAGGTCTTTGCTCGTGGCATCTTCAGTTGGATAGGTTCCCACGCACTTCCCGACCCACCCGGCATAGCTGCGGGATACTTGTGTAGCGAGAACCTTCCCAACAATGTTATTCATACTCCACCACGAAGCGGTGCTTCCAGGAGACTCCAATGTTCGACGAACGATACCACCATAGAGACTTCCATTCTCACCGACTTCGCTCAAAGCCAATGTATCGCTTTCCAACAAACAACCCATCAGAAGGTGGGATAGACCTTCTCCAGGAAGAATCAAACCCGTCATATACGTTCTAGAAAGCCACCCTCCAAAGCCCATATTCCGCACCACGATCGAAGATGTGTGTTTGCTGGCGAAGTATCCGAAATGCGAACCCCCAACTGTTCCTCCAATCGAGCGTGGCGTCGATTTTCCCGGTGAGTGTGCGGGGGTCCTATATCCAAGCATGCTGCTGGGTGTATGCAACCCAGTTGGATTCCGAAGTTTATCTCTTATAACGCCTTCTAAAATTTCGATGCCCGGCCAATCAATCTGACGGGCAAAGTGTAAAAGGCCGTCCAACTGTCGTTCTAGATGTTGAGGAACAAAAAATGCGTCGTACATATCCGCCTCCTGAGGATCTTCAGCATCCTCTATAGAAACCGAATCCGCCAAAAAGAATCGATGCCAGCTCGAAACGTTTTGGCTCTGCGGTACAGTCAACATATCGAAATTCGGCGTAAAGGGTCTTTCCACGATACGGACATTGGCTACCCATCTCAGAGCAACGGTGAGGTCCCAGTTTACCTTGTGTGTAAAATATAATGACCCTAACTTGAGTTTCTCGGGCTCATAATGATGCAAGAGTTTAAGCCTGAGCAAAAGTTCGCAGCTCAGAAGGATCTGGAGGACAAGGAGTAATTTCTCTTCGCCATTTCCATATAGTATACTTCCTAGCCTGATACGCTCCTCGGGCCGACTAAAATCGAGCCAAACATGCCTCTCTTCCAGTATTTTGAATAGCTCTTGACACTGCTTCTCAAGACCATATTCATGCGCTTCCACCGCTTGAGGATTCCTTCGTGCAGGATATAGTAATTTCGTAAAAAGTTGTCCATACAGGAGCCGAGCCTCGATATCAAGGTCATTCTCTAGCTTGTAAGCTAGACTATGGAGCTTTCCAATTTCTCGCAACCGGTCAACCATAGTCGTTGAGTCAATTGATCTCACCCCTATGGAATCAGGTGCTTGTAGCTCAATTCCATACTCATCAATCTCTCCACTACTATTTCCTTCTTGTAGCTCATAATCTACAGTTTGTGTTTCCAAAAAGTACTGCCACCCAGTAGTTCCTGGTTCAAGCCCAAAATATGAAGCCATAGACGGTGTTTCAGTGGGACCATTCAGCCAATGGTGCTCCGAATCCTTTGGATCCTTTTCCTGCATACCCCGGTTGGAACACCCTCGATAAGCTTGATGATCAATCGGCGAGGCATCCTCACAGATTGATGGGTTCAGAGAAGGAGTTCGAGGGCGATTTTCAAGGTACCGGATCAAAGGTTCACCATATTTCCCTCTAGATTCGTCAATGAAGAATATTGGAGCGCCATCGAAAAGCAGCGAAATGTCTGCTTCAAGAAGCAATCGAGCTCGAGGTTCTTCCTGCTGTATGAGCTGTTGTGTATGCGTATGGTGAACCGGGCGAGGTGAAAGCAAGACGGTAGAGCCCACGTTCGCTGAATCATTTGAAGCAGCTGAAGTTGAAGAATCAGAGATTATTGATAATACCCGCTGAGGAGCAGCCAGCTCAGCGGTATGAATCTCACTATTTGATCTTAGATCCACGCCCGTTTGCTCTCTAGTTATATGCGACGTCGTAGTTTCTGGGGCTACCAGGCTTTGGGTCAAGGGAATATCATGGACCACTTCTTGGCGGTTGGCGGTTGAGGGAATGTTGGTCTGCCGTTGTATAGTTTGTCAGTACAAGTTTTCTTGAAGGAATAGGGGATATCGATACGGCAGGTCTAGAGATATAAAGACTCTGGTCTCAAAATAGAGGCTCTCTAGGTGGGTATACTGAGCTACTAACTTGTGGGATATTTGAGCCGCCTTTCTCTTGCTTCCCCCCAAACATACGGCGTACGGCATCTTTTAGACTAAATCTCCTTTTAATTTCAGATCGAACGCCTAGGTCATTCTCTGTGCCAGAGTTGATTCTGCTATCTCCCCCCTTTGATTCCTTTCGCAGAATACTTGGACGGCGTTTTGGATCAGATCCCCTTAAACTTGACGATACCCTCTTGGGTTTTGATAATTTGCCCGATCCATTTTCTGGATGTTTCCACATTGCAACTGAAATCAGCAACACAAAGCACGCTGTATTGTTTTCAGATGGCTTTCTTCATCAGCAGTATATCCTATTATACTTCCGATGGGAAATTGATGCTTGAGACAAGCCAACCAGGTTGCAGTCGTGACGAGATTAGCCGGGAGCTCGAAAACTAGCCGTTAAAGCGGATCAAAGATATATCGATGTCTTAATAATAAAATAATACGAATGGGGTAAAAAGCATGGCGAAAGTTCACCGGGCAGTCGTGACTGATGTTCTACCTCCCAACGATCGATTGCAAACAATAATCTGTTGATGTGATGGTGTACGTATTGTATGGGATATAAACAAAAACAAGGCCAAGGGTTAGGCAGATCGGAATTGCTAAAGGCATGGATGTATGTATGGATAAGAGCTCAAGTATGCTCAAGTATAGTTACAACGCTGAAGTCCTATTTGTTTCTAACAGATCCGTTGCACCGGAAAAATAAAGAAACCCCTAAGAATTTGCCCATTCCAGTTTTCACGCATCCGTCGGGGTTGGGATGGAATGAGTGGTGAGGGCGGCCAAGCCTTACCATGATATCAATCGTCGAGTCAAATCCTGAGTGGGTGCATGTACGCGTTGCATTGAGCTTGCGGTCGGACTATCGATTTGACGTCATCCCCCTTTCAGGATTCTCGATCTTCGAGATGGCAAAGCTCTGGTTCTTAGATCGTATACCTGGAAACAAGAGCGGCTTGATCTTGACGATTTTCCAGGTAGGTTTCGGAACAGAAAAAACGGAGTATCTTGTGATGAACATAAATCAGGGATCAATCCTATGCTATGCCAAGCAAATCCACCAGGCTCAAAATGTAATTCCTGTACCAGTCTGCTCTGGAAGTCTTCCTAGCGGGAGGCACTATCAAATCCATGAGTTGATTTGTAAGATTAATTTGTTTCTGGTGGTCTGGTGAGGTCCGGATTTATTTAAGTGTTTTTTCTAGACAGTATCAACAATTTAGAAGGTACTCATTCCGAAGTAGGTCTTATACTCATCCCAGCATGCATTTCACGAAACAAGGTTAATAGTTGAACCGATACATGTCCGGCGCCAAACTCTGGAGTATCTAGCCTCCCATACTTAGCAAAGATCTGGAAATAAAACAAGGTACCAGGCCTGGGTAGTTTCGTTTCAAGAATAAAAAAGAAGTGACCCTGGTGGTTTACATCCCCTCTTAGATCTGATATGACATGATACGGCCATATGTGCTCAATGATAGTTCCGATAATGTTTCGTGACCTCAATGCTTGAGCTCGAAGGCCAAGCATGAATGTATCCGATTCATTCACTTTCTTCCTGTGGAGCTTCAGGTCCTTCGAAACTAAGTTTCTCTAGAAAAGCATCCCTTGACCCCAAAATTTTCTCGTAAATAACTAACACTTGCTCCACTACGGAATCCGGAATTTCGGTTATAGGGATATGGTCTGGGAGAAAATGCACGTGTTCACTGACTGTCCCCATTATTGACTCCGACCCCGACGATGTCTGATATTTGAGTGATGCGAGGACTCGGCCGTCCGGGCTATCTTCAGTTGCTAATTTTTGGAGTAAAGAGTTCACCGCGGCGTCCAGAATTTCACTTTCATTGGAGCCGCCGCCTTTCATTGACAAGTATAGGATACCTAGAACATCCGAATTTAGAATAGACAGCTAATGGTAAGATTCTGGAGTGCATACTTTGACCATCTGGGCATTCCCCGGTATCACTACTATGCGCAACAACATATATTGGATCTATGTTGGAGCAGGCGTCTACTTTTATCGAGTTTGTTGGTAGGTATATCACTGCCCCGGCAGCAGACGGTGGCTCATTGGTTCTGAAGATTTGCGCTAAAGAGCTCGAGACCAAGTACAGCGACATCCAGTAGCTGGTATCGTCAGAAGAAGGTTGGTTTTTATAGGTACCGTTCGGCAAGCTTGAAATTGCACCTACAACATGGCGTGCTCGAACTACATCGCCACTTTTCAAGAGCAGGCGAATATTTTGTTCCTTAGGTGAAGTTTGATGGTCTGAAGCCGAAGGAGACAATGCGCCGCACTCTTGCATGTCGACAACCTCGTTTCCGAGAACATAGATAGCATTTCCGGTAACAGCAGCAGCCCTACATAAAACTTGAACAAGCTCGGACCCACTCCCATATCTGCCAATGACTGCAGAAAACCCTGCGCCAAACCGCCCCAGCGAGTCGAAATGCTTCTTGATGGCTTTCTGAGCCCTTTCAAGCGATATTTGGCTTGCAACGTCATGGCAAAGGGTCAAACTTGTAAAGGCTGCAATTATTGAGTGAGGAAGGCGGAACGGTGGGTTTTCGAGATATTGTAGTAGGGATATTTGGTTTGATCCCGTGTCTGCCCCAGGACTGCCTTCAAGCCCTGCTATAGATTTCAAAGCCCGCACAACAACTCTTTTCGTTCGAGGATCTAAGGTTTTATCATTAAAGATGTCTTCCCTGCTATTTGGTACCAATTTGAGAGGATCGGATGGTGGAGATGCGGCATCATAAACGAACCAGCTTCCGACTTTGAGGAACTCGAGGGATTCATGCAGGTTGCTTTTAACTAGTAGTGATAAGACAGGAGAGGTTGTGTAAAGGAGACCGGGGGACAGGCTCAGCGTGTAAGAGCGAGATTTCTTCAAACTTGAACCTGTTGGCGCATCATAGGTTTTATATTCAACGGATGTTAGGTGGTTCCAGGCACCACTCTTTGCCCAGGTGTCTAGTTCGTCGAGAGAGAGAGCGGCATATTCATTACCATAGTAGGGGTTCCGATCCAGATGCAAGATCCGTTTACCGGCCCTGGCGAGTGCCCTGTTGACGTGAGGTGGGTTAGGAGAGAGCGGATTCGAGTGTACGGGGACGGCACAGGCTAGCTTCTAACCTACGCTGCGAGGAGGGATTCTCGAAGTCCAGTTCCTACTATCACAACATCCCATATTGTTTTATCAAGGGCCTCGATGTTCATTGCATACAAGTACCCAGCAAGGACGGTCGGTAGTAATTCCAAGGCTTATAGTGCGGTGGTGGTGTGGGTTAGAGGACCTGGCGACTCATGCCGGCATACGACTTGCTCTTTGTGACATCAGCCAACACATGGTGACTAAGCTCAAGAGGTCCAACCCTCAATACATACCGCATTCTTGATGCGACGCAGTGCCGGTTAACTAGTTCCCGAGGGCTTAACCAAATATATTTTACAGCCAAGCTAGGTATATTATACAACTATAGGGTGAGTATCTACTCTGTTGGAACAGGGCCTTTAGGGGAATTCGAGCTGACCAAAGGATTTAGTAGGTTGAAGCCTCCATCTTTGGTTGGTGTTGTGGGGATACTTTTTGATTACTCGACGTTACTAAACCTAAGAATTTACCTAGCATCATACATATTTCCAAAAGGCTTTTTCCAACCGTCGGTGGTTTGAAAAAACTTGCTTGTCTCAGGTGAACGCTAGTCCTGCGAGAGCTCAATAATACCGGTATGATCCGTGTTTCTCCCTTGCCTTGCATCATACTGACAGTATTTAAGCCGGAGAGATTCCCTTGTTCACCAGCTCCAATTACAAACCTCGCATTGTATTTTACCAGATCTTGAGAGCATTAACGCCAACAGCAATATACACAGCTGTATATACAATCGAAAGAGAATTTACCGGGAAGCCGTTCGAAAGCTCCATAATCTGAAAGTTTTATATTTAGGTACTTGATTCAGATATCATTTTAAGACTTATATCATTTTATATATAAGTCTGTATATATTTTTTTGCCCTGGCCCTGCAGCACCGTGGATGCTTTGCCTGCCTTCCTTGAACCCCAGGCGATGACAGGAGCATTCGGAGTCTGGTAGCTATAGATCCGTGCTTCGGCTAGTATTAAGTCTAGCCCGGCCGGCCGTTATTCGCGCGATAGGTTTTGGTCGATATCTTAAAAAGTACGTGCTTGCATACTTTTTTTTTTTTTTTTTTTTACATGGCCATGGATGGGCTGCAAGCCCCACGAGGATACTTAGTGGGCGGTTATGATGGGTGTTATTCTCCCGCAGCCTGATCAGATGCATTCACCGGAATGATTCTCAGCCTATTGGTTTCTGCTAGCCGGGGAGGGCTTCATATCGATAGGGGTTTGTCCATCGATATCGGTCAAGAGTCAGCGCCGGCAGGAGAACCATCGTGGAGCATTAGGCCGTCGAAGCATTGGCCCTTTCTCTGTACATGCTTGGGTCCTTGCACAGACTAGGTATCTAAACATGTATAGCAGCACTGCCAACCATGATACCTCGTTTTTGATATACTAGATTACTGACTCTGAGCGGGAAGGTATCTCTCCAGAGTACTTAACTACCTGGGTACATTACTGCACGCTGCTCACCTAATTGCTGCTGCTTTTTCTTGAAACTCCGCTTTACATTTTACTTTACTTTATTTTCATTTAAATTTAAATTTAAACTTCAACTTCTATTTATTAACTTCGTTTTATTAAATATTTTCATTGCGTTAATTTATTTTTCATTTTATTTTAATCATTTTATGCTGCGTAACTAGTGGGTAGCATATCAGCATACTACCCCGCTGTCGAGTCTTGTGTTCCCGCTCTCCAGGTTGACAAAGGAAAAAAAAGAAAGAACGAAAGAAAGAAAGAAATTGGTTGTCTGGTTGGCTGGCTGCTGATTGAAACACCCCGCCGCCGATAGCTCGCTCGCAGGTACCTTCCTCGCTTCCCGCCGCCGGCCCAGTACTCCTAAGGACCTCAACCCATCCACCACACCCACACCTCTCCGCGGACTGCCCCCTCAGGCTTCCACTCCGTCATCTCCTACCCCCACCAGCCCACCAACCAAACAGTCCCTTACTCCAACCTCCTTACCTACCAACGTATATACCAACTTACCAAGTGACTGCTTACCACTTGGTTTCCCTGCTTGTCCAACAACTCGTCCGTCAAAATTCACTCTTCAAAGCCTCCCAGTCGTTCTTTCTTTCCCTTCCAATCCGGGTTTGCAAGCTTTTCAAACCTCTGCTCGAAATTGACACTCACGGCTGTCGTACTGGTATTGGTCTTTCCATTGCTCCTAAGTCATTTCTATTCTCCTGGGACGCTTTCTGGCGTAGCTACCGCCCTTTTTCCGTTCTTTAAAGATTCGGGAAAACATACGTCAACCCCGCCGCTATTGTCTGGGATATCTCCCCCTTGGCGTGACCCTCAACTTCTAGAAACTCTATTTGGCGTTTGTCCTTCGACAGACCTCAATTTTCAGTTTCAAGACACTGATAGATACACGAAATATAATTCCGACGGCCTTCTCACCAGCACTATGTCTATTCTTTCGGACAGAGAGGAAGCTCTTCTTGCGAAGGCAAGGTCGATTGGAGCTGAATTTATCTATGAGCCCGAAGATGTTGCCAAAGGTGTTGCAGAGTATTTGAAGCTCATGGGTTAGATCCCCCCCAAACCCTTGCAACATGCCGTTTTATACGGGTTCATTCTCAACTGACACTTTTGTTACATCCGGTAGAGGAGGGCCTGAAGCACCCCAAGCAGGCAATGACAATGATTCCCACCTATGTCACTGCAGTTCCTAATGGTACCGAAAAGGTATACACCCTGAGCTATTGCACTGAAAGATGGGTACGGATTCGTCTAATCATCATTTTGTTCATTCTTTTTGGACCGGAACTAGGGAGTTTACCTTGCTGTCGACCTCGGCGGCACCAATTTCCGCGTGTGCTCTATCCACCTGCACGGGGATAGTAAGTTCACCCTTACGCAGGCGAAGACGCCGATACCAAAGGAGCTTATGGTCGGAACTTCAAAGGGGCTTTTCTCCTTCCTAGCCAAGCAAATCGAGGAGTTTGTCAAGAAACACCATGCCGATCATTTTGAGCCGGAAACCTCGAATTCTCAACTGAAGCTTGGGTTTACCTTTTCCTTTCCAGTCGAACAGGTCGCGCTAAACAAAGGCTATTTGCTCCGGTGGACCAAGGGATTCGATATTCAGGATGCAATTGGAAAGGATGTTTGTGATCTCCTTCAAAGAGAGATCGATGATTTGGGGCTGCCAGTTCGTGTGGTGGCCCTGGTGAACGACACCGTAGGGACACTAATGGCACGATCCTATACGTCGCCCGGAAAAGCAGGGACCCTCCTAGGTGCCATCTTCGGAACAGGAACAAATGGTGCTTATGTTGAAAAGCTTGAAAGAATACCCAAGCTCTTCAACCAAACCGAGAACTACGGTGAATACGATAGCTCATCGGGTGTCATGGTGATCAATACGGAATGGGGTGCCTTCGATAATGCGATGAAAGTATTGCCAGATACCCCTTATGATCGAGCATTAGACAAAAACTCGGTGAATCGTGGAATGCAAATGTTCGAGAAGAGGGTTTCCGGCATGTTTCTGGGGGAAATTCTCCGAAACGCCATCGTTGCGTTGATGGCTGATGGACTCTTTAATGTAGCCCATGGTACCAGCATCGACGAAAATGGACCGCTCTTCAAACCCTGGAGCATAGACACTAGCGCACTGAGTACCATCCAAGCCGATTACACAAGCTCATACACCTTGACAAAGCAACTGCTAGAACGGGATATGGGAGTTTCAGCAGCCTCAACTGGTGATGCCATGGCTGTCAAGGCATTGGTGTATGGTATAGGGAAACGTTCCGCGCGGCTGTCCGCTGTCCCAATCGCTGCCACGGCGATTGCAACTGGAGCCTTTGAGAAATACAAATTGGCTAAAGCTGATGCAGCGCCAGGGGAAGAGGTCGAAAAGATCGATATTGGAGTTGACGGAAGTGTTGTCGAGTATTATCCAGGGTTTGAACGATATTTGAGAGAAGCCCTGCGCGATATACAACCGCTCATTCCTGGGGCATATGGTTTGGAAGAAGCCATCAGAATTGGGATTGCAAAAGATGGCAGTGGAGTCGGTGCAGCACTGATAGCATTGGTTGCGTGAGCTTGCGGATGAATTAACGTTACCCTCCAACGACGCTACCACTCTTGACCCCAAAGCCCTTCTTTTTTTTCTTTTTCCTTCTTTGTTGCTCTTTTCAAACTTTGAAGGTTAATCATGGGCAAACAAAGCTCGAGGGGAAGCCGGTTTAAGCGGATAGCTCAATAATCTGTCGTTCTTCCTTTGTCCTGTTCTTTTTGGTTTTTTGTACATCATTCCTTGAAATGTTGATAATTGGGACACCCATCCGGCTCTCCAGAGAGTGGCATTATAAAGGATAATATCAGTTAGAGTGCTTGGTGTTTTGCGGACGTATTTTAAGATCTATAGATGGTATCTAAGAAGATGCTTACCTATACCCACATTTTTGTTTAAGTACACCAGTCAGATTGTATAGTACTAGGCACGAAGTAGCCGACCTACTTGCCAAAATTTCTGGTAGAGAAATGCCACCAGCTGGTCTCGTGACGAGACTATTTTTGCGTTGCCTGTTGTTTTCGTTGTCGTGTTGTCCGTCGCACGTGCCTCCGCGCAAGCTTATCGCCGCCTTGACATCTGCGCATCGCATCCTCATTCGGTTTCTTACAAACAACCTCCTAACTTCAAAATCGGGACTGCGGGCGCGCCTCGAGACTACCTCATAACCATCAACGTCGCCGGTAACTAGCAGTTGAGTCCCACATCGCATCTATAAGATCATCAAAACAATGGCTGAAGGCTCCGGAGACAAAGTATCCATGGAGGACCTGGTATGTAATCACCAAAGTACCTGGTAGCACTCTACGTTACTCTCAGGACGCTGCTGATGGTTCCTCTCATTCAGATCAAAGGGGTCTTTGCAGACCTCATCGGCATCGTTACGGAGGACATTGTTCTCGAAGCTCACCGTACCGACAAGGTCACCAACATGGGTTTCTTCTCACAAGACGGTGTTCCCGCTACCACCCAGGAACTTCAGACGAAACGAAACGATGAGCCGGAGCTGCTGAGTGCGATGGTGATGGGGCGCTCACTTCGTATCCCTATTGACGATAGCATTTGCCAAAAATGTCAACATCCAATACAGCAAAGCCTTGAAACTTCAATCACGGCACCGGCGCGAAAGTACTGCCCGAGGCCGCCCTACCGAGATCATACAGGCCAAGATATGTATGGTAAAACGATACTCCCTGGTACCATACAGATTCCAAAGGTCGCCTATAAGCCGAAATTGCAAATCGATACTCTACTCCCTACCAGACAGACAACCCCGATCATTAGAGAGGAAAGCGGAAAGCTTCCGGTGGTTAAAGACCCGCAAGGAACTAGGCAAGCCTGCCCATCATGTGGCGTAGAAACATCATTCAAGCTCTGGGCCTCAAAGCACAAGGGATGTTTAGGGTCGACAGACAGGAAAGTCCCCTCACAACAAGGAGATAGTGGCTCCGGTACCCCCCTCAGTCCAGACAGTCCGAATTCCAGCTTCGCTGAAGCCGAGAATGCAGCTCCACCAAAGAAGAAAAAAGCGCAAGCAGAGCCAAAACCTCCGAATAAGAAGGCCCAGGTCAAGAAAGACACAATCAATGCTGGGGAACCTGTTCAGAAGGGCTCGATAACGTCGGCACCAAGACTCGAAAAATCGCTTTCCACAGCCTCAGCACGTCCAGAGTCACCCGCCCCTTCTGTTTCCGCAAGCGGAGCAAATGCGGCGTCAGTGGGAACCGGACCAAAGAAAAAGAAACAGTTGCTAAAACGAAAGGCAGAAAGTCTCGAGGACGACGGAGAGAAGAAAGCAGCCGATCCATATGATATAGACTACCACCCGACCCTAAAGGAGAAGGACACGTCGTCTACTACCCCTACGAAACCTAACAAAAAGCAGAAAACAAACAATACGCCGACCCAGCCTACGGATGGGGTTCGGGTCTCTCCTCATCCAGGCACCCCCACTACCAAAAACCTCGTCTCCAAATTTAAGGATCGAACGGGAAGCCCTACTCCTACTAAGAAGGAGAGATTGGGCAACATGGATTCAAAGGTAGGCTACAGTTGACGGGCGTTGAACATTCTTGAATATAAAAATAAGCTTACTTTCTAACGCGCTGCAATAGGCAAACTCGGATTCGGGAGGAGTCGCTCGGAAAGCCTCGCCCAAACCACCAGGAGACAAAGATGTGAAATTGAAAAAGTCGATTAGCTCGAAGCCAGACGGCAGCCCGAAGATGAAAAAACTGGCAGCTGGAAACCTCGCAAAGGTATCGAAGAAAGAATCCTCCAGTAAGGGACTACCTCACAAGAAGAAGGAGAAGCGCCAGACACCCGATCGCGCCTAGAGACCCCTAATGCTATGCCTCCCGTATGAGTTCTGTTCGGAACATCTGTTCGGGGACATCCATCCCTATCAACCCATTCCTTAATACGTTGTTTAAAGCATTGCGAGCGAAGGAGCACCGGCGTTTCAGGTTTAGTACTTTGCCCTTTGTTTCAGGCGCAATTTTAAGATCGAATACTATCATTATCACACGGCCAGATATGCGTCGTTAGATTGTCATCATAAAAATGAATTCTTGTATTATAATCACTAAACCCAGAATAGAATGTACCTGAAACTGGGGCGAGATGTACAATTCTAGCGTGATATGAAATGAAATGGTTTAATCAAACTATGGGGGGGAGGTATTAGCGAAATTTTATAAAGCTGGAAAGACTTTGTGCTGGACCGGGGGGTTAAGCATACCGGCGTTAAGAAGGCTTCAGCAACGAATCGAGCACGTGCATTGAGCTAAACATGTGATTGTCAGCATAGTCTGACGTTTCACGAATTTCGAAGACAAAATACATACGAAAAGTTTCATTTCGGAGATTTCTTTGTCTACTTCGTCCATGAAATGTATGATAAAGTCAACAAGCTTATGCTTTAACATAGCTTCGGTGTGAAAGTTTGTGATGAGAAATGAGATATCATATCCCTAATGGTAGACTCCAGATCAGAAAAACCATCAATCATCGGGAAGGTATCCGAGGGGAGGTTTGGATGACAACCTTGACTGGCTTTCTTCTCAGAATGAAGAAAGCCTCGGCCCTTTGTGTAAGAAATCGAGTAAACTTGTGAACAAGAATATCTTCGATTTCGTCGGCTTGCTTGATCCGAATAGACACCCTGACAGAGTTCACTGAAGGTTCAATGAGAACTCTCTCGTTCTCGTTTCGGGAGATTGTTAGAGGGTTCAGGAGTAGTTCTGGGGATTTGCCGGCTTCAATCTCCGGGACGTTGTGGCGTTCCACGGTCTGAGAGGCGAAATTGCTCAGCGAGAGTGCGGCCGTGAGGGATGCGCGAACGCAGGTGAGATAGGGACGCAAGGCTATAGACTGAATATATCTGAGGTTAGCGGTTCATCATGGAAGCCTTGGACTGGATACTTCCAGCTTACCATGATGACGGTTTCCCTGTCAGGTTTCCTATGTCACGGGAATGGCCAGCTTCTAATTGTTCCCTCCAGAATTGATACCCGTGGGACTGCTGAAGGCGGCAGCTCTGAGAGTAGTGATGATATCAAACCGGGTGGTCAGAGTACGTTATTGTGGTCGGAGCTTGAGAGTTGGCTGGCGGATGCATGGGCATGTATGTAGGTACAGTTGGCGGGGCAAGCTTGGCTGGTTGGTTAGCTTAGGTAACACGCCTTACGACTCTTTCCTCCACGAACTCGTCTTTCTCCCCACCACCATACGAATACAACAACATCCGCTTTTCCTTCCACCTAAGATCCCCCAACTTTCAACCATCTTTAAACAACCAATATGACGTCGATACCAGGTACAACAGAGTCACATCCTCTAGATGAATATGCATGAGCTATCCCTAACATAACCTCACTAGTCGTTGTCAAGCACGGTGGCAAGAAGTATGAGCTCGAGCTTGATACTTCCTTGCCTGGCGAAGTTTTCAAGATGCAACTTTATTCACTCACCGGAGTCGAGCCTGAACGGCAAAAGGTTCTTATAAAAGGTGGTCAGCTCAAGGACGATACAGACCTTTCAACCCTTAACCTCAAACCAGGTCACGCTTTCATGATGATGGGCACGCCACTTGGTGCTGGTTTAGCCAAAGCACCAACCTCCGTCAAGTTTCTCGAAGATATGAGCGAGAAGGATCTTGCCAAAGTGAAAGGGGCCATCCCGTCCGGTCTTCAGAACCTTGGAAACACGTGTTATATGAACTCAACTTTGCAAACCCTTCGATCGGTACCGGAGCTGCATCAGGAACTGGAGAAGTACCGTAGCGACGGTGGGAGTTCGATTGGGCGTTCGAACCTTTTTTCGAGTTTAAATAGAGGGGGTAGCTCCGACTTAACCGGAAGCCTGCGGGATCTCTTTCAGCAGATGAATGATACTACGGAGGGCTTCCCGCCCTTGAAATTCGTAAATTCTCTTCGGCTTGCTTTCCCTCAGTTCGATCAAAAAGACAGACATGGACACTATGCTCAGCAAGATGCCGAAGAATGTTACTCTCAGATACTCACAACTTTGAGACAAAATCTATCCGACACCAGCAACGAATCATCTTCCGAGGGGAAGGCCACCGGCAAGTTCGTCGACACTTACTTCGCTGGGAAGATTAAGACAATCACGAAATGTGACGAAGACATCGAAGAACCTCCACAAGAGGGAGAGGATACATTCATCAAGCTGGACTGCCACATATCTATTTCTGTAAACCATTTGAAGGATGGGATCCTAGCTGGCCTAACGGAGAAGATCCAGAAACGGAGTGAGACACTTGGGAGAGATGCAGACTACACTAAAACATCAAGGGTTACCAGGCTGCCCAAATACTTGACTGTAGGCTCAAACTGCTATCGTAGAAATTATCCTCGATGGACATGGACTAATCGCCCTATTTCTGCTAGTGTCATTTTGTCCGTTTCTTTTGGAAAAAGGAGATCAATAAAAAAGCGAAGATCATGCGAAAGGTTACTTTCCCGTTTCAGCTCGATGCTACCGACTTCTGTACGGATGAATTAAAAGAAAAGATTGTCCCGGTTCGAGAGAAGCTTAGGGAGCTACATAGAAACGAGGAAGATCGTCGTAAACAGAGGAGGAAGGCTCGTACAATCTTCATAGAACCTTCACCCGAAGAAACTGCGGCTGGTGACAAAATGGAGCTCGACACTGAAAAAGCACCTGCGAATCCCGCATCGTCCAAGGCTGCAACAGACGAGGAGGACTGGGATGCAGCACTTGCACCTCTTCTCGATAATGAGATTTCCGCAGATTTGGGGGCAAACCACTCTGCACTTTACGAACTGCAGGCTGTCATCACTCACCAGGGCGCTTCGGCTGATTCGGGTCATTACTGTGCGTATGTTCGCAAGCTAGAAGAAGACGACGAAGAAGAAGAGGAAATTGGCAAAGGTAAAGGGAGAGCGCCTCCTGGAGGACTGACGGGTGGTGGGGGTGCCGAAGGTAGTAGTTGGTGGTTTTTCAACGATGAGAAGGTCACCGAGGTGGGTTGGGATAGAATAGAGTCACTTGCTGGAGGCGGTAAGCATTACACTCCTGGGGTTTCAGACCCTATTTTTCCTCGGTCACGCTGATTTTAAGGACCTGGATTAGGCGAGGCACACTCGGCTCTGATCTTGCTGTATAGAGCTTTGGATATGACACCAAAATCAAAGAGGAAGACTTCTTCATAGGCACTCATCTTTGGCACTGAGGGGTGAATAAGCAGTTTTTGAATTTTGTAACTGGATTTTCAAGGTACCTCAGCATCCTCAGATATCCAGCGTCTGCGTTATTGAAGCAGCCTTCTTATCACTCCCCCCCCTTCTCAAGTTAGCCTTTGCTTAGATAGAGTGTTTTATATCATCAGATAACACATCGACCATTGTTGTAATTTGTGGTAGGTTTCAGATCTGCCTGTTCTAAGATCTGAGCGTGTGATCTTAGTTGGCGTTTAAATTTGCTATATTCAATTCATCCGTGCATGTATATATATACTTAGGTAAGTTCCAAGGTTCTTAGGTACTTAAGTAGTTGATGCTTAAGACCTAATTTAAGCCTAGGTGTATATTAAGCGGGACCGCCAGGTGAATGATGACCACGTGTGGTGGGGCAGCGCGTGGGGTCAAAGAAAACGCGTGGTAGAGTACACCCTACCAGCAGCTTACCATTTTAACAACCGTCATTTCTTTGTTTTCCCCATCTGGATATCTCTGCAGCATAGCTCCAAGTCTCGTGTTGGTCCTTGCCCTCGGCAACAGCTCGTCCTCAACTAAGAATACTTCCAATCTCAAAGGATACCAAACCTCGACGACAGGCTAGTTTCTATACCTATCATACCAGATAATTCAATGACACCTCCCAATACGACGCTTCCGTAAACCCTTTCATGAACACCAATCAGAGATGCCCACCGCCGTATCATCTCAAAGTTCTCGTCGCGACAGTACGGAGACCATTGACGGAGACCAGGCGGTTCATCAAACTCCTTCGAAACACAAGACAACATCCGAACAACAAACACCAAAGTTAACGATAACATCGAAACGTTCTTTCGTCCAAGAAAATGGAAACGGAAGCAAAAGGCGGAAGCTTACGCCTGACCCGGCTCGAAATGAAGACGATAATAGTGAACAAAGCAACGCAGATACAGCCGGCGAAGATGGGAGCGATGGAGATGAGGCCGAGGGGGCCAGCAACCGAGAGATCGTCATTCCTGTTGCTGAGAACTACGACTCTGAAGAGTCTGAGACTGGTATGGCCGACTCGTTAGATAAGATGAGGAAGACCTTTGAAGAAGTGCCACATGCTCCTGGAGCCATCGTTAGAGTGCAACTAGAGAACTTTGTTACATACACGAAGGTGATGTTTGAGCCCGGTCCTAGTTTAAATATGGTGATTGGTCCAAACGGGACTGGCAAGAGTACTCTAGTCTGTGCTATTTGCTTAGGCCTAGGGTTTGGTCCTGAGGTACGAGATATTCCTTCCATTATTTTTAGGATAAGCTAATCTGTAATGATAGCACCTCGGCAGAGCAAAGGACATCGCAGAGTTCGTCAAGAACGGTAGCGAACAAGCGACCATTGAGATAGAACTCAAGGGCTCCCCTACAGATGAAACGAATCCAACTATCAAGAGAGAGATTAATCGAGATGGATCGACACAATACTGGATCAACGGTATGCTACCCAGCCTAAGCGCGAATGTGAAAAAGCCAATATCTAATGTTCTACTACCCACGAATAGGCAAAAAACAAACTCACAAGGCCGTCAGAAAGCTGACTAAACTTCTAAACATTCAAATTGATAATCTATGCCAGTTCCTTCCTCAAGACCGCGTCGTTGAGTTTGCTGGCTTGAAGCCAGTACCCCTGCTAAGAGAAACTCAACGAGCAGCTGCACCGCCCGAGGTCCTTGAAGACCATGATGAGCTTAAGCGACTGCGCGCTCTTGAGGTCAGGCTTGAAACCCAGCTCGAAGCAGATCGTCAAGCTATGAGCACTATGGAAGGCCGACAAAAGATGCAAGAACGGGATGTTGCTCGACTCCGTGAACGCCAAACCCTCCAAGAGCGTATAAAACTATTAGAGAACTCTATACCATTCGTAGAGTATCAGGATTTCCGGGCGAGACGGGTTGAGGTAAAGAAGGAGTACGATGAATGCCGCAAACAGCTAAAACAGATACTCAAAGAACAAGAACCCCAGACTAAGCAAATAGAAGAGGCAGAGGTTCAATTGAATAATCTAATTACATGGCTAGAGGATGAAAAGGCGGGTTTGTCGTCGACAGAAAACGATCTAAAACGGGAGAAGGATAACGTCGAGGACTTGAAAACAGAGGAAGCGAAAGCCGAGTCTGGCCTCAAACTCCTGATAGACTCCGAGAAAGACCGGAAGGCGAGCTATAGCTCTTCCTTGGCGGTTAGATACCACGAACTAATAAAGAAAATCTTATTCTAGGCAAAAATCGAAAAATGCAAGGAACGTATCTCACGGATCGAGAACACGCTTAGGGACGACCCAGGTGAACTAGACGTATCCGCAGAAAACGAGAAAATTGTACGGTGGCGTTGGACCAACGAACATTTACGTTGTGATTCTTCTAATGGTTTCTTCCTAATATAGAACGCGATCAACAAAGAACTGCGAGAGGGACGAAATGCGCTGCTTGCGGATGATGCAATCATCGAACCTCTTCGGGTGAGAGGTGAAGAAAAAGCAGCAGAGATCAAAACCATCAAACAGTGGTGAGTAACAAGCTAGCAAACACGCGTATCTATCTTAGGTGGGCTAAATGTATCCCCATATTAGGATAGATCAGATGAACAATATTGCAGGCCAAAGAGTCGAGAATTTACGGAAGAGATTTCCAGATTCATTTGCGGTCTATACTTGGTTGCAATCAAACCGAGATAAATTCAAAGGGCCGGTATACGGGCCACCCATAGTGGAGTGCACTGTCAAGGACCCCGAATACCAGGCCGAAATAGAAGCGCTTTTTGGGCAAGGCGAGAAACTTGCATTCACATGCACTAACAGGGACGATTTTGAGACTTTGATGACAGCGGTCTATGGAGACAATCGAAAAGAAAAGGGCATGGGGCTTTCCGAGGTCACCATAAAATATATAGAAAGGGGGCTAGACGAGTTTCCACGGATAGTTTCCAAAGATGAGGTAGGGGGCCAATAGTCATCTGGATTTTATATCCCTATTGTTAACTTTCCCGGATCTCAAGGTCAAGGCTTGGGGTTTCGATGGATTCGCCCTAGATTTTATCAGTGGGCCTCCAGAAGTACTCAGCATGCTCTGTAACAGCATCGGGCTGCATCGAGTGGTGAGTTCTAAAATAGACTTGTGACTGTTGCCTCCATTACTGAATGCCCGCCCACATAGGGAATCTCGAAATCGATGCTTTCACGTAGTCAACATCAATCCGTAAAGGATGGAAAAAACATGATCAAATGGATTGCTGGTGGAGTTTCTACGGCGATACGGCGACGGCCGGATTATCCTGCCGCAGAAACTGAAATCATCTCCTATGTCAGGCCAGCACAATACTTCAAAGCGGCTGAGGTCGACCAGAAACTTCTGGAAGAAAAGAAATCCCGAATCAGCCAGCTTGAAACTGAGCTAGGTGAAATAAACCGCGAGATAGCCGCCAGAGTGGAAAACATGCAGGATTTACGGGCCCGCGCAGAAGTTTTAGACAAGGAAAAGGTATAAAGAGTCACCATTGCGTCTGAGTTACTTCTCTTTCTGACTATGGGGTAGGGTGAGTTAAATAAGCAGAAATCCGACAAGCAGCAAGCGGCAAATCGATACGAAAGAGACAAAACCCATCTGAGTAAGAACCCATAACATGGGAAGACATCTACAAGTTGTTGCATTTATTCTGATGAACGCTCCAGAAAATGAACAGGACAAACTCTCGAGTCTAGAGAAGCTGGGGAAAGGGTTTAAGGGCAAAGTTTCTGATCTTGAGTCCCTTACCCTAAAATTAAACATGGATCGTGTCGTTGCAGCTGCACGTTTCGCCGTAAGTTTAAAATACTGACGTATCAAAGACCCCGCTGACCCCCAATGATTCACGGCAGGAGCTTGTTCGTGAGTATGTAGCTCGATATAGGGCCGTGGCATCTGCAGAACTACATGCCATAGAGCTATCTTCGAATCTGCAACATTACAAGTCATGGAATCAAAGTTTTCAGGATAGATTTGACAGCAAGAAAAGGCAGTGTGACGAGAGTAAGCATGCAGCTTCGTCTTTTCAACATCATCCGCTAATCCTCGCGTAGTAAAAGCGATTGAGGAAGAAGTAATCCGCCAGGCCAGCCAACTCCGTGAAAAATGCCGTGGACTGATACAAGAGCTCACTTCCGAACAACAAGAGGATATTAAGGAAAACTACTCCAAAAAAACTGTGGTGGAGCTGAAAGCCGAAATTCAACAAGAGGAAGTCCGGCTCGAAGGCATACGTGAAGGAAACCCTCATGCTATCAGGCAGTACGAGGCTCGTGAGAAGGAGATGAACGAACTACGTGGTAAAATGGAAGCTAAGGAGGCTGAACTGGCTAAACACCGTGCGAAAATCAAAACGACCCGAGAGCGATGGGAGCCTCGCATCGATCAACTAGTGGCTAACATTAGTGAAGCGTTTTCCCGCAGCTTTGAGTTCATTCATTGCGCTGGAGCAGTCAGAATCAAGAAGGAGGGTAAGGATGGATGTGATTATGAAAACTGGGCCATCGAAATTCTCGTCAAGTTCCGCGAGGCCGAATCCATGCAAGTTTTGACTGCCCAGAGACAATCGGGAGGTGAAAGAGCTGTCTCAACGGTCTTTTATCTGATGGCTCTTCAGTCTCTGGCCAGAGCACCCTTCAGGGTTGTTGATGAAATCAATCAAGGCATGGATCCGCGAAATGAGCGCCTCGTCCATAAGCGGATGGTTAAAATTGCTTGCAAAAAGCACACATCACAGTATGTCGAGAAAGTCTTTGAAATTTCTGAGAATTTGCAAGCACTAAGACAAACCCACAACAACAATAGGTACTTTTTAATAACCCCGAAACTTCTCGTCGATCTCGACTACCATGAGCGGATGAAGGTTCTTTGCATCAATAGCGGTGACTGGGTCGCTGAGGATCATGTCCAGGACTTCACCCGATATATTGCCGCAGCACGAAAGCAAACGGCAGCAGCGTAATAGTTCTGTCACTTCATATTTGTAGCCTCGAATCTCGCACGTTCCATTTTCTCTCTTTTTTCCTAAATCACTTTGCGTGGCGTTTTGTATATTCTACGGCGGCTAGTCGTTTTATGATTCATCTTGTCAGTTTCTCGCACTACCGAGATAGAGACACTCGTATGTTTAGCGGCTGAAATAAAGCGGGACCAACGCTGCGTTGCCGTGTTGATGTTTGATGGGATGATGTTGATTTCACGTGACTTAGGGCTTATTGACCCTCGCAGACAAACATTTCCGTTTTTGAAGTTCAAGTGTGGGAGGCAACCCGTCGACTCATCGGGCTGACAAGCAGAAGTAACGACAGTACCACTGCCATCTTCATCACAAACATCACCAACAATTTGTCTTCCTCCCGAAGCTACGACAATCACCACCATACCACAACCTCGCCGATATGAAGGTCGAACTTGATTCCTTTTCCTCCCGGAAAATTTACCCCGGAAAGGTGCCTATTCATCCTCCACCATGTCGATATCGTTCGAATTGAAGGGTTGAAGACTAGTTCAAGAAATGGGCTGACCTCGGAACCGGTTCTCTTTCCGCGATTTTATAGGGTAAACTTTTCGTCAGGGGTGACAGCAAGAGTTTCCGGTTCTCAAATGGAAAAAGCGAGAGTTTGTTCCTGCAAAGGAAGAACCCTCGAAGAATCGCCTGGACCATCCTCTACCGAAGAATGCACAAGAAGGGTATCCATGAGGTGAGGACGAAATCTCCCCTTTTCTCCCAAGAATTTGAGATATGGGTCTATGGCAAATATACCGAAATGGGGAGGACTGAGAAAAGGTTGAAGATGGGATGATATGAGGATATGATGCTTTCTCAACAAATGCCCGGGGATCGACAATGTTATCTCGATAAACCGATATTGCAGTAGACCATTATATGCGCGCACTCAGTGTTTCTGGGATTGAGATGACTGATTTCGCCCACTTTGAAATCTACAGGAAGTTGCCAAGAAGCGTACCCGAAGAGCCGTCAAGCATCAGAGGGCCATTGTCGGTGCCTCTCTCGATGTGATCAAAGAGAAGCGATCGATCGCACCCGCCGCCCGCGCTGCAGCCCGAGCCCAGGCCGTCAAGGAAGGCAAGGAGAAGAAAGCTGCTGCTGAATCGAAAAAGAAGGCTGAGAAGGCCAAGTCCGCTGCCAGTGCTGCTCGAGGACAAGCCGCCAAAGTCAGCAAACAAGGAGCAAAGGGAGCCCCAGTGAAGGTCCAGGCGAGAACACGTTAAAGAATTAAACTCGGGATCTGTGTTTTTTGGCATACCGACTGTCAGGAGCCCATATTTCATTTCTTTCTTTTTTACATACTCGTAATGTTCTCTACCACACCTGCTCTGTAAATTCTATTCGACCTTACTACCACTTTTTTTTTTTTTTGTTTCCTTCTACGGTTTCAGGGGTTCTTGTTCAGCTTTGTTCGTTTTATCATACTTCCGGTGTCTTTTACACACGTCGATATCTTCCTCCCTTCTTCTCCTCTTTCTTCTCCTCCTCCGCAGACCTGCCCACTCCTCCTAGATACTCTTTCGCCGAACTCCCTCCTCACCTTCCCAGGACCTCGATGAGGGTTCATTCTGGGAGAAGCATCCTGTTAGATAACGTCTAGCAAACCCAAGAATCATGACTTGATAAAACATTTCTACGGACCGGCATTCCGATCTTAATCGGCGTGGCCAAAATATTTCTAACGGAAGCGTAGGACAGCGTCTATATCTATATACCGTCTATATAATATGCATCTGTATTTTCTGCGAAGGAACTTCAAAGCAATAAAACTTTCTCAGCAAGGCTGTATTCTATTTGTTGTAGTAATGTGCCATCTCAATTCCAGCGAACTTGAAGCCACATTTCTCGTAAAACCCTCTATTAGTTTCCGAACAATCGAGGATTGACTGACGAACGAACGATTCACGTCAGCCGGCTTCGATCAAACAGAATACACAAGCAACCCTATCTAGGATCTCGACGAACCTTGTAGCACCCCGCCTTCTCCGCGATATAGTCCAATGCATTGATCATTCGTAGACCGAGTTTTTTGCCCTGTTGGTCTTTCGCAACCGCAATGTCTTCGATGTGTCCCACGACCCCACAGTTGCGAATACTACCCAACCCCGAAGTTTGAGTCAAATCAAATGGTGGTTAGTGGATCTACTGGTGGGTCTTGTTTAGAAAATTCGGGGGATTCATAGGATTCAGACTAACAACTTTCTTTCTACGATGAGACTACCAGTAGCACAGACCTTCCCGCCATCATCAATGATGCATAGAATGGTATAGGTGTCTTCATGCCTGGAGATGTAGTCAAATCGGTCATCCCAGGCAGAGTCTGAAATGTCACCGACAGTTGTAAGGACTGCAAGAACGGATAGAACTTCCGCCTTGTCAGATTTTTGGAGCTCCCGGATCTTGTATCCCGGTGGGAGGGCGTCGGTAATTTCAGAGGGTAAAGACGCTGCTTTAGACATTTTGTTCTGGGAGAACTCTGAATGTTATGTGGTAGTATTTATTGGAAGCTTTGAGATGGTTTCTATAATGTCTGTGTGTTCTATTATAAAGGTAATCCGAAGTACTGCTATGACAATCGCTGTTTGTCGGACTCGTTCAGTTGAAGGGCTTTAAGGCTTACAGGATAGGTAGATAGGTAACTTATTTCGGCCAGTGTGGCGGGGGCTGCCGTTTGCGTTCGACTCGCAACAAGGTCCAAACAGGCAATTACGTAGAACTACGCTAGCTAATTCGTGTGTGCCTGCATCCAATACAAAATGCCTTTGGCTAAAAACTTGAGCTTTGGGGCGTTATGGCCCACAGCAATTGCAAATCTATATTGGAACCCACTGCGCCAACCGTTTCGCTCCACGGTCTCCGTTCTGTAGGATACACCACCCTCCGACGCCACCTTTATTTTCTCTAGGCTCGCCCTTGTAGACCTTTTCCCAGGCGAGAGCTGCCATGGCGATTGGCGCCGCCTCACGGAAACCAAAGTTTCCGCGGATAACAAATCCTGCTAAGGAGTATGGCGGCTCCCCCGTTTGATGTGCTTCGCTATCAAACACCTCCAAAATACCGTCTAGGGATTTCCCATCGCGAGAGTGTTGAAGAATTTTTTGTGAGACTAGCTTCGCTGCAAAACCCGAGAGATTGTAGATGTAGGCGTACGAATCTATGTTTCCACGTCCCAAGATACGGATGTACGCCGTGAAGATAGCCTGGGAGAGAGACGGTGGCAATTTACTGCGCTGGGTTTTCCAGAAAAGACGCACCAGTTCAGAAGTAAGCTGCCAGACTTTGGGTCTCTCGCGTGAACGACAGCCATCTACCTCGAGTACTGCACCCCATGGGTAGCCAGCGTTGGCCGTGCTACCTACCAAAGCAGCTGATACTTGCCCTTTGCTTGGTGATTTTGTTTTCATTGTGTTTCGACGCTTGACTCGATCTAATCGTTCTTTGAGTCTTTCCAACGCAGCAACATTCCCTGCTTTAGTAGACGGAAAATCAATTGGAAAGGAACCAAGCCCGCTTTCAAGATTTAGTTGTTCTAACTCTTTTAGACCCCCTAACCGGACGCCAGGCATGCGCATGAGGACCAGCCAGAACAGTCGAACCCATCTCCATGGCAAGAGGATACTCCAGCGTTGAGATAATGGAGATTCGGAACCCGCGCAATCCATAAGTATCTGCTCTCCCATCGATTCTCTTATCAAGACGAATGGTATTTTGGTTTCAGCCGCGAGTCCAATGTTCTCCCCTGAGATCAGTCCTGAGATTTGTGAGTTCAGAGTCTTCTGTGAAACTTGTGCTTTGACAGATGCATGACGGCATTTGGTATCAAATAGGCCACCGGCTAGTCCAGCGGCTGGGCTTTTTTTGGACGCCGAGGCCGGAATCTGGTCACGAAGGTAGAGGAAATTAAGTCTAGGATCCCTCCCACTGCTGTATATAACACCCCCAACAGGCAAATCTCCGATATCGAGACCCAATTGTAACAGGGCCTTAAATATGTTTGCGGTCCGTGGTCCAATTAACCCAATTGACCCTATTTCGAACCGTAGGTTTTTACAGGTGCAGTTGAAACGTAAGGTGCACGCCGTAGCTACTGTCCATGCATCTTCCCACGATGCGGGGTGGACCCTTAGCACGACTTTGCGCCGTTCTTGCTCCTGTATTTCGTCTGATGACTCTCTGGGATACCAGAAAATTTGTACAGGTGCAAGTGTCCCTTTAGGCCATTCACCTTCCTCGTGCATCCACGTAGACCGGGCCGACTCGCCAGAAACTACGCTTTTTCCAATGATAGCCAAGTCACGGGGAGGAAGAAACTTCGCCAGTGAACGTTTTAGATCCTTTTCTCTGCCCTCAATCAATATTGTGGCATAATAGCTCGTGTCGACAGCTAAGCAACCATCCCGGGTTGCAGCTCGATAGGTTGGGCGGTAGCATTTGAGGTTTGGAGTCTCGGCGAGGGAGAACCCCCATTTGCACACCATGCGGGCTCTTTTGGCGCACCATATATGAGTCGGAAGCCATGTTTTGTGTCGCTGTCGTTTACGGTATCTGGATGACTTTGATCCAAAGCGAGATCGACCCTTGCCGGGCAGCTTCAAAGTTGGCTGCCAAGGCTTAGGAACCGTTTCGGAGCCACTGATCTGAGCAGAGAGGATTCGCAGTTGGTTCGCGTTCATGCGACGGGTGCTCGGGCGGTAGTCTCGACGTTTTTTTTGGACGATAGTGTTGTCTTCTGCTAACTGGAACGCATATTTTAGTCAATCGTAAATACTTAGGTTTTTCTAGCTTATACCATACTTCCATGCGAGCGGTTACCCTCACACGCTTAGGAACTCGACTCGGGTTATGCGCAGCAGTGCGCCGTCGCAATTCTCGCGGTAAACTTTGGAAAGCACGTTTCCGCTGCGCATTCCTGGGACAGACGGCAAGGACACGTCAGATATGTTTGCACGGGATGGTCAGTGGTCTGTATGATGCTCAAGCCTTACTTGGAACTATTCATCGAACGGAGGAGGCTCCTCATTTCGTATTCCCTTGAGTTGACGAAGGAAACGGCGTCAAATTGGCCATCCCGGAATGCGCTCTCCGTCGTTTGCACGGAAATTTCCTGAGCATCTTGACGCCTCCGACGTTTTTCTGGTGGTTTGATAGTTTTGGGGTCCTTGGTAGAACTAGAAGGGCCGGTCTCGTAAAATTTTCGTTTGCGGGCTGATGTAGTGATGCTTCCATCCGCCGGCGCCTCCATCGAATGTGCGTTCTTATTGCAGTGCGAAAGCCCTCGCGTCAGGGCGAAGGAAGTTGGCAATGTTTATCGGTGCCAGCCGGGGAGTGCGAAGCAGTGGTTCATGGATGGCAGTCCGGACGGTGTCTATCCTTACGTGATGGAAAACAACGAAACTGAGAAGGTGATGGGTGATGGCATGCTAGGCCGCAGGGGCCTTTCTTTTGTTTTAACTTGGTACAAAGCAACTACCATCTATGACAGCCGGAGCAAAACAATTTAGTGAGCTGGCTGTAGTGGAACTAAGCTAAAGAAACCATCATATATCTACGGATATGTGCATGCGATTCGACGGAAAACTAATCGCGCATCTCTGGGCTCCAGCCGACGATAGTAGTCACGCACGACAGGCCCACTATCCACCTCAAAGCCTTGCTTGCGGTAGAATTCTAGTGCCCCATCATTGGCCACCCAAACATGAGCGTACGCAAGATCCGCATCAATGGTTGGCTCCTTCGCCGCAGTGGATAGGACGTAATCCAGCAGATGACTCCCAATGGAAAGAGATCTATAGGGTGAAAGTACTGCCAGCGTCATGATATAGATTTTTCTTTTCTGGGAACCGCTGTCACCATTTCCGTTGTTTGTCTTTTGGTCGGCAATCGCTCTGAGAACCTTCGAACCTCCGTAGTCATCCATCATTTCTAGTCTTGCCAAGCCTGCTTGATACTCAGCTGCGGTTTCAAGTCGGCACCTGATACCACCGACGCATTCTTCGTCATAGAATGCAAGTCTGGTCAAGGCTTCGCTCTCAGGGTTATGCAGGATCTCGCGGTAGAAATTATCCGGGTAAGATACTGGGAGGAGGAGCGAGTTTATGCGTTTGAGAAGGTGCACATTGGCTCTGGTTGGGCCGCGTATGGACACATTTGGAGGGAGCCTGGTAATTTGCAAGGCTGTTGAACTGGATCCTGCTGCCTCTCCTGCTCGGACATCCGTCGACGAAGGCGGTGTCGATGACGACCAGGACAGATGGGGTCGTGACCCTGAGAAAGGGGAGGTGTCAGACATGCCGAAGCCTCTCTCGAAAGACTGGGGTGGGAGCACTCAAGGTTTCGGTTTCGTGGTAAATTTTAAGAATATCTGATTCAGGGAAACGTCCATCTGGCCGGTATATCAAATATCTATACCCAGATATCGACCTACTGACATCCGGATTGCACATGAATCTCACAACGACTGAGAAACCTCAGCGAATTTAGACTACTGAATTCATATTTGATATTGAAGACTACGTATACAAAAGTCCTTGGACGGTCAAAACAAAGGACTACGGGGTCAGGGATGCATCGCTGACGAATCTATCTTTCCAAACATTTCCTTTCCGTGACTCCGATGAACCTAGAAGACGATTGCAGAAACAAAAACAGCAAGGGAGATAATTGTAAAAACCACGGAGGGAGAGGGGGTTGCTGAAGAAAGGAAAGGACAGGCAAGAGCCGTCAATCAAATCACGATTACTCCCTCGCCAAGAACACCGCTTGGGTATCATATGCATTCAACCAAAAAGCAAACGAAGATTGGAATATTATAAGAGAATGCTCACCACCCATAGAGGAATTTGGAAACCCAGGCAGAAGGGCTTGTTAATGAAGGCCATTCGCATAACGTGAGACACAAGGCCATGATTCTCATCGCTCATGGGATAATAAGAACAAAGGCTTCAGCTCGAGCGCAGCCGCAACATTGGCAAGTGAATGCTTAGTCAGGCGCTTCTCGACAGATAGCATAAGGTCCTAGCAATCCGACCATGAGGAGACTGATCCTTACAGAGATGGCCCGTATTACTATCAATGCAAAAAAAATTCACGGCCTTCAATTAACCATAAACAACGTGCCCCATGGACCTTTGACCAGTGCCTGGTCTCATCATTTGCCCGTGGGGTGCTGACATTGTGAGCCCTGGATTGATGCTCATCCGCAACCCATTTCCCTTCTTCCCGGAAACCGAGAAGCTGGTATTCATCTGTCGCATTTGCGGTGTGAGGCCAGAAGGTACAGGGAGATCAGATGCTTTTTGGTTGTCGAATTCTCCTAGCCTGTCCTTCTGTTTCTTCTGGTGCCTTGAAGCTACGGGCGTCTCGTTGCCGCGCTTTCGGTTCTTCCCAGAGATTGATGGAACAACTGTAGCAGGTGATGCAGATACAGAGCGTCTCGATTCTATTCGAGTATTGACAAGTAACTGCTCTCGAACGGGCGGTACTTGAATGGCGCCTGTCATTCTGCTTGAGGTATTCATGTGCTGCCTCGGGTCTACGACAACCGTCGCCAGCTTCTCCGAAGAACGGGGGTACCCGCGAAGAGCGGAAGAACAGGCGGGGATCGAGCTACCAACTGAAACATCCATCTGACAAGGGTCAAGGGTTTCACAGACCGACAAGGAAGACTTTCGGGAGCAGCGAGCAGTTGCACGCTCATCGCAAGACGGGGAAGATCTTGGAGGCATGTTTTCGTTGCACATCCCGCGGCTTACCATTGGGGTAGCAAGGGCGAATGCCATAGAATTAATTTTACCAGATCCAGAGGCTGCAGCAAAGCTCGGAATAGACGTATCGGAATCTTCAGATGCAACAATCGGCAAGCCTATGGGCTTTGGTTCGGAGCAGTGGACTGATGGCGTTTCTTCCATCAGCATATCTTCAAGGATGAGCAGGTCCAGGGAGCCGTTCAATCGCGAAAATATGCGAATCCATTTATTCGAAGCAATGCCGCAATGACCAGACGCTTTCGCTGGTAGAATCGATGTTGTTGGTGTGCATTTGAGAACGATCTTCGTCCATCTATCGAATATATGATCCGAGATGTGTAGTTTCCAGTTTACCGTGGTCAGAAACGCCAGCTCGTTGGCATTAATCTCTGAAATGTTCAAGCCGGATATTTTACTCCAGGCACGTGCAGAATAGTTCCTGTCCTGCAAGTACTTTGAAGCAAGAATTAGAGCTGCCAAAAACATGCGTCGGCCGCATTGTAGTGCACGATTATCCTGGCAAGAATCCGACAGATGAAGAGCAGCTTCATCCATCGGGATAAATGCTCGGATAACGAACAGGTAATACAAAGAGACTTGTAAGGTGGAGTAAGAAGTGCGTGATCTTCTTAGTGTCTCCTGAATGAATGTTCTCAATGGCAACACTCTACCCAAGGATGGTTCACATGATTTTTGAATCATGGATGATGGCCAGATGGCTTCAACAATCTGTGCGGCAGTATCTTTTGGCGATAAAACGCGGGATCAAAGGCATGGTGTCAATTATAGTGCTTGTGAGGGCGAACGGAGAGGATTGGCATCTTACCGACTAGATTATCGACAAAGTTAACTTTTCGGTCAGCCTGTCGAACGAGAGGTGGAGGGGCAGCGACAAGTTGGGGGGCGATGGGTTTGGCATCTTGATTGTCTAATAGCCTCCTTGTCCTTCGAGGATTCTGTAGTTGCTCCTTCGGTAGAGCCTGGGCTGAAGATGCTTGCCTTTGAAGATTAGAGGCATGCTTCAGCGCAGCTTCCGCAGCTGCGGTAGTCCGGCGCGGAGTCTCATACTCATTCAAAGAGTCTTCAGACCCTATACGACTATATGGAGATGTGAGATCTACTGACGTGGCAGACGATATACCAGATGCGGGCGAAGAATACGAAAGGGAAGAAGATATTGTTGACAAAGAAGATGGAAGGCGGTCGGATATAGTCAAGAATTTGCTTGATGTCGGCGAGTCGAAGGAGGATGGTGGCGACGAATGAAGAGAATCATCGTAGCTTGAATGGGACGCAGATGATGGAGATGCTGTGGAAATATAAGACGATTCGAGAGGTAAAAACCGTCTATGGTCGAGGGACGAATATATTACGGGTCCTTGTAGCATGTTGTGTATTGGTGGGGGGTAATCGTGAGAAGTAAACTAGCTGCAGGTAGAGTTTATGTCGTCCGGGCTCCCCGGGTCGATGACTCCAACCAAGACTAAATGCACTTTTGGCGACACGGCGGAACAAAATGAAGGGGGAGGAGGATACCACGACACCGCCGAAGGGGAGGGGAATAAATAGAGAAAAACACAAGAATGAAGATAAAAATAAAATGTAGGGGGTTAAAATAGATAAAAAGAAGATGGTATCGAGAATAAATGTCAAAAAATGTTGGTATACGGGGAAATAATGACGAGATTAAGAAAGAATTAGATGGTCGAAATATCAATGTCAAGGGGGAGAACCTTGAGGCAGACCTCCGATACTGATAATCGATCTTCCCGGTCGTGTTGCAGAGAGAGAACAGAGCGGTTACGAATGATCAGGTATTCAGATTTTCGCAAACAAGATTTCGAGGTGAAGAAGAGCAGTTAGATGAGGGATCGTGAGAAGCAAGTAGCAAAAGAGTTTGTTCCAGCGGCGGCAAAAGGAGCGTCAATAGTTGGAATGACCGGAACTTCAGTGCTCTGTTCGAAAATCATCGCGGAGTCTAGTTGGAGGTAAGATTTCTAACAGAGAGACATTTTGGGTGGGAATGATCTTTTGTGTTGACGGGTGGTTGGAGTGTTGTTGTTGTTGTAGTAGTAGTTGTTGTTGTTGTTGTCGGTGTTGTTTTTTTTTTGTTCTTGTTATTTGGAGATGGCAGGGAAAGAAGCGTGCAGCGATGGTCTCTTGGTGACCGTCTTGTGTTGTCAAGGAGGGCAGCGATGAGGTTGATGATACTGATGATGAAGGTGGTGACTAGCGGTGGTATGTTCGATCGCAGCTGGTCAAAGTTAGCATCAGCCTGGAGCCCTTCGGTTATATATGAAGATGCAGGAGGTGGAGAGGATGGAGTGGATGGTGGTCATCGAGCGGAGGCAAACTGGCGGAGCCTGAAATCTGGTGTTGAGTCATCTCCTGAAAAAGCAATAACACCCTGCGTAGATCCAGGACCGGATCTGCGTAGCGCGCAACACAAGGCGCTCGGAAAGTCACTCCACCCGGAGACTGAGTCTACAGTCCACACCGAGTTTCCAGCTCCGTGCGTCTGGGGGCAGCAAAATACATCAAGTACTGTTTGGTTGACCGGCAAGTACTCACTTTAGCGCTGGCAAAAAGAGGAAGAGGTCCGGTTCGGGGGCGATGAGTCTTGAAATGCGATTATGATATGTTTCTGATTAAAGGATAGAGGCAGTGTGAGAGAGAAGAGGCCCTCCTACTACTTCTGAGTCCTGCTGCTGATGATTTAGGTGGAGAAGGAAGAAGAGGAGGTGGTGGTGGTCAAGGACAGAAGAGCAAAAGCCAAAGGAGCAGGAGCAGTGGGGAGATAGAAGTAGAAGTAGCAGCGGCAGCGGAAGTGGATGTGAAAGAGGCTTCTTCTCAGTGTATCTTCTGCCCTTCTGCCCTTCTGCATTTCTGTATTTCCTCCTGCCCGCCACACCTGACCTGAGGACCGGTGTCCAATCACGTGACGAGGAAACATGCATTTGATATCCCAACTCCAAGCCAAAAAAAAAAATACTCAAGCCAGTAAAGCCAGTTAGACAGCAAGTAGTTCAAAAGTCAGCACGTGTGAAGTAATCACTAAATATCTAATATGTATTGATGCCATACCCACTAATACTAATGATATGATACCAGCTTGGCCCAAATATGCCCACCGCCAACATCAACAAAGGCATCCTAGCCGTCGGTATCACCATCATATCTGCTTGCGGGGCATGGGTCGGTGCCAACCTCGACGACTCTCAAAAGGTACACACGCATATGCCCCGGAAAGCCCTGTTTCCGTTCCTCCATACACGTTGTTCTGATATACGCCCCAGGTCAAGCAAATCCAAGAGGAGAGCCTCTCTCTCAAAGTCTCTCGGTACAGAAACCCCCGCAGGCAATCGGCATCTACGTTCCATCAAGCAGTACAAACTAACGCTTCTCTATTTGCTTAGTCTCCGCTCAACAAGAGAGACCCTTGTCGCTCGGAAAAATGAAATAGAATCTAAGATTCAAAACTTCCAGCAGCAGCAGCAGCAGCAACAGTAGCAGTAGCAACAGGAGTGATTCATGCGTCGGAACGGTCTTGTATTAGAACAATAGTATGAATAAGGCACGGGAGTATCCGACCTTGGGTATAAAAACAGTGATCATAGCAACAGCTTTGGAGATAAAGGCCTACCACCGTCGCCGTCTGTTGCAATTAAAAAAAGCTAGTGTGCGAAAAAAAAACCCCCCCACATCTACGTAGATTAACCTCCATGATTGTCGTTAGTCGTGTAGATGAGAGTACAGCACGACTTCTCGCATCAGAGCGAGGCCGCTAAGGAGCAGCATGCGTTTGGGTCCACTCCCGAGCTAAAAACCAGCAACACGGTTAATAACTGCTTGAGTGACTGTATGTGAAAGAAACTGATATGGAAGTTTTTGCCTTACCCGTAGCAATTGCCCCAGGTTCATCCTCCTTCCAGCGTTGGGCGACATCGTTTGCGAGCGGGTCGTCTGGGTTCGGTGCACCGAGTAGAGCCTGGATACTGAGTAGAATCGTTCGTATTTGCAATGCCGGGGACCAGTTCGCTGAAAGGGCGTTACAAAGTCAGCGATATCCTGACGAAAGTTCAGAGACCGAGATGCAACCTTTTAGAACGTCCAAGCATATACGACCCAAACGATCGATGTTGGGGTGATATATCTTCGTCAAAAAGCGAATCTTCGGTGGGGTCATCGGGTAGTCTTCCGGTAGAAAGAGCTCCAGCTTGAATACCCCTCCTTCGTAAGGCGACTGCGTCGGTCCGTGTATCGAAACATCAAAATAGCGAAGGTTATCATCGTGAGGGACTGCTTGTATGCCGGGCACTCTATGTTCCCCTATCAGCGATCAAGATCAACTGAGCTACGTCTTTCAGGTGGCAGTTCTTACGGTTCTGCGACAAGGCGCTCAGTTTCCTTGATGATACGCTTCGGCAAAGCCATTCTGAGATCTCAAAGTGGGGTGACGAAGACGAAGCGAACTATGACAGAAATCCCAATAGAAGATATCGAAGTCCTCCTTTCTTTGTTTTGTCAGTGTGCTTGAGAGAAATAGATCACAGTTGAGTAATACGAGTAACAGTTGATGCTGGTAGAGAAGCGGTGGCATGCATGGGTGGGAGTACTTGATAAGTAACAGGCATGGGACGCTGTGGTTTGGCTGGCTGACACCTTCACGTGCCCGGGTCTACCGACTTAGGTAATTCCTGATCAACAACGTCAGGTCCTCTGGTTTGTGGAATGTTCCCAATTCGCGTCACCAGCAGATGATGCACGACGATTTAGGTATGTCCTACTACAAAACGGAAATTCGTTTGAGTTCTTTGGACCACTAACAGCTGAAAAATGACTCTGTTCAGGCATTTGTTTTCACCGCCACCCCGCCCCATTCGGTGGTTCTAACTACGCCACATAAACCCGTCTCACCCAGGATACATATGGCGATGTGGTCGATGTCCTGGCACAAGACTTCCGAAAATATTCTCACGAAGAGGCATTTTATGGGGTAGCCATTGATATTCCATCTACAATGGCGGATCCAGGTTCTGCCCGTCCAAAGGACGGGCTAGCAGGGCGCGAAACCGGCTCCGCGTACGACTCCGGGACTTTCAAGAGCAGTATGACGATTCGAGTAGAGCAGAACGTCGGCGCCATGTGAGTTCGGCCCCGCTCACCTCCTTCTTCACAAAGGAACACGAGAAATAATGGGTATCCACCTCTCAATATGAAGGTCTATAAGCCCCAGCGGAAGGGATGTTGTCCTTGCCTCGTAAGTCATATCCAAGCCAAATCAGAAGAGTAAAAAGCGCGGTAGAACTAAACTAGCCATCCAGACGAGATGGACTCCATATAATTGACTTGGACAGCCCCTTCAACCCCCCTCGTTTTCTAAGGCACCTTTCTTCGTGGGAAGTTGCGGATGTGCAATGGTCTCCCTTCGCAATCCGTGATTACTGGGTAGTCAGTACCTCAAACCAGAAGGCATTGGTCTGGAATCTAAATCGTTCATCTACAAATGCCGTAGAAACTGTCCTTCACGGGCACTCTAGAGCCATCACTGATATCAACTTCTCTGCCCATAACCCTGACCACCTGGCGACATGTGCCGTGGACTCGTTCGTCCACATTTGGGACATGAAGGCATATAGGCGCCCCGTCTTGACATTTAGTGATTGGTTCGCCGGAGCGACCCAAGTCAAGTATAACAGGCAGGATGAAAATGTCATCGCGTCGTCACACGACAAGCTTCTGCATATTTGGGATAAACGTAAAGGCGCCTTCCCGTTGCATACGATCGAGGCACATGATACCAAGATCTACGGCATCGACTGGAACCGGACCAGAAAAACGGGGATAGTAACATGCTCTCTAGATAGAGCGGTAAAGTTCTGGGATTATTCAAATGGCTGTAAAGGCCCGGAGCGCATATTACGGACCAACTATCCCGTTTGGAGGGCTCGACATACCCCGTTCGGCTGGGGTATCATGGCTATGCCCCAGCGCGGGGAGAATGACCTT
Source organism: Arthrobotrys iridis (assembly GCA_036971165.1). NCBI lineage: Eukaryota > Fungi > Ascomycota > Orbiliomycetes > Orbiliales > Orbiliaceae > Arthrobotrys > Arthrobotrys iridis. Next base: position 108,525 of record JAJTTS010000007.1, on the reverse strand, counting down.
TTTCTCTATGATAGACGCGCCACAGGTGATGCATATGCGGATCCGGTTACCAAATTCTCTTATCACAGTGCGCCTGTAAAGGAATTTCTCTGGCGTTCGAGAGGTGGGGCGAACCCAGACCAGGACGATCGAGAATTCCAACTCGTGACGTGGAGCAAAGATCGCGATATCCGCCTATGGGAAATTCCTGTGCGGTTAATGAAGGGGATAGGTCATGATCCAGAAGCTAAGCTGCGATTTCGATTGACGCGGCTGGGAGCGCGGTATAAGACCTTCCGTCGAGAACCTCCTATCAAGTCAAATGATAAAATACACACGCCGTCTCGCTTGAGCGCACTCACCGACGCCGGTCAGCGAATTGCTCCTCCTCTACGAATAAATGCGCCCTCGCACCGCCCAGCATCTTCAGCTTCAACGCTTGGCTTGTTAAACAGGCAACATGGCTGGAACAAGAGTTTCATGTCCGGGCAGCGGACAAACACCAAATCAACAGCCCTGCACAGAGACATGAATCCGATCCAATGGATGAAAGGAATCAAAATGCAGCACAAAGGGGATGGCGTTTATGGTTTGGGAGGTGTCTCTGATGACGATCAAAAGAATGACACCGGCAGCAACTTCGACCTGAATATAAAGCCAACCTTTACTTTTGGTTGGACAGGTCCAGAGAGTCTATCCGATGAGATCACTTTGGTAGGACTGCGTTTCTCGAAAATACGATTCGATAAAGTCAACATCAACAACAGAAACTGTCTTATGTCGTTTTCAGGTCCCTGGGGTATCTCTTCCCAGTGGGTGTTCTTGCGATGCTCTGTTCACTTCCCGTCAAATTATCCCAGTGCTGGGGCAAATCCAATCTTTCAGATTGAGAAAACTACCAAAATATTAGACGAGAAACTAGAAGACATATATCTCCAGCTTAAGAGAATTGCAGACAGCTATCTTGTACATGGGAAATTTTGCTTGGAAGCCTGTTTAAGCTTTCTATTAGGTGAACGAGCAGAAGATGCTATGTATTGGGGAGGGAAGCGTGGCACGGGAGCCCAAGAAGACGAAAGCAGCAGTGATGAAGATATTGGAAGCGCGTTAGCCAGAGGCCCCGACCAGGGTTCATCAGGCATGAAACACCTAATACGCAAGAATAATAAGGGCAATGTGCCATTAGCAAAGGCTTGTGGAGCGATGTGGAGCGAAACTGGTAGGTGAAAGACTCTTCCCCCCTTCACTAGCCCATTTGTATTAATTAATGGAATAGGTAAACTAGTCTGCTTTTTTCCTCCAAAGGAAGAGCAACCCTCTCAGTCTTTGATTTCGATCTTGAACTTCCCAGAGCGACTACGGGATCCATTCGCAGACAAATCAGCGCGCAGATTGTTCGAGTCATTCGGCCGGTTGCAAGCATCAACGCTTCGCACCATCCGATTAACAGCTGGTGCTGATGATGAATCAGGCGAAGATGCGGAACAGTCTGGCTCCAGTGACCTGGTGAGTTCCTCTACCTCTGAGGAATTAATGCACTCAGTCGCCCAGTGGAAGGAAAGACACGATTTTCATACAAGTGGCTCGCGGAACCGTAACGACTCAACCGATCGATCGACTCAGGCAGGGAACGAAGGTAGGTCAGCCCAAAGGTCAGCAGGAACCAGTCAGCTCAAAACGTCACATACATTCAATAAACCCGACCTGCCATTCACAGGTACGGTAGGATCTCGGAAACAACATCAAAATTATATCGTAATTCACGACTATTCTCACTTGCTACCCAGCAGCCGAGAGTTGGCAGAGGATTATGCAATATACGGCACCGGTACAGATGTTTGTAAGCATAATGCCTCAATAGCTGAGGACTGGAAACAGTGGGATATCCGGGACTCTTGGAAATTGGCCGAATTGATACTGTGTAAAGAAATCCCACTTGAGCTCTCTGCAGAACTCCCCGGAAAGGACCCAATGTTGGTTGTATCGCCACAGTGGCGTAGCTTCGAAACCCGCATCGAAACTTCTCAGTACCCCAATCAAGGTAAAGATGAGTTTTATGGAAGGGTCAAATGGGGCAATCATCCAGGTGGCGGCGTTTGGCTCGTCGAAAGGCTGTAAGTGGATCATAAGTGTTCAAGCTTAAGCTTACAAAATATAGATAATTAATGGGGAGGCGGTCAACAGTATTTCCCACTTCGAAAGACAACTTAATCCTCAGATGCTTGCCATGCTATCTTGTATTTTCCTAGAGCCGGAAGCAAAGTCAGGATTCACTTCTGCAAGCTTACATTTATCACAACAGGTCAGCATAGCTTTCCAGGGTATATTATTCGACATTCGCTAATAATATAAGCAGGAAATGCCAATATCATTAAAATCCCCGGGATTTTCTCTGGATTATTATCCTAGTTTCATAAATGCATTAAGGCGGTCGGATTCATTCACACTATCTCCGCAGCATCTGTCCGGAACAAATACCCCACTTGTTACTTATCCGAACTCCTACAGTTCTTCTCTGGGCGATAATTCAGGCAATCCTTGGTTGGCACCTGCGAGCGATCCTACCACCCCTTATTCTATTGGTGGCACACCTCCTCAATCCAGCATTTTGATGCGTGGTAACGGTGATCTCGGTGGCACTCAATCAATGTCTTCATCCCCGGAGCATCATCACCACCATCACCACCCCTACCAGGGTAGCCAGAATCACGTAAAACGATCAACAGGCATCAGTAACATTACGGGCGGAATAGCAAGAGCGCTCACTTCTCAAGGCGGCCTCGGAGCCGTTATTGCTGGCGGGCTTAATGGTATCGGGTCATCGCCCCCAGGGAGAAGGGCAAAGGCTCCTCCCCCGCCGGAGCCAAATCCTAATTTTTCCGTAACAGCGAACCACCAACAAGCTTCAACCGTCAGTTGGGCACCGGAACATCCACATCGTGGCAAAACAAAACCCTCCGGCTGGGGTATAGTAACTGAGGAAGGGGATGAAAGTGAAGATGAATATCTTATCGACCTTCAGCTTCACCATCTTGAACACTTTGATGACGAAGGGGCTATGAGTGTTCCACTTCTTGACAATTCAAGGCATCAACGCTTTCGTCATTACCGAGAAACCTATGCCGATATGCTCTATACCTGGGACTTGCCTCTTCAGAGACTCGAAATCCTGAAATTCAATAGCCTGAAGGCCTTCAATGACATCAATCTTGATAAGCTGGAGAGTTTTTCTCGCAAACGCGATAAAGTTTGGGATGGGCTAGGTTCTACTTGCATCTTTCCTTTTCTTCGTTAAGTTTCGTACACTAATGTTTTATGTCAATAGTCGTCGGCGGATGCTGCCCTCAATGCGGGTCCACGTCAAGCAGTGCGAAACAGTCGCAGAGTGGGTGTACGCTGTGTAAGGACCAAGCTCCCCGTAGCCTACAATGTGTGATATGTAACACTGTTATCAAAGGTTTGTGCCCCGGCTCTATCATTATCAATGGATGCTAATGCACCCATATTCAGGTCTTTATACACCATGCTTGTTCTGTGGTCATATTTTCCACACAGAGTGTCACTCGCAATGGCTTGAGGGTGATAACTGTGGTTGCCCCTCAGGATGCGGATGCATGGCTTGCACATCCACACCCGATCTCGGGTACTCCGAAATTTTATGATAGAAATATACTCCCCATACAAGCTTGATCAAAAGTTGAAGTATACCTTAGAAGAGAATGCCATAATCTAGAAAGTCTCCGTTCCCATCTCCTCGGCTTTCTCGGCTGACGGTGATCAGCCTTCCTTTATCGATACCCTCGGCCCTCTTCCTGCGGGCTCTAGTTTGCTTGGACTCAAATGGTTCATTGAATGTCTCTATTGCAGCTTGGAAATGTTCGTGTAAGGATTTGATACGTTTAGAATTCTCGCGAAAGCGGTCACTCGTAAGCCTCCCTAATAATCTTAACCCAGGAGGCTCGATCAATCTGTAAATTATTTTTCTTGAGGGATCATATATGCCGATAGGGGCATCAAACGCTAGCCCTGTCGTTCTTATTGCGACAACGGGGTTTTTGAGAGGGCTCACGATTCCGGATTCCCGGAAAGAGCTTGATGTTGCGCAAGCAAGGAGCTTATTGGCAACTTCCAGTTTCTCTGTAAGGATGTGAAGAATCTAACAGCGGTGGTTACTACACGGTTAAAATTTGATAATGCTGGAGAGACTGGTTCAGCGCGGAAAGGTATATAGTCATTACCATGGGTTCGAATTTGAAATGGACATATCTTGTTTCGCTCGAGAGCTCCACGGCGGGCAGCTGAGTGACAGCTGCCTCCGAGGGTACGCCGCCGAATAACGTGTTCAAAAGGGCAACATCATCTTGACTCTCTTGCAAAATGTTATCCGGCAAAGGATCGTGTGTGACAAATAGCCACCTCCCGTCGCCGCCCTTGCCCCCAGCTGCTGCTATGTTGGCGCCGTCGTCCTGACTAGGTATCGATGTTTCGGAGCTCTGTTTTTTGCCTTCGAGGAAAACAGAGACTCTTCCAGAGCAACTGCTTGTAGTCACTGCTTCGGGGTATGAGTTCAATAACTCCATAATAGGGATAATTGGTTCGTCCACGCTGCCTTTCGGAGACGCATCGGTACCGGAGCCAAGGGCTTCTAATATGCCCTTTTTCCTAGAAACAAAATCTTGTTTCAGTCTCTGTGGGTTCATTTTAGAGACGACTATCGCCGATATTGGGTATTCCAAGTTGTAAAATATCTAAGGTCTAGTGAAATCTACTGTTTTGATAGTATTGGTTGTGGGGACCTTCAGTTGAAAAATGTGACAGGTACTGATCGTGACAAGTCTTCCAGCTCGATTCGGTGGGTTGCTCACCTTTCGATTTCTGAGGTTTGCAAGTTCGCCGCCGCGAGGAATATTGACACTGTGATTACGTAATAATATACGAGCCCAGCGCAGTGCGTACTTAAAGCGGGTCCTGGACATCAGCGCTGTCTTTCCACACTTATAAACATAATCCGGGATAATATTCCATCTACATCGACTCCTAATTTTCATCTAACCTTAGCATTCCCATGGCGGTTACACGTGGAAGAAAGAAAGGTCCAGCGACTGCAAAACGCAGATTGTCTACAAACACCAAGCCGCGTAACAGTAGGAGAAAAGCAGGGGTCCAGAAGAAACCCCCCGCGAATCGTAGATTGAAGAAATCTGATGAGATCTATGATGATGATGATGATGATGATGATGATGATGAAAATGATGAACCAGACGATTACGAGGCCTCGATTCCATCCTCTGGTGAATCAGAATCCGGTAAATCAGAACCTGGTGAATCAGAAGGGGTTGCCATCACTGGAGACTACAGCGACAATACTATACACCCCAAGACTCTCCGGTATCTAAAGGGTTGGTGCCCTCTGTTCTCCCCCTCTCTTTCTTCTCTTCAAGCGCTAACAGAAGTCTGAGGCAGATTTGGCAAAAAATAATGATAGAGATTGGTTTCACGGTTTGCATCCCGTTGCTGATTCAGCTAGTTTCCTGGATCACTAATCCCAACAATTTTTGTCTATTCACAAACAGCACACAAGGGAACCTACAAGATTGCACTGGAGGATTTCAAGACTTTTAGTGGTACTTTGCAGAAAGAGCTTAACAAAGTTGACTGGACGGTGCCTATTCTCCCTCTGGAAAGGCATAACCTTTTTAGGATATATCGAGATATCCGTTTCTCGTCGTCGAAAGTTCCATTCAAAGAGTACTTTTCGGTGGCGTTCTCACGTACCGGCAAACAAGGCCTTTATGCAAAGTATTACCTCTCGGTCCAACCTGGGGACCAGTCATTTATTGGTAACGGCCACCGAATTATCCTTGTAGGAGTATACGTATTGATGATGTGGGTCATAGGTGGTGGTTTATGGCATCCGGAGGCGACTCATGTCTCCCTCATGCGCCGTGAAATAGATAGGAATCCAAGGGGACTGAAAGACATTCTTGTATCCCGAGACTTCTTCGCCAATTTCTTGGACCCCGAGGTTATTCGGAAACGGATGTCATCGAAAGATGTCGAAAATCAAGCTCTGAAAAGCTTTTTGGATCGCAATTCGGAGGGTGCCCTAAAGACGGCACCAAAGGTTCGTGTGGAAGGTAAATCCTTACATCTATAGTGGATCGATCCTGATACATATAATGACTAGGGATATGATAAGGACCATCCTGATATCAACCTCCTCCGTTTGAAGGGCTACACAGTCGGCAAGCGAATCAAAGATTCAGAGATGTTGCTACCGAATTCGATGGAGTATATAGTTGATATACTTCGTACGCTGGAGCCGTTCGTATGTGGTCTGCCCTTGCTATTCAAAATTTCATCGATCATGTATGCCAGTACTAACTGAGTCGTAGATCACTTATCTCAACTCTATTGTGATGCCGGATATTGGTGTTGCCAATCCTATCAACGGAGGTGGTTAAAGAGGCCGCGAGAAACTGTACCCTAGAAATCGGTAGCGACTTTCGTTGCTCGCATAGTGAGAATTTATTGCTGGTTCTGTTGGAATATTTGTGAAAATTGTAATAATATAGCCTGCTCTCCGGTTTCTGGTCTAGTTTTGTCCTTTTAAAAAGCTGTATTCAGGCTGAGCGGGAAACATCTGCGCCGAGAGACTAATGTTGGCGATCAAGTGGATTTTATTCCTGACTGGAGGATTTATTGCAAGCATTGAGATAAGAAATTAAAATAGCCAAAAAAAAATAACTATATAACTATATATATATATTTTTATTTTTTAATTTATTTATTTTATTCTTTAAAAAAATAAATCCGACAAAGGTACCATTATATTAATAGAGATTGCTCCGTACTGAATCGCCTCCGTAATCACTCTGGTCTGGTGAGAATACGAAATTTTTTTTTATTTAAAATTTTTTTTTTTTTTTTACACCCCAAAAAACCGCCTGCCGCTTACTGACTAAAGATGTTATATTCCGTCATCATGGATTCGCACTTCGTACCTTTTCTAAGATTAGCAGCATAGGCGACGGCCCAGCGGCATTTCCGCAACGGCTTCATGTAGAGTCCTGACCCTCGGATATCCGAACTCGTGCCCAAAAAATCATACCATGTCCGACGGACCAATCAAGGTGGCTGGTTGGAAGAACATGACTTCTCTTGCGGGGATCTAAAAAGAAAAAATTTGGTGTTTGGGAAGTCATATGACTTTCAAAGTTCCATCTCATGCAGCCGCTAATGCATGCGATTCCCCAAATCGGACAGAGCGGAATTCCAGGAAGTGTATGTTTTCTTTTCTCCCCGCTCTCGTTCGCAGCAGCAACAGGGGGTGGATGTTCTCAGCTCACAGACATCAATCAGTCAATCAGCTTGCCTTTCTGCCTTTCGTATTGTCATCATGCAGACCAGCGTGCTGACCTGTCACACCAAGGATTTTACAGATCCTGTGAGCAGCCGAAGCAGAGAGCGCCTTTGCCTAATTAAACCCTCAAGCGCCAGAAAAGCCTGAAGCTGGGAAGCCATCAATTGTATCTCGAGGGTTAATCACATCGACCTCTGTTTCCTTCACCGAATAAAATAATAATGATGATAATGATGATAATGACAATAAACAAAAAGTTCTTCGCACCCTTAACTAATCGTCTGGCGACCGAGCCCTCTGCCTTGATAGCTATGTGGGCAGAGCACAATCAGTCATGGTCCATTCTTCAAGTCTTTCAGTACCTGCTTCTCTGTCAATCGGAGCTCCAACAGGGTGGGGTTAGCCAAACCCGGCTCCACCCAACAGCATGCTTTGCCTTGTCTTGTGACCTGCTGACCGCAAAGAGAAGAGAGAGAAAAAAATAAATAAAATAGAACGGACACACACATACGCACACACACCACACATAGATTGTTGCTCCAATGGCACCGGCCACATGAGGGTCGGATTTGAGCCCCTCAAATAGGCAAAAGGGTTGGAGTCCAGCGCTATCCTTGCTGGTATGGGCCATGTGCCTGTCTCTTAATTAAGTGCACAAACCCTAGTACTGCATTGGCAGATGCCCGTCCCAGTCCCAATACACGGGTGAACGGGACGGGACGGAAAATCGGTGCATCCTCGATGAACCAAGCTGGCTTCCCACGAGCATTCTCGCTTTTTGGTTTCGAGGCTTCCCATCGTCTCCACTGCAAGGCGAGGATGCCGTGGGTGGCTTTGACCTGTCTCCGAACGAGTGCATGGATGTACGAGCGCACCTACATGCAGACATGGACGCATGTTACCTAGCAGCGGTCGCAGCAGCAGCAGGAGAAGAAAAAGAAGAAGAAGAAGAAGAAGAAGAAGAAGAAGACTCTGCAGCAGTCGCCCGTGCTTTGGATTCGAGGGTGTCGATAATGATGGCGTCCTAGAATCGACTGATTTGGTCGTTGGGATGGGTACTAATATTATCGTTATGGTTAGAGATGGTTGAGACCCGAGACAAAGAGTGACCACCCACTTGGTAGTGACTTAATTTCATGGCGAGGTTCCGACCTGGGATTGGCCTGCCATGGTGGTCCCGCTGCCGTCCTCGTTTGCTCGTGCGTGCGCGGTGGTTTTCATGTTTTATTTTTTTATATCATATTTTACGGAGGATGGATGGAGGAGGGAGAAGAAGAGACAGGGAAGAACGATTAGGAAACGAGAACGAGAACGAGCACGAGAACGAAAGGCAGGAGGATGAGAAGAGGAAGAAGATCAAGCACCGACTGTGTCTTTTCTTTTCTTTTCTTTTCTTTTCTTCTGTTCTCTTTTCTTTTTCACGTCTCGACATATCCATCCATTCATTCGATCATTCGATCATTCAATCGTTCGTTCATTCATTCATCCTCTCAAAATTTTTATTTTTTTTAAAAACTTTTTTAAAATTTTTTTTTGGTCTGTCTTGTCTGTCTTCCTCTCCTGCCTGCCCTCCCGCCGGCCCACATTCTCCCACCACCACCACCACCACCACCACCACCATCTCTCTCCCTCTCCCTCTCTTTCTTCCCTACCCTCCCTCCCTCTCTTTTCTCCCGCCATCTCCTCTTTATTTTCACAACAATCTATCTCCAACTTCTCTCCCTTCTACTCTTGCTCCTCGTTCCCCTTCCCCGCCGCGGTCAGTCCAAGGCGACTGCTGCTTCAACGACTAACCCTACCCGCTGACTACTTACTTACTTACCTAAGTAGCCGGCTAGTTGACTACCAAGTAACAAAGCAATCCAGCACTTACTTACTTACTTACTTACATTTACATCCTTAACTACATCCCTACCTACGTACGTACGTTCGTTCGTACTTAGTTAAGCGGTTACTTAAGTAAGTAAGTAGCGACTTCGGTACTTGACTACTTACTTGCCTTGCCGACTTCATAATTGATTACCAAGTAGGTCCCTACTTACTTACTTAATTATTTATTTACCTTCTCCCTTCGACCTCTTCGCTGTTGTCGCCGCCTCCTCCGCCACCGCCTCTTCCTCCTCTTCCTCTTCCTCATCATCCTCCTCCTCTCCCTCAACCCCAGAAGCTCTGTTGTCGCTCTATCGCCCCTCCTCCTCCTCTGCCACCCCCCACTCTCTTTCCCTACACCCGCTCTCCTCTCCATCACGGCGCTTTCCCCCAGGCTTGGAATCCCATCACAGACGGACGGACGGACAGAACCCTGAGGTCAGTAACCACAAACATAGAACGCTTCTCGCACGGTTGAAACAGTCGACCCGCTCCTTCTTCTTCTTCTTCTTCTTCTTCTTCTTCTTCAAGTCGCCATTGCTTTGTCTCTCTCCCCCTCCCCCTCCCCCCTTCTCCCTTTCCCTCTCTCTCTCTCTCTCTCTCTCTCTCTCTCTCTCTCCCCCCTCTCTTTTCATCTCTCCCTCCTTACCTCTCCCAAGGTAGCTTTGTTTTAGACTGTCAGATCTAACAGCCTGCCCTGGGGATCTGATCACCGTGCTTCGGTCTCTTCAAGTGTTAGCTTCACCCTCTCTCCCTCCCTCTCCCTTTTTATCTTTCCGCAGCTTATCTTCTTCTTTCGCTTCTTCTTTTCATTCCACACTTGCTCCCGTCTCCTGCTCCCCTTCCCTTAACATTTGCCTTCTCCCCACACGCACTCCCTGCCCCTTCAGACCCTGTCCATTGGTTCGTGTCGTCGAAACAGCTAGTGCAGCCCTTGCTATCTCATACATCACACCCATCCTAACATTGTCCTCTCCCAGCTGCCATCCACAGCTACCAGCGTTTCCGTTTCTCTGCTTCGCATTCACATCCAGGACGTTGGGTTATCTGTGAGTCTGTTCTCGTCCGACCTCATTCGCCCCGGCTGGCGTCACCTACCACGCTTCCATTCCACCAAGTCAAGACAGTCTGTACAATAGTATAATCCGAGAAGAAAGAAAGAAAGAAAAAAGAAAAAAATTTTACCATGTCGTTGTTGACGGGGTATAATCGCTGACATGAAAATGATATCCGCCCAGTAGCTTCTGATCCATAAAAACGAGTTCAACGTCACGTTATCTGAACCGTACCAGATACCTTACAACCCTTTTGCCTGATACCGGCCATTAGCTTTCGCATCACGTACCCTTTGTCCGGCCCTGCAAAGAAATAAATTCAATTCAAGAAGAAAAGAAAGATCAGGGCAAAAAAAAAAAAAAAAAAAAAAAAAAAACCCCAAACACCAAATTGATGTCTTGGGATTCCTGCCGATATTAGGAATCAATTGCCATCCAAGAAGCTCTGGTTTAAACCTAGGGACTTTTCTTCCTTTCCCTTCTCTTTTTCTTCTCACAAACCCCTCTGCCTATCTCCCACCCAGACGAAACTATCGAAAGGCCATCACCACCCACGGCTACACTGAGAGGCAAACCACGCCAGGCGGTCAGCTAATTTCCAGATTTTCCTGGACAAATTCTCAATCGGTCGATAACACGCGTTTCGTGACGAAGTCGAGACAGGCGAGCTTTGAACGGCGCAGAGCGCCTTAGGCGGTCTTGTAGAGAAGGATTAGGAACCGAGCATACCTCGAGGGGACGAGATATCCGTTACTCGTATCGACACCATGTATCCATCAAACACCAGTAATCGGAATTCCTGGAATCACCAAGATGACCCGAGGATGCGGTCTCAATGGCCGCCGGCAGATGACCGTCTCTCACACAGGGGGCGCGATGACTCTGTATGTTAAGTCGGTGATAAATTTGACGAATTTGCGATCTATGCTAACCTGCTCACAGAATATACCTGCGCATGCGCTCGAGGACAGAAACATGCACCCAACGATGATGCCTTCTCACGGCGTACAACCACCCGATCAAATGTACCCACAGCAGCTACCCCCTCCCAGTGAAATGTGGGCACAGGTACCAAGGGAACCAATGATTCCGGTACCACCTCCAGCGCCCAGGCAAAGAACTGCAATTGCCTGTAGGTATTGCAGGCGCCGAAAGGTACTCGAAATCAGCACCAGTCTTTGGATCGAAATATGCCCAGAGTATTCAAGGAACTCTGCTAATATACCGTTAGATACGCTGCTCCGGGTTTGATTCATCTGCCGACGGAAGATGTGGGAACTGTTTACGCTTCAACCAGGAATGTGTTTTTACCCCAGTATCGTCACAAGCACAAGCCTTTGTTCCAGCGCACACCCAGTACCCTCACCTAAAGCAGGGATTCATCCCACCACGGGGTGGACCAGCACGGCCAGTCCAGCTCTACGGATCGTATGGCCAACCGCTGCCGCTTCATGCCGCCCTTCCCCAAACTTCTCAGCAGGGCGACTACGCAAACCATCATAACTACGGCAGGCCCCCCAGCCCCGGCCATACAGGTCAATATAACCGGTCCTACGATGATCGTCCGCCTTCATTACCGCCTCTCGCTCCCAACAACTACCCTCCCCATAATCTCCAAAGAAGGGGGTCGGCAGGTGATTATCCTGCCTACTGGCAAGGAGGGAACGGGAACCCCCCCGCATCGCCTCCCGCAACGCTCCCGCCCCCCCGACAGTATTCGCCCTCCCGAAGTAACAATTACAATAACGGCTCCTACCCTCCCACTACGTCTTCGGGCCAACCGCATCGCTCTTACCCGACAGCCGACTATGAGCGCCAATATAACCAGAGCCAGGCTGAAGTTTCACAAGGAACCGGCCATACCCCTCAGCGACGCTTATCCGATCCCCGAGGTACCGAGTCACGCAAAGAACATGGTTACCCTTCAGAGAGCAACTCATTCCCTTACAGTGCACAAGCCGCTCGTTCGGCTCCTGGCCCGCTTCAATCGCCTCCACGCTCCTCCTCCGCCGGCCCACCGGCCCCATCACATCCAATGCAGCTGTCCAACTTGATAGACCCGAACCCTCCTCACCGATCGGATGTAGATGCTCGGATGCTCAAGTCTCTCAACTTTAAGACATGAAGTATGGAGTCCGGTTTCCTTGACATGATAGCTCTCTGAAGCCCTGGTACGCTTGATTGCTTTCATAGCAACGTTCTGCCCCGCGTATACGAAATGCGGGGCTGCATCTAAGGCCCGGTCATTTTCCCTCGTCCCTAGCTTTCATTTGATTTTTATTTCCTTCAGGTTTATCAGCATTATCTTTATCTCTTCTCTTTTTGTCTAAACAGGAGCGATACAGGCTGGGTGGCATATCTGTATTATTTATTTATCTTTCTTTTTTCTTCTCCAAACTCATTCATCCTCATCGAACCCTGAAGCTCAGAGGATCATTCGATATCCAACGATTTATCAGCAGCAAAAATTTATTACCCACTTGAAATAGTGGCCAGAACCGCCCTTACGTCAACCCCATCTGGATACTCTTTCTTTCTTTCTTCTTTCTTTAGTCTTTTCTGTCAATGATATTTATGTTATTATGGTGCGGTTATTTCTGATTGCAGCTGATATTCTCCATCCTTATTCTTTCGCCGATTGCATAGCCCCTGCACAAAGTTTTTATTATATATCTCTGTTCAAAACATTATATTCATGTACAGAAAGTTTTCGCTTCTCCGAATTCTTTTATTCGTTATTTTTTGGGGTTTCAAACAATGCCGACAATAGTCTCGGTCTATTGTCTTTGGCAAGTATGGCGATTTTTTTTTGCCTACAATAATCCGAGTTATCCTCGGGCAGGTGGGTATCTGACGCGGATTAGTCTTAATTTCTGTTGACGACTCCGTTAACATGGGCCTTCTGGAAGAGTATTCCCACGACGGCCAGTCTCTGTCCAACATGTCCTAGGTGGGTTTCAAAACTGTGGCAGGGTCTACCTGTTGGGTGCGTCTGTGTCTGCGCGAATTTGCGTGCTTGATTGGTGCTCTGCAGTGCTATAAAAAAAATATATCATGTAGGTGCGTATCCTCTTGTAGTTCAGGTCGCTCAATCTAACAAAATTTTATATTCCTAACAAAGTATCAGACGTTGATATTGTCCCAGATGTGTCTGAAATCAGACTTCATCATTTGTCTATCTGTTACTGCACGAAGGCAACGAACGCTACAGTGATATATCGGTGAAAATCGATTCCTATGACACCCCGAAGGCCCTGCATATTCACGGCAACGGTCCGGGTATGGTGCTGCTGTCTAACAAGTTTAGGTATAGGAGCTACGGGCATGGAGCCGATACGAACCGGGAAAAAAAATATCAGCAATTGGTCTCTGCAAGGTTTTTTTTTTTTTAACTTAAAAAAAAAAACCACCCTCCTCCTCGGACGATACCTCGAATAAAGACTTACAGCATACACCTACAAAGGAGCCTAAGTGCGGCAAAGGCTTGGGGGACAGATATTGTGGAAAGTCACAGTATTCAACATCATGTCTGCGCGCTACATCTTGTATTGAGCTGGCCACTATGGCCGCCCCAAGCCCGCTCCCACTTTGCCACTTTGAATATTTCACAAAGGAAGGTCCGGATTCGGCATCTCTACTATAGTAGACAAAATCTACTATCTCCAGTCCCGCCTGCCCCCATGTGGCTCAATATCATAGGAATATATTCCACCACAAATATAATAGGATAGCCAACGTACCGGCGGCTCAACCGAATGATCTAACACCAGCCTCCCCGTCATTTTTACGGATACCGCAGCCTGACAGATACTCGATAAGCTCGGCAACTATCTCTTTCAGCCTTGCCGAAGACCCATGATCCCGGGAAACAATGAGAGCCGTACCATCATCACGTTCAGTCATTTGAACAGTACAGACAAACGGATGTCCGGATCCTGCTAATTGGGCTTTTTGTTAGTGACCTTTTAGTCTTTATATACAGATACTACTACTACCTACGTCTCGCAACTGTAGCGTCGTTCCAAACAATCTTGGACCCGGTCATCCGGACACGGCCTGCTCCATAGGATTGCCAAACACTAAAAACGGCATTGAGCCTCTTTCTGGATTTCGTGATTGACTCATGGAGGAAGATGGTTTGTTTGCTTGATGAAGTATCAAGCAAAACCAGTGGAGCTCGCCCACCGTGGGATCCTGGTACAAATCACCATTTAGCACTCGGCCCGTCCCAAAGATTTTGCTCCAATAAATGGACATCATCTTGACAACCGCTTTCCCGTACTTTCATATGGAATAAATCATCAGCGGGAAGATTCACTTACCCTTCCTTTCATGGTTCGGAGGTCCTCGTCCGCCCTGGGTCACATGTTCGTGAGACTTCTCTTCCGCTGCATGCTCTGGCCCTACCTTCGGCGTGGTGTTCAAAGGTTTAGATGTTCCTGTAAATGCAACTGTTCCAACCGGTTTCCGAATCTATTTTATATGTCAATTGATGTGCATATAATGCTTCAACAAATAGAATGCTACGCGTGAAAATCCTACATGTTGTTTGAGGTCGTAAAGCAATTTCCCGTCAACGAAATCCAGATACTTTTTCACACCACTCGGCCGCCGCGGTCCCCCAATACCCATCCCAGCTTGATTGCCTGTAAATATGACGGATCGTCGGGACTGGGTTTTCCGAACCTTTCGCTTGTATGAATTCTGGCGGGAAAGCAATTTGAGACAAACTCTTACAGCGCCAATCTGCCCAGACCTTCTCTTAGCATCCGACTGCTCCGCTTCAGCATGTTGATTATGTGATCGACTCGAAGCGGTATATGCTGCATGCAATTGCTGTAATGCATCTCCCACCTCGTCCTGCCGCAAATTTTTCACGGGAGATTCCGGAGGCAACGGCCGACTGCGGACTGCAGACTGTCGCTCGTAGCTTGTCCGAGTCTTATCCATCGAGATATTTCTGCCATCAGTCATCTTAATCCCTAATTTTAGAGACTGGTTTTTCCAGCCTTGCTCTGCGGTCGTAGACTTTGGGGCGAGCTCTAAGGGGTCTAGCTTTTCCCTGTACGTAAAGGGAACGTCTCTGTTAATACTCATAAATTGCAGTCCATCGAAGTCAGGACGGGGCGTCGATGTGTTCGGTTTGAGAACGATATCATTGGGAACATCGGTGCATTGCTCTCCAAAATGCCTCTCTATAAGCAAATTGTAGAAAAGCCTCTCCTGTGACATTCTAGGGTATTTCCCCATCAGCTTACGGTCATGGGTGTGATACTGAGAAGTTAACTAACTCTTGGAATAACACTTTATTCGCCAATGAGGTCTCATCCTGGGTCATCCAGAGAGCCCTTAATTTTGAAACAATATCCATATCAACCGTCTTCGCAAAGACGCTAAGATTCTGCCTAGCAGAGCTTTCGTTAGTCTGTCGAGTTCGATCTTGCAACTGAACCCGGTGCTTCTTGAGAAAGGGATGATCGAATATCCTATCGAGTGTGATTCTCTTTGCGGGATCTAGCTCTAACATGCGCATGATTAGATCTGCAGCTTCAGACGAGATTGACTTTGGCAATTTATAGTCCGCACAGACTATTCGGTTTAATATCGTAGATGTGTCAGGATCATCAAAAGGTAGTCGATGCGTCAACATCCCGAAAAGTATGATACCTGAAGACCAGATGTCCGCGGCTGAGCCGTCATATGGCACATTCTGCACCACCTCTGGGGCTGCATAATTTGGGGATCCGCAGGAGCTTGTGAATTTATGACCCAGTGGTTGTAAGGCTGCCATGCCGAAGTCTCCAATTTTCACGTTACCGCTTTGGTCCATCATAAGATTCTCGTGTTTTAAATCTCTGTGATATATTGAAAACTTGTGAATGTGCGAAAGACCGTTGAGGAGCTGTTTGAATAGATGTGCCACTTCTTTCTCCGGAAGAAAACGCCTTCTGGTCATGTACTGTAAAAGGTCGCCGCCACTCACATATTCCAACACGAGATATCTGCCGTGTGCCGGTCAGCTTTCAGATGAATTCGCCTAGGACCTGTATAGATGCATTTGTAGCTTACATTTCATCCCTGCTCTCCCATATTTCGTATAATTGGATCATGTTGGGATGCGCTGGGATGTTCATGACAACAATTTCTCTCTCTACCGCCTGCTGGATATCATAGCCCGCCTCCTGGATACTGGTAGTAGTTCCTTGAGCCTTGTCTTTGCTAATAATCTTTACGGCTGCGAATTTCCCTGTTTTCTGGTGTTTCCCGAGACAGACGCGGCCAGACGCTCCTTCACCTAAAAGTCTACCGAGTCTCCACGGGCCAACTAGATATAATTAGATACCTTCGAGTACATTTGGGCAGCGTTGCATAGTTACCAGCCGATTGTACACCATAGGTACTCTGATATCCGCTAGTTTCCTCCATTTCTCGCGCCGAAATACTTCAATGCTTGTTATCCGGCTTCTCATCCGCTAAGACCTGATAAAATGAATAACTGAGAGGGATTTCGACCATGTTAATGTTTTAGGCAGCAAATCTAAGTGACTTTCCACCCAGAGGGCTCCTTGAAGCTGAATTGCGGCGGGATATGCAGACCGGCGTCTGATATATCTAAATTCGTATACGGTCAACAAGTGTGTTGGAAATGTGTTGAGAGCAAGGAGTATGAGTGAGGATGTGTTGAAGAACGTTGCATTTTGTTTGGTCACGAGACCGTCATTGATAAATAGCATATGAGTGGTACAAGACTACATAGTATACGACGCTTCGATAGCAGTACAAGGCTATAGTACACATGAGTTTGATCTCACACAATATCTGACTTTGTGTTGTCTGACTACAACGGTTGGTATTGAAAAGGCAGTCTTGTCCCGAGCCTTGAACAGTTTCGACACTAGACTAAGTATGTGTTGTCAAAGTTTGGCCAATCCATACTGCCGAGGCTGCAGTCTTGTACGACCATCTTGTACGACCATCTTGTACCTAGACATCGAGACTGAGCCTTGAAAACGACTGTGTAACATTCAGAAATACAACACAACAAACATCTGATGGTCATTGGGCTTCATAATTCCTTAGAGAGGATCTAAGTACATCTGCACCGTGAGACCGTAAGGGGAACCAGATATTTCTAGAACGAAGAATCCGACTAAGGGCTGGATTAAGACGGCTTAAAGGCGATATAGAACGTCGTGGCTTCAAAGGCGTTCCCCAAACCTATCAAAACCCGCACACGCCTGTAATCGATTTCAATCCTCAAGTCCTACATCTCAAAAGTACGGTTTGTAAGTAATTGCTGTTCATTTCTTATAATTACTGCTATCAATACATCTGACGTTTTTATATACCAGTCATAGGACATTATCTTTTCCCTTTCCAAAAGAGAATGCAAAAAAAAAAAAAAAAAAAAAAAAAAACAACCCAAAAAAAAAAAAAAAAAAAAAAAAAAAAAAAAAAACACAACCACCACAACAAACAAAAAAAAAAAAAAAAAAAAAAAAAAAACCCACCCTAGAAGCGCCTAAACTCCGTCCCTGTGCGATAACAAAAAAGGAAATTGATATATACGGTAAGGTAAGTATGATAAGATATGTCAAGCGGATGTCCGAAAGAGCCACCATACGCCGTCGACAAGCATATCCAACACAGGGGTATTAAACTTCATCGAAGAAAGGAAAGGTAATAAATCATCTAGGCCCATGGCCCAGCCCGCCAAAACAAACAAGGTATATAATATGAGAAAAATCCGACTTTTTTCTTTTCTTTGCTTTGGTCCTTTAGACAAGGCTAAAGGATAGCCTTGGACTCATATTTCAGGATGATTATGATCCGTTATTGTTGGGTTTGGAGCTGGAGCTGGAGCTGGTGTTGCCGCATCCTTTAACTAGAACATGGCGCTATAAGACAAAAATTCGTTAGTTTTTTTTGCTATGGGAAAAGAGGTTCTATGAATGAGATGTTCTTACCTTAAGAGCGTCTTTTCGGCTGAAGCTTTTATCACAATTTGGACACGGGAAAGGCTTGACGGCAAGGTGGATCCTCTTATGTCTCTTCAAATCATGATTACGATTGAAACTTTGGGGGCACTGATCACATCGGAAAGGTCGTTCTTGGTGGGGTACGGGAGCGGATGGGTGCATGTGTGGATGCTGAAGAGTGGAACCAGCAAGATGTGGAGCTAAGCCACCAATCATGGAGGCGCTGTGTTGCCCATACATATTTGTAGTCATTCCTGCGGCAAGATACCTTGGAGGCGCAGACTGATAGCCGCTATGTGCTAAGTGACTTGATGCATGAAGAGGATGGAGATGAGACAATGAGTTGGAGGCTGTTGAGCGGGTTACCGATGGGGATGTTGGTCCCACAGAGATAGGGTGGCCATGGTATTGATATGTTGGACTGTGCTGTGCATAATACCCTGATGATGGTGTTGGGGGCGGGAGCGACGAAGGGGGTGAAGAGTACGCATCATGTGGCGAGGCCATGGCGTTTTGAGGAACCGGTGTAAGAGATTGGGTTGGGTATGGATACCCTTGAGAATATGAATGGCTTTGAGGATTCGATACCGCAAGGTTAGAGCTATAGGAAGATCCATCAAACCCGTGGTGTTGGGTGGCCGAAGATGGCACTGTCTCGTGATGATGCGGGCTCAAGGGTTGGCCCCGGCTGCTTGAGCTTATAGGTGAAACGATACCACGGCTGGCATAAGCCGGAGGCGGAGCTGTCGAATATGAAGATTGCGAGGATGAGCCCGAGCCGTATGGAAAGTTTGTAGAAGCTGTATGTGAGGGTGCGGTGTTTGCCCAGAATGTTTGATTGACTGAATTGTTCCCGTCAACGGAGCCGATATGATCATTGCCAGAAGGAGGCGTCAGTAGGCTGGGAGCAGGACTCTGCAATCCGTAGCCGAAGGAGCGCTGGGTGGGAGAAGGAAATGTAAAGGCTGGCAAGGATACATTCTGCCTTCGGGAGGCTAAGATCGAATTGGTAGCATCACCATGTGGTTTGGGTAGCTCCGCGTCATTCGCAGGCGGCGATGGTAGAGGATGGATTGTGGACATTGCATGAACGAGAGGGGGGGAAGTATAAGTTGAAGATGTTGTGAGTGGAAGTGTCGATGTCATGTCTGATGGCGATGGATGAGACGCTGCGGGAGTGGTCCAGTACGATGTCGAATGGGTATGCGGAAAACTTGGAGATGTCGCTATCTTATCTGAGCAGTTGCTGGGGGCAGGACTTGGGTAATAAGAAACTGGAGACGCCGGGATGAGATGGGGAAGAGTAGGCGTGTGTCGAGTCAAAGCAGGGTAGTTGATGGTCGCCGTTTTGAAGAATATATTGGGATTTAAGTCCCAACGGCTTGTTTGGTGAAGTTGGGAGAGGACTTGAGGACGAAGACGAGAAGGACTCTTTCGTTGTTCTTGTAATTTTTCTGGGAAGCGATAAAAGTTGTCGAAGTCGTCGTCGGCCGCTCCTTGGTGCTGGTATACTTATGTGTGTGTAGGTGGATTGACGGAAGGAGAGGACTCTGATAATGATTGTGGACTGCAGGGTGGAGGTTTTTTTATGACGGCAATGGTGATGATGATTATGATGATGATTATGATGATACTGGAGGGAGTATAGTTTTGTGACAAAGAGAGTACAAGATAGTAGAGATGAGAGACGGAGAGCGAGAGAGAGAAATAGAAAGAAACTGATGAAGTTCGTCAGGACAGAACGATGATCATCTCTTATTTTGGGCGGCGTGGGAGTAGGGTGATGGTATATATACTCTCCCGCCGGAGTGGATGCGGCGATAGGTTCAGCTATCGAGAAAACCCCATTAGTTAGCGTGGAGCAAAAAAGGCGAGGAAATAACAGACTCCATGTGCGTACATTACCTCGTGTGGGACATGCATGGCTCCCATATCTGCTTTCTTATTCCTGGTCCCCTAAGTAGTAGCCTCGATCCAAGCAGGCCTCTGCACCGGGGGGTGGAAGGGATATCGTCCTGTACAGGTACATCGCGCGTGCACGCACAAGGACATGTTTCCCGAGATTTGGGTTCTGTCGGGAAGCCAATACAATCCATGTCGGCTGGTTCTGCTATGGTTCTTGTCGAGAGGGGCAGACCATTTGAGAGAAAGGGAAAGGAGGGAGGAAAAGACCGGACTGGACCTCACCGAGGAAGGAAGGGCTGGTGGGGCAAACGAGAGAGGACCGGACGACTGGTGCAGCACCAGAACCAGCACCAGCACCAGCACCGTCAGGGAAATCAAATGATACTACACATCCATGCACGCGCATGGTCGAGGTGCATTAGCGCAACGACCAAGCTGATAGAAAGTCAAAAAGCAAAGAACGGAGAATGGTTCGTCTTCCCATTTTTCAGCGGCATTGCTGTCGATTTTGCGTCTTCTTCTCCCTCTTCTTCTTCTTTTTTTTTTTCTCTCTTTCTTTTCTTTTTCTTTTTCTCTTCCCTTCTCCATCGTCTTTTCGCATACTTTCTTTTCTTCTTTTTCTTCTTCTTCTTTTCTTTGTTTTTTTTGTGGGTGTCTCGCTGGTAATTTTCTCTTCGGCGTTTTGATTTTGATGCGGTTCTGCAGACAACTAAGCGAGAAGAGGTTTAGAGAAACGAAGACTAGTGTCGACGCTTATTTATCCACGTTCTGCCTCCTCAAACTCAAGATTCAGAAGTGAGGGACGCTTGTGCAGGAGAATCTAGTTTCGATTAGTTGCTTGAGTAAGTAGGTGCTTATTCAACTACCATACAGGCACATTCACAACGGATGCGAAGTCGATGAGATTGTGTCTGGATCTTGCCCCGCCCCTGGCGGGCGAGCCAAGGCGCTGAGGAATTGGAGAAAAACGACCCCCGACCAAAACGACAATGGCGACAAAGATGATGAAATCCATGAATTGACGGTGCAACATCAATACGAAGGGCAGGAGCACCAAAGGCAAAGTCCGTCTCGGCGATATTGGGATGCTCAAAATATTCTTCAGCCCTCGCGACAGGCCTGCCCGCGGAGGGGACCTTGTAAATTACATCTCTAGATAGGTCGCAATGGACGACGTATGGGATGGGGTGCTAAACTTGTGTCTCGATGGGTCCCAAGTTCTGGGCCCCAAATGAAAACATCGTTAATATAATAATAATCATAATCATAATCATAATAAATGGGAAAAACCCAGCGCCGGAGTTCGCAAGCTATCGGGGTGTTTGATTTGGGTTTGATAGGCACTTGGGAGTAACAAGAAAGAACTCAAGCAAGGAAGGGGACTCGAGAGAGTAGGTACATGTACATACTGACTTTACCGATGAACTCCGTCCAGCGTAGCGAGTTATCAGGTATGAACCTTAGCCGGTACATGCACTTGCTGAGTTACCGCCGTTTAGGGTCAGGTCGCACTGCACAGGGGAAACTTCGGAACAGGGGCTTCAGACGGACCTGGATTACTCCGAACCACTGCATAAGTGCTTATTAGTAGGTTGGTCTCGTCCATATCAGAACGGAAATCGGCTATTGTTGCTGTGAGGCTAGAAGGCTAGATGAAATTAAATGACGAACAAAGGCCCGGACGCGGAGAAACGAGAAAACTTTCTTCAGTTACTTGGTTAGGTATGGACTCACATACACGAGTGTATGTATAATCCTCTCGAGAAGTATACCTGTATGTATATGGATGGAAGTTGCCGTCAAGGAAGTATTATTTCAATCTTTACAATTGATGCTAATTTTGACTGGGGTGCGTGTGTGTGTGTGTGTGTGTGTGTACTATGTATGGGGGGGGGTTTTTTCCCTCCGCTCCTCTCTCTTCATAAAACCCGAAGATAAAGAGAAAGAAGATACATGAACAAGTAAAGAATAAAAATAAACCCCGATATTACATACTTCTCTCGTTTGTTCAGGTTTCTTTGACAACGTTTCCCCCTGCTCTCGTCCGTCTGCTGGAGCAGTGGATAATATCAAGGGACGAGGGGGGGAGGGAGGGGGTGGAGGGAAAGGGAAAGGGAAAGAGAAAATGAAAGTCAGGACGAAAAAGTTTAATGATAGTAGGTCGAAGGGGATAATATCGATTGTCTGTCTGTATGTACGTGCATACACACATACAATACATACATACATACATACATACATACATACTTTGGTATGTGGAGTGAGTCTCAAAGTAGATGATATGTAATGTACCGGTACCCGCAGGATTTTTCAAGCAAGCAAGCAAACAAGCATGCAAACAAGCACGAGTCGGGAAACGTGCATTTTGGGAATCGAATCAAATCAGCCGCCCCAATATTTGCAACCTTATCGAGCGATTTCTTGGGGATGGGGAATCCCGTCTGGTGGTGCTCCGTTCGCTTCTCTGGCCCTCTGATTGGCCGGACGGAGGGCGACCCCTGAGAGTTCCTGAGGCCCGCTGAGGCCGCAGAGCCCGGCTGGCCAGCCAGATCTGGTGAACCCCTTTTCAGCAGCGATCAGCAGTCCCGACAGCTCGTTTCTGGCTTGCTCACACGAAAAGCCTTCTCCGCTGCCAGCAACCACCCGCCCTGGTTCGAACCACCACCGCGCCCATCCCGCCCAGCTGGCTGGGACCGCCCATCCATGTCTCCATCTATTTCGTTTCCATCGTCTGTCATTGGCGTACGAATGTGCGTAAACACCCAGGCACTTCGTTAAGTGCTTATTATGTAGTACTTTTATTTATCGATTATCTATCTACTTTCGGAGTAACACTGTCGGTACACAGATCGGATCTTCGGATCGCATGATGAGACAGACCAAGAGGACAACCATCAAAGAAAGCAAATCAATAAATTAGTTAAACCAAAATAAATAAATACATAAATACACATAAATAAGAAACAGCAACCTCCACCACCAATAATTAGGCCAATAAAACGCTGCGCTGCCACATGGGATTCTGGCCGGGCCTAGCACCGTGTTCGGCCAAACCTGCCCTTTCTCAGAATAACCATTAGGTACGATAGTACGTACATATATGCGTGGTATTAAATTCCCCCCCGTTCCAGTGGAGCTACCACGTGCGCGCTAATTCCGGAGGAACGCAATTTCTCCAAAAACAAATCCAGCCGATCCAAAATACTCAACTTAACGAAATAGAGGGGAGAAACGGAAGGAAGGAAGGAAAANAAAAAAAAAAAAAAAAAAAAACGTGGAAGCCAGCCCGCTCAGCTCAATCCCGACCCACACACCACACACCACACCAACCTCCAAAATCTTCCGGTTTCTCCACCAGATTGTCAACATCCAGACCTCTGCTGCCATTGAACTAGTACCCCCAACGTGCCTAGGCAGACACCCTGAACCGGACACAGCAGATATTCAGAGATCGATTAACTAAACTTGCATCTCCTCCTGTAAATCTTTCCTCCCCCTTTTCGATCGGTCCACTCCGTCCATCATCCCAAAGGGGAACATATACACACACAAATACATATATATATATATAGATATAAATATACCCAAGTACTCAAGTATACGCCTGTATATATCAAACAATCAAGCAAGAACGAAAGAAGAACGAGGAAGGGATCCACGTTGCAATGTTCCACATAGAATTCGCATCCGTCTGTGCATCGCCTTTGTATCAGGCTTTGGGCACTTACACAGTAATCGTATCCAACCGAATCCGTTAATCCCAGTATGGACCCAGCACAGTGGCCTGAGCAATGAGACCGGCTAAGCCTTTTTCTCACGGTACAGTGTCTCAGATAATGTCTCACTTGAAACAGCCCCAAAAAGCAAACTGAGACACTAGATTCACTTTCATCTTTTTTTCTTTTTCTAATTTCCAACCTCGCTTCTCCTGTCCGGGTGCGTAATTAGCGCCGACGGTTCATCCTTCCTCTTACCCTCCTCTGGAAAAACAATAATCTGGTTTAATAATGTTTACAGCTTCGCATTCTTCCTAGATTGCATTACCTATCTCATCACGTATAGAAATATAGAAATTACAGTCTTATTAATACTGTTTTTCGACAGGAAGCATCGCTGCATACAAAAGAGTAAGGACCACATGAGTATCTCCGTGAATGTAGACGCCGTCGTGTGGTCGGTTTTCATATAGTTATACAAATATAAAGCGAGTTCACGTCGCTCATCATTATGAAATAAGGGCATCGAATAATAACCCGAAAAAAAAGAAATCGGTGGATGACCGAGCTGGTTTCCTGCATCGTCAAAGTCGACCCGCGCAACGCGTTCGTCACTCAAATATCGCCCTTATCGCAGTGTAGACATTTTCTAGTTCGATGGCTGCCGCTGCTCGCATTGTCAGCCCATGACAGGCGTCTTCGTCGGTTGCTTCGACAATCCCAGTGCGGGTATTTAGATTTGCCTCTTTGCATCTGCTGTTCCCCCGCGACACACCATCCGCTACCAGATTAGCAATGGCCTATCAAAAGTCAGTCCTGTTCCTGGCACCAAACGCCACAAACGAGAGAAGTCTACGAACCTCAACCGCCACATACTCTGCACCGGGCCTAACCGTTAGTGCTTGGAACTGGGTCGCTAGAGGATGCGAAATTCCCAAATCACCCAAGATCGCAAAACATTCTGTTGTGGTGATCCCCATCGCATCCAAGAAAGTTAATTTCTGCCTATAGGTGAACCCAGGACAGAATGAAATCGTACGGCACAAGCGTCGCAGAAGTTTCAAATCGATATTTGGGCCTGCCTTGCCCCGGAGAATTTGCCGCTTCAACAGTTCACCTGCTTCGAATGCGGCTTGGAAAATCAAGTCCCGCTGCTTTAATGTATAGAAATCGGTTTCTTTCCACGGGAACTTAGTAACAACGCTCATCAAGGATTCGTATGGGCGCTGGAGACATTTTCGACTAAAAGGCGACTTGGACATCAAGTTCGGTTAGATTAATGACTTTGTACTAGGCAAGAAATACTAACCCGGTGTGGTGTTCGTGCGTGACCGAGTATCATTACCAGCTCTTCCCTGCTGATTATCTCGACCAACATCTTCGATCCCATCCAATCGTTGGGGACGAGATCACCATCGTCTCCCCAAATCGCGCCTCTGATCTTGGGAAACAACCATCGCATCATTTCTCCCTGCCTGACGAGCCCGAGAGATATATGACGACCGCCAAGGATACATCTACGGTTGTTGTTGCAACGCCGCTGGATGAAACGCTCCGCAGCCCCAACAGTTGGAAACTCCAAAAAGCAGTCCATGGTTTTTCCCTATAATGCATGTCATCAGAAACTACCACAATGAAACATTATTTGAATGAAAATATGTATGATCCGAGAGAAAGATCATCTTTATAATTCGAAGGTGAGGGATTGCAATCTAAAAAGTATATACCGTCGTTCGATCCATGATAATGTGTATCCCACCATATTCTTCGGGTACCAACCCAGGAGCTTTCCCAAGGAACTCGAAAATCATATCATCGTCGAGGTTATAGGGTATCTGTTAAGATTTTGCTAGGTTCACCTCCCATTTCTCTGTACTATTGTTGAGTCTGGACAGGACTTACGTTTTCTATCTTGACAAGATTCCAGGAGGAACTCTTTCCTTGAGGCGCTAGAGCCAACTCCTCTATTATCATTGCCTGCTTCCCCAACTCTTCAAGGGGAATATGTTTCAAGACATCTTCGAAGCTTGCTATGTGTGATTTTAGCCACGACTGGGTAAGGATACTCAAGTCGGAAAGGCAATCCTCTGCGACGCCCTTTCGAGAGTGTCCCTCTGCGTATCCATAGTCTGTGACAGGTTTGGTGACTACGGGAACATGGCCTCCAGTCGGTGGGGCTCCCAATTCCCCAGTCTCTGCAATATTCTGGCCAGTCTTAAACCCTGGTGGCTGTTGCCGCCAGAGAATTGTATTATGCTCTTGAGAAGGCTGCGATTGGAAGACTTGTTGGAGGCCTGTATTTGGATTCGGGTTTGAGATAGGCGTATAGCTGGCCTGGATCAGGCCGGAGTAGTCTGAAGCCAAGGGAGCGAGAGCTGTGATATATAGGGGATCTGAGGTCGACTGATTGCCATGAGGCAGAGATGGCTCTCCCATGAACTGAGAATTGTGTATTTGCTGAATCCCATGACCCGGAATTGTGAAAGGGAATCCATTTAATGACTGTGCGGCACTGAGATTTCTCGGGCTTGCGTACGCCTCAGTCCCAGCGGTATGCTGGGACGAGATGCTACGTCCTTCGGCTGTGGAATTGAGACATGTTAAGATGGGAGTTTCCTGCAGCACGGCTGGCCAAGTTTGGCCATGTGCTCCAGGCATCTTCATCGAGATGGAGTGGTTTAGGGCGGTAGGTTGGGGGATCTCGAGGAAGTTGAGAACAGATTGCGAGCTTTCAGAGGGATCAGAAGAATCCAAAACAATCGAGGGCAGGTAGGGTAGAGATTCGGCCATTAAGAGTGGTTCGTGTCCACCACCTGGTGTAGGCAGTGCTACAGCGGTAGAAATCTGCTGAGAGATGACTGTATTTGCGTCCATGCCAATTTGAGTGACAGGTGTGAGATAGTAGGCTTCTGGTTGATTTGGAACCATGTTGTCGAGTTCATGGTGAACTTGTTCTGGGGGGGTCAAGGGAGACAACCATGGCCCAGCATCTAAGGAAGACTCAAGAAGTGGCATGCTGAATAGCTGGCACGGATGTGGTGATGGCTATGCAGAAATGGTGCATCTATATATGAAAGAGAAGGATCCGTTTTTTGGGGTGACTTGGAGTTAGAAGGAAGAAACGAGAAAAGGCTGTTTGACCACTCCAGCTTTTGGCTATCCTGGAGGCAGTTGCGTATTGAGGCGATGATATAGTGCGAGGGAGGGGAGGTGGATGGGGCACCAAGCCGAGACCAGGGCCAATATTGTTGTGATATCGTCTCTACCTATACACTCAAATAGAAGGCACCCAGCTCCCACGATAGATATTTTAATATTTGAGTAATCAAGCAAGCAAGCAAATGCCTAAGTATTTAAGTAGGTACTCCCTGAAGCACTTACTTCCTAGTTCACCACCCAAATTAGCTACCTGGATACTTGTACGCAAATGCCCACTCAAGTAGGGACTTGCTGTATACACTCCGAAGGGCTGCAGGCTGCTCATATTCAATGTACGATAGCAAATCTTTATAGAACCAATTCATGTCCAGGTCTCTAACCGCCCTCAAAGTATACTGCACACCTGTAAACTCACATCCAAATACCAAAATTATCATAGGTGCAAGACTGTCTAAGTAATTGAATTTAAGGGTGGCCAACACATCTTGAATGTTGTATTTTGTATCAGCAGGCTTGTATTTAAATCAGTCAGTCTCGGCAACAATCTTGCACCAGGGAAATAAGTAGATGGTTTTCTGCCCCTCCAACATCAACCTCTCTTAGACTACCAAAATGACTGACATAACTCAGCAAGTCGGCAGCGGTGATGGCCAACCACCCCCACTGACATTCTCAACGTCCCTCTTCCGCCAGATATCGCCGGCTTTGTATTTGCAAAGGCACCTCATACACAACCCTCCAACCCGTCCTAATGGGCGAAGTCCATCCCAATATCGAGATTTCACATTAACGACAAATTCTCTCAGTCACGCCCATGGTTCTGCGGTTGTGCGGGCTGGAGACACTGCCGTAGTTTGTGGAATAAGGGGCGAGATTCTTGCGATAGCTCCTGGCGATGATCCTTCTCGTTTTGAGTCGTATCATTGTACCCAAGCATCTGCGATCGCCGCCTGCGGCAGCGGCGGCCCTGGAGGTGCTAGCTGGGGTGGTTTGATGGTCCCCAATGTGGAATTGTCGACCGGATGCTCCAAGAAGTACCCGCTTGGACCACCTGGAGGGTTTGCCCAAACACTTTCCGATCAACTTCATGAGCTCATCAATGTCACCAAGCTGGTTCGTCTGGATTCACTTCGAATTTACGAAGCCGATAGCAACCTCACCTTAACGACTAAAATTAAAGGATACTGGACCTTATACATTGATGTGTTGTGCATATCGCTCGACGGGAATATCATTGATGCGGCTTGGTATGCTATCGTAGCAGCTCTTAAGTCTAGCAAGATACCATTCGCCTCATGGAATCAAACTGAAGAACGAATATTCTGCGATGGTTCGCTCTCCCACCCGGTATTGCTACGTCGATCTCTTCCATTTACAACGACCTTCGCTTTTATTTCCACATCGACCCTGGGAGAAACTGATGCATGCGAGGCAGCAATTCTTATAAATGACCCTGATTCGTATGAGGAAGACGAGGCGTGCGAGATTCTGACGATACTGTCTTCGACGGACTTAGATGTCCGAAGCAACCCGCCTCAGCTACCTATGGCAAAGTCAACGACGAGGGTAGAAAAGATCGAGAAAAGAGGAGGGTGGAGAATCGCGATATCGCAAATCGAGGCCTGTACACGCCTGGCTGCTTCAAAGGCAGCACGCTATACCCAGACTATCTTGAAAGAGGAGTCCATACCAGGGTAGATTTGGTCCGCCCAATTACTTGTTTCTGCCAATACAGCTATCATATTAAGGTGAACTGGCAAGATAATTGAACATTTGTATGAACAGCACGAAAGACGAAAGGAAAGGGTATTTCTGCCAGTTCACTTATGAGAGCCCAGATCTAAACTACCTTATGGTTCAGAGCATTGGCTTGCAAGTAAAACCCATTCTAAACACTCCCCACGATCTTATTAACGAAGGCATTTTCCAACCGAGTAACCTCTCGTTTAAAATCCTCGACTTCCTTCCAACAGTCTAGAGGTCGGCGGTCGTTTAAGCGGAGACACCGTACCACTGCAGTCTCCGCTTTCTTTGCCACCTCGTTTTGGTTAGGTGAGCCAGACTGATTGCGAAGTTTTTGAGATAAGGTAGATATCGATCGAGCAACCGAGTTCCGACCAATCTGAGAATCTTCGACTGATTCTTTCGCTATAGATTAGATTGTGTTAGCTGTGTCACTCTATTTTTGGAAAGCGTACCCGCCCATCGGGAAAAAGAATACCTATTTGTTCATCTGCGAGTTTGGATATCGGATCCTCCTTGCCCTGTAGTCGCTGAAGTTCGTCCGTTACTCGCTTCTGTACATCTAGATTCCATAGACGCTACCCAATGACAAAACAGGGTTAATGAGTGAGTGGCGTATATCATTTCTTGATTGTGTTAAATCGAAGTCCTACCTCCCGCGTTGTATTGGACTAAGGGAAATGAGAATTAGTCGAGATCGCATGGAAAGAAATCACTTTGGTCATATGCATACCTCGGGGTTTTGCTGGAGTGAATTCATCAGATTGAAGCCGATTTGACCATTCCCACTAACAAACCCTTTAGCTTTGAGGCAGCCAGAAAATCGGCACTGAAAGCCACTAACCTTTGGAAAACATGCTGATCCGATTGGCTTGATTGAGTCGAACCCATTGCGAACGATGGTAGGCGGTGACAGCGGTAATATGGATTGGCAGATAGCAAGCAGAGCGGTGGACGGCGGGCGCTGGAGGAAATTTCGGTTGTTTTCTTGTAAATATGCCAAGAAAAAATAACATTGCCCTTCGTCGACCACGCCTGTCCGTCGTCCTCTGACCAACCCAACTCACGTTTTTTTGTGATACAGAGAGAGGAATTTCGTGTCGAAAGGATCTGGGACTCAATTCCGGAGTTGCGAATCGACGATGGCCTCGGGTCATAGTACTGGCCCAAAATATGTTTCGCTCGATACCAACATGGTGAGCACAATACACGAGATTTTTTAGTTACAGGCCGCCAAAGCTTACATAGATGGTAGGGCCAGATTGTCATTGAGCTATACACCGATCACGCACCAAGGGTAACTATTTGGATTCGCCTCCAGGCCGAGTGATTCTATCCCTTCTAATGTGACCTCTGACGGCTCTGATTAAATCATATATAGGCCTGCGATAATTTTATCACGTTGGTTTCAAAGAATTATTATAATGGTGTCATTGTATGTACTGCCGTCCCACAACCCCAGTCTTTACGGTATCAATCTAGACTTGTATGTAAATACATAGATGGCTGACTCTCCGGGGCCTATGCAGTTTCATAGGATCATAAAGGATTTCATGTATGTTGTCACCTTGTGCTGCGATCTATATCGTGAACCACAAGACAATACACTGACAGTGAACTCTTTCGTCGCCTTACGGCTTAGGGTACAAGGAGGAGACCCAACTGTATGACTAGATATTACCTTCTTTAGGGAAATTTCGGCATGAAAGTCTGACCATGATTCTGTACAGGGAACTGGTAGGGACGGAAAGTCTATATTCGGAGACGAACCACTCGATGACCCCCATCCGCTTCTGAAACATAGCGGCGCGGGTATCATCTCAATGGCCAATAGCGGCCCTAAAACCGAGGGTTCTCAGTTCTTCATCACACTCGCACCGACTCCATGGCTGGACGGAAAGTATATCATCTTCGGCAGAATACAGACCGGGATGTCTATCGTCCAGCGGATCGGACTAGTAAATACGGATAGCTCTGATAGACCCCTGACCGAGGTTCAAATACGCACTGCCCGGGTTTTGGAAAACGACGAAAGCATCCCTGAAGCTGAGCGAGGAGTCGAGGAATGAGATACCAGGATTATACTACTTGTTGTTAGGAAACTTACCTCAATACATAAAATATTGACAAGCGCTCCAGCCTATGGATCAGGAAGGATTTTGCGGGCGGGGAAACAGAGACATAGATTGCTATATACATAGGGAATAAAGCGAACAGCGGATCCCACGGATGTACGCGTATATATATCAGAATGAATAAATCGACTTGCACATCGCAAGTAGTGTGTAGGTACTTTCATCATCAGTAAAAACACTTAGCATCGCACCGAATCCGGGTTCTGTCGCACCTTTTCGGATTAGCGGAACTAAAAACATGACCCGAGCAAGTAATCGAGGTCCCGATTTCGCTAAATTGCCGATGCTTTGATATCAATTCACATAGACGACTGGCTTGGCCTAGCACATTCCATTCACAACGACACACAACGCCGACGTTACCATTCAGTTTTGAAGAATGAGCCTTATCAGCAGGCTCTCCAGATCTTCTCTAACCACAAAGCGGTTAGCGACCTCCACAGCGATAGGAGGATCCAGAACCTGGCCCCATCGTCTACTCTCTGTATCTACCTCTACAATGGTATAAACCCTCGCACATATATGACAATGAGACATCAGACCGCGCCATTGACACACTCGATCAATAGTCTGGGACAAGGACGGAAACGGATGCCTTTGGCCCAGTCGAAGTGCCGAATGAACGGTACTATGGCGCACAAACGCATAGGTCAATAATGTCTCCCGACTCTATCAACCCGATCTCGAAACGCTGAAGCTCAAGCCAAGCAGGTCTCTATCGAATTTTAGGATCAACCAGCCCGCGGACCGAATGCCAGAGCCTATCATCAAGGCCTTTGGCGTCCTGAAAAAGGCCGCAGCAACCGTCAATATGACATACGGCCTCGATCCGAAGATCGGTGAGGCGATTCAACAGGCTGCCCAGGAAGTCATTGATGGCAAGATATCTTCTGAAGATTT
Source organism: Arthrobotrys iridis (assembly GCA_036971165.1). NCBI lineage: Eukaryota > Fungi > Ascomycota > Orbiliomycetes > Orbiliales > Orbiliaceae > Arthrobotrys > Arthrobotrys iridis. Next base: position 76,722 of record JAJTTS010000007.1, on the reverse strand, counting down.
CCCACTTGTAGTTTGGCAGACTGGTTCCGGGACCCAGTCCAATATGAATGCCAACGAGGTGATTTCAAACAGAGCAATCGAGATCCTTGGAGGACAGCTAGGTACAAAGTCACCAGTTCACCCGAACGATCATGTAAACATGTCCGCTAGCTCCAACGATACGTTCCCCACCGTCATGCATATATCAGCTGTGCTTGAGATAAACCAGAGACTTCTGCCCGCTCTTAAAAGCCTGCACCAGGAGTTTTTAGCGAAAGTCCAGGAGTTTGACAATATAATCAAAATTGGCAGAACCCACCTCCAAGACGCAACACCACTTACTCTCGGGCAAGAATTTTCTGGTTATGCTACTCAGTTAGAGTTTGGGGTCTCTCGCGTCGAGTCTACGCTCCCGCGCCTGTCGCTTTTAGCCCAAGGTGGTACAGCGGTGGGCACCGGACTTAATACGAAGAAGGGTTTTGATATCAAGATCGCTGAAGAAGTGACCAATATCACCGGGTATCCTTTCAAGACAGCACCTAACAAGTTTGAGGCCTTGGCAGCACATGACGCGATCGTTGAGGCGAGCGGGGCTTTGAACACGCTTGCGGTGAGCTTGACGAAGATTGCGAACGATATCAGGTTCCTTGGAAGCGGTCCTCGATGTGGTCTCGGCGAGTTAAGCCTCCCCGAAAACGAACCAGGTAACGGAGCCAAATTTATTGACCTTTAATGTATACTTCTCTAACATGATGATAAGGATCCTCGATTATGCCCGGAAAGGTAAATCCCACACAGTGCGAGGCGATGACCATGGTCTGTGCCCAAGTTATGGGCAATCACGTTACTATCACAATTGCTGGAGCAAGTGGTCATTTTGAATTGAATGTTTTTAAACCCGTCATGGCGAAGAACCTCTTGCACTCCATTAGGTTGCTAGCAGATGCCATGATATCATTCAAAGAACATTGTGTTTCGGGAATCCAAGCAAATGAAGAACGCATATCAAAGCTTCTGAGAGAAAGCTTGATGCTTGTAACCTGCCTCAATAGCAAGATTGGCTATGACATGGCAAGCAAGGTGGCCAAAAACGCCCACAAAAAGGGATTGACATTAAAGGAGAGCTGCTTGGAGCTGCAGGCATTGACCGAAGAAGAGGTAAGTCTAATGGCCCACTGCTGTGGACCGAGATATACTAACCGTCTGCGATAGTTTGATGCCTTGGTCCGACCGGAACTCATGATTTCTCCGCACTAAAGCTTTAATATCGTTGTACCTTTTTTCGAGAACGAAGGCCCTTTCAAAACCCCCGACAACCTGTAATTCACAAAAGATTTCATAAAAGAATGATATACCTGTTATAGCGTATTTGAGTGCAAAAATGTATGTTCTGGGGTTACAGCGAGAGAATGTGCCTACAAAAGAACAAAAGAGATACTTATTCGCTCAACTAGGCTTTTTTGCAATGCCCACTCTTAACAAATCAAATTTTAGAATGCTGGTTGCTTTCCATTCGGAAATCAGACTGAAAGAATAATATTACGCCAATAAACAGCAAATAATTTATGCGCAAATGGCGGCTTGCATAATGAAGTAGAGTAGTTTCATATATTTTCCCTGGTCAGGTTTGTTTGTGAAATCCAGTCCACCCCAGACCCGAGTCGCTGATAATTAGAGGGGACGTTATGTCTGTATCGTTTGTTTTGATGGTTCCGAATGCGCTTTCTACACAACTGCTGCTAGCATCTGTGACACTAGCGGTCTGCGCAATGTCGAGTTGTTTAGGGATCTCATCCGTTTTCCAGCGCGCAAGCTCGCCTTTGTAAGGTATATACACCTCAACAGCTTTTGTCTTCGACTTTATATGTTCGAAAAGATAGTCCATGCGAGTAAAATAAGCGGTATCTGTTCTGTAATTATAGGCAATTATTTGGCCTACTACCTTACCGAAGTCGTCGAAGATCCAAGTACCAGAATCTCCCCTTACTCCCAGGCCCCCGTTATAACGTGGTGTGAAGAACCATTCCTCTGAGTCCATCCCATCAAGCCGAAAGAAAGCAGTTTCGCTTGATACGATCCCATCCATGATCCCGCTGTATGACCCCACACCATGTATTCTTCGCAATGGGTCGATCTCAGATAGGTCTATAGAATATTCCTGCTCAAAGGTTTCTGACAGAAAGTTAAAGAAGCTTTTCTCTACCGGGTATGGGGCCTTCGGACTGCCATCGTAGTGCAAATCATAAAAGTTTTCAACGCTAGGGACAATATTATCTTCAAGCCTCCAAGAAGGGATGTCACCTATGAGAGCCCAATCCATCTGTGATGAATATCAAGAGAGAAATTATGTTAGCCTATGGACCTTTCCGGCAATCAAATTTGGGCTGGAGAACTAACCTGATGACGATTTGCATCAAATCCATATCCGGAAGAATATGCGACGTGGCCAAAATCCATGCTCTGTCGATCCAGACCATCTAGGAGAGCGAGTTTGGCCCTTACCGCCCTCCCATCGTCCACGTCACAATAGCGCTTTTCTCGATCGCAATAGTATCGCTGCATATCAAGACTATCCTTGGCCTCTTCGAGGTCCATACGAGCTGGTTGCTGAATGGGAAATCTATGAGCACCAGAAGAGTTGAAGAGCCAGCCTTCGTCTACACCAATTCCGAGCTCCGTGTCCTCGGTTTTCTCTTCAATGACATGATGAGAAATCAATCCGTACGGCGCCTCGGTCCCATCTTCTTTGACAAGAATAACAATGCCACCGAAAGTACCGGCTGATATTGAGCTATCGTCGTCACGAACTGTCCCGATGGTTGCCCCACAAGACGGCCGATTCAAATACCGGCCAAAAACTGGTGGAGGGCGGAACGCCTTTTCTGGTCTAAGACTAATCTTATGGTTATCTTTTAATGAAATACCACTAGGTGCCCCTCTTTCCGATTGATATGTCATCAAGTCTGCATTGCTAACCCCACCAGAATCACGTTGGAGCCCTTCAGCGGCTGTTGTGTTCTCGCCCTCCTGCAAGTATGTGGGCGTTTCGAGAGAATGACCGCCCAAAGTTGTCCCTTGACTGGAGGATCGGGCCAGGAGGCCAACCTTTACATGCATTGGGAAGAGGCCACTAACAACTTCTGCAAAGGTGTCCAGAACGAGTTCTTTAGGGTCGGAGCACGTGATGCAAATTGTAGGTTTATTTCGCACTCTCAAGAGCTCTATAGCACCATGTTTGTTCTTTCCCATCACTGTGCTAAAGTTGCGTCGTAGCCATGGGAGTATATCCTTCCGCCATGCTGCAATGTTGTCTGTGGCTGGTGATACGGTGCTATATTTTCTGGTAGCCGGAGGCCTGTCATCGGGGTACTGTCTGCGCCTAGGCCGCATACCTTCCAATGCTTTACTGGGTTTGGGGGGTAGAGCTGTAGTGATCAGATGCGAAGAGGTATGAACGCCGGAAGCACTCTCTGCCCGCAAGTTTGAACTACCTCTTTTGAATATTGTTGATCGTTCTAGTGCTCGTATCGCATCCGGCTGAGAGCTTAGGACAACCCTTGCTTCTCGATAATTGAGCCAACGGCGGTGCCACATTTGATACTTGGGCCACTTTTCTTTCTCCCTCTCGACTTCTACTTCAAAGTATGAATGCCAATCAGCAAGCCCATTTTCATCGGGCTCTTCTGCGGGAGCTGGCTCAATAGCCCTTAATATCCTGCCTACGATTCCAGCATTTTGCCAGCACTCGCGAAGAGCTGAAGCCTCCATATTCTGATCATTAAATTCAAGGAAGCCGGATGGAAGCTGATACACAACCCCTTTGGTTTCGTCCTTGCTTCTCAAGACTAATACTTGATGTTTATCCGGTGAAAGCACAACCGCGCCTGTAGCGTAGCGTGACCCATCAGTGTTATAGCGGTAAACCGGATTCATATCTTTGTGAGGCACTGCAAACTTCGATTTCGTGGCTGAGACAGCGCGTTGTAAGATGACACGCCCAGCCGAAGAACTCGCAGCAAATGGAACATCTGGTTTGACAGCTGGATCGGTCCTGGATAAGATTGAAGGCGCAGATTTCCCGGCAAGGCTCTCATCACCGACCCAATTAGTCGAGCCCCCCGAGAGTTTTTGCGATATGATAGCCGAGTACCGGGGCAACAGATCGGGAGATAAAACACCGGTTCCAGTTTGTAATTCGGAGGGTGTTGATTGATTCCCCTCTTCCAAAAGATGGGAGTCTTTGAGGGTGCCAGTTGTGTCATTAGGTGCTCGAAGAATTTCCTTGCCTTTCTTAGAGGGTTGGTGTTGAAGGGGTTGAACCCTTCCAAGGGAGGATTTATCTTGTGAGATATTTAATAGCGCACAACGATACGGATCGTATGGGAACCCGGTTTCCCCGATATCTTCATTCCATGATGGAACTGATGCTATGAAAGCTAGACGTGGGCGGCGTCCAGCGGTATAGAGGTTTGAATGGAGATCTCGCATATGAGATTCTGCATCTTCAAGCTGGTGGAATGCACGATTACAGGTCAGTGAGCTGCATATACGGATGCCATGGCATTCGAATTCATGAGAAGACAAAGCCTGGACGCTGTCGAATCTGGCCTGGCAATCGGTGAAAGAACATTGCTTGGCAATCGATTTTGAAGTGCAGTTCATTGAATGCTTCCTAGAAACGAAATTGGTTGTTGGTTAGACTAGCACATTTCTAAGGCGTACTAAGAGGGTACACCACTGAATTAGGGTATTCACACACCTCCAATCTTGTTCCGAAGCGAACATCTTTGCGCAGTCAATGTTATTACACTGAAGGAACTCCGAGGAAAGTGAACGAGGTGTATCTGCTAGACCTATGCCTGGTGAGGCTGACTTGAGCGAAGGTAAGGTTGGATTGTTCATTGTCTCTAGTCAATCTATCAGTGCCTAGAACAAAATTATCTGGACACTCCCTGAAGGCAAACATACCATGGGCTGGAGATGCAGATCCGATTTGGTGGAACAAAACATTTCGTTGGCCATCGTGCTCTCTATCCTCATGAGACAACAGCTCGCCCTGTGTTTCAAATCCCTCTTTTACAAACTTGCAACCTCGGATTTGACATTTAAATGGGCGATAATCTACACCCGTCGTTCCAATGTAGCGTTGAAGCATACCGGCCTTTTCACTATCCATTGCGTTATGGGAGCGTTCCTCAGGGTCAATCTTTTCACCTGAACGGTATGCAGACGGTCGTTTACGTCGAGAATGTGGCCCACCTCTCCTCTGTTGTCCTGCAGGAAGATAGCCTGGTTCTATCGTCGTTGTATTGGCCGGGTACGGACCTGATGGATTTTCGATAATGCCATGGATGTCTTCAAGGTGGTCCTTGATATCTTCACTACGGGTCGACTCGAATGAACAACCGGATGCTGGGCAGGCATATTCCTCGAAACCTAGTGAATGAGCCTTTTCGTGTAAGGATTTTGCGTTTGGCGTTTCGAATCCTTTTTTATGGTAGTGGCAACTGGGAACAGGGCATTTGTATGGCCGGGGGTCTACAGCAGAAGCATGGGAGGTACTGTGGTGTCGGTCCCGCTCACTTTCCGTGATAAAGCCTCTCTTCGTATACACACAACCAACATCCATTTCGCATTTCAAAGGCCGATTACTCCATGTGTGCATCCACCAGTGGCGCCTAGTCCCAGCAGATGGTCAGCCGATGGAGGTGTTCATTATTTAGTCAAATTTAGGAGACTCTCACATGAGTGCTTGTGTATTTGGGAATGATTCTCCACAGATGTGTCCACTAAAATCATCTTGATGATCACACATCTGATTCCTAGGTGCATCATTACTGGAGGCAACAGCATCGTGATATTCGTTCGGAGTCCCGGTTCCTATTAGGCCATCGGAAGCCCATTTTGCTTTTGCCTCTTCATACGTATCCGAGGGTTCTGCAAGTATAACCTTTAAGATATTGTCCTCAAAAAGCGACCGGTTCATGCCATGGAATGCCGCTGATGCGTCGTCGCCGTGGCTGTATGTACAAATACCAACCCTCAGCTCCGACAAAATGGTTGCACTTTCTAGATTCCCGAAAACCTCAAACCGTTTTCGAAATTTTGGTTCGTCGATATTCGCTGGGAGATTCTCGATGAACAGCTGGGTCCGGCCTGAATCGGGTCCGGCTCTCAGGAACGAAGACGTTTGGGTTTGATGATGATTGCGTTGTTGGCGGGGAGTTGGATGTCGCTGCGATGCCATGATTACGAGTCTAGGCCCAGCCAGGTGCAGCGTGTCTATTCCCGAAGTGTCTGGGCGTTTGGGCGTTTGGGCGTGCCTGCTCGTCTCTGGAGAGTCGAAACGAGAGTCTTGGTTAGAACGGCATTCGAAGATATAAGGTCCAGATATAGATTGTTAATGTTGAGTTGGTGGGGAGGGAAGGGAGGAATGGAAGAGTGCGGGTCAAGAAGGAATGGAAGCGATGTCAGTCGGAGCAACCAGGCAGAATTACTCTCTGACTTCCTTTTCCTTTCCACTAAAATTCCAATTGAGAAATAAGGCCCATAACCTGACCTCCGTGACAAAGCTTGGGGTGTGCCAGGCTGCTACAAATGATTAGAGGACGGTGGCGAAGACAGACAAGGAGGTCGGTCAGTCCCCAAACCGAGCCACAGGCGATGGACCTTGTCAACGTTCAGAGACTTGGGTCTATTGGTGCATAGGTACTGTATGGGCTAAGGACGCTCTTTAACCGTTATTTCTAAAGCCCATCTACTTCACAGTCGCCTTCTGTATTAGACGGGACAAGGAGATGTACGATCTCTCGAGCGGAGAGGCCTACTATGTAGATTGATGCTTCTATCAACTTTCTTGGGAGCTTGCTGGGTTAGGCCCGCCGTGCCACTGGCTCAGGTTGGTCGGTTAGGCAGAACACCCCAAAAAAGAAACAGGGCCAAAAGCGGGCGACACAAAATTTTTTTTTTTTCGTCCACCAGCCTGGTGTAGATTTAGGCAGCCAATCTCGGGGCCATCAACAGCACTGGGAATGGTCATCATCAGCGCTGCTAGGCTGTCGTCGCTCCTTCAGTCTTGCAACCATTGCGTTCCAGCCTTCCGTGCCACCTTCGCGCCGAATTATTTCTTTGACTATCGTCTCACGTGAATCCTCGCTTGTAAGTTCCTTCAAAGTTGACCCGTAGCCACGACCTATAATCGCCAGATTCCTCGTGCTAGGGATCCGAAGCCATTCCCTTTGGGTCGCGACCCCGATCTCACGGCACAGATCCTCTACATAGTTAATAAGAAGCTGATATGTGCTCCGTTTAGAGGATTCACGCGATTTCCCCCCTTCTATCTGGCACAGCGGGCGTTGTGCTCTAAACCTGCGTCCCGCAAGATTAAAAGAGCAGCATGGCACCACAATAAACGGCGATCGACTCAAGCTGGCCAGCAATGGGGTCCATGCCGTTAACTCGTCTCCATGATTGCAAATAAGAAAGGTTCCGTCTGTGAAATGCCCAGAATGATAGGTATGTGGGCTGCCTGGTATTGTATAAAACGGATTCACTTGAGTTCCATGTGCTTTTTCGGGCACACCTTTAGAGCCGTCCTGGGTTTGGTCGATAACGTAAGGAATCAGAATCGATTCCACCAGGTGACATCGCACGTTGTCGTCAAACGATTTCCATATCTTACGGCTCCTCGCATCAATACCATATCCCGGCCAGCCCTCCTGTAGTAGGACGTCTGTGAGAACACCAGACCCACACCCAAGGTCAGCGAACCCGACAAACCGGTTTCGCGGTTCATGGTCAGTTTTTCGAACAGTTTCACCGTAGAATCCAGTGCGGAGAGCAGTGCTAGGGATCTCATACAAGTCCTCCCAAAGGCAAATACAGAAGCTCGCGATACCCAGTTCCTCAAATATCTTGTCCACCTCCCGGCAACCTTTCCCTTCGTAGCCATTCGTTGCAAATATACGGCAGAGACGATCTGCATGCCTTGCCTTTAGGTCTTGATAGACCTTCTGATACCGCTCGCGGGCAACGACAGCATCGTGTGTGACACGTTTGATGTAATTAGGGTTTTCAAATCTTTTCCTGAGGACCTCAAGGATCCTCTTAAACATGCGGCGACTTCTGTCACTATCTGCAGGAGCTGTAGTAGTGTTGAAACCTTTTTCACGACACAACGTAGATCGTGCCCGAGCCAAATGATGGATTGAAAGCATGGACCCCGAGATTTCTATTGCAAGAGCTCGTACATCAGGGAGGTAGAAGGGCCACTCCATAGTGGGGTTTTGTATATGAGGTACAACAACCACGAGCAAACCAGAATTCGATGATGCCTCTTCCCCTTGGCTAGGTGTTTTTCGCGATACCCAGATGCTTTGTTCAACCGCCTGATCTCTCCTGGGGTTCCTGGGAATGTTGCTCACGATTAACCTGCGGGATGTTTTATATGAGAGAAATTCGCCGATACAGCCGATTTCACTTGTAGGGATTTCAGAGCCGGCCGTATCGCTGTCGTATAGGACGTCAGCGCGCGCTATGACGGGTGAAAGGTATTCTGGTTGCAGGAGTACACCGAGGACTATGATTTCAGATTGTGCATCAGGGCATTCCGGGATCTGGGTGGAAACCGATTTAACCCAGATATTCGGGATTCCGATAGCTGCGTGCGTTTGATCAGCGACATTGCTATGATCAATAGATGTCGGTGAGATTGGGAAGGGGTTGAAAAGGTCAGATAGGCCGGGTTCCTCCATGGATTTGTATAGCTGTGATGTTCGTGGGATGTTTTCTTGGGTGAGCTGAATGGAAAAGCAAAGACGGCCCAATCAGGGCAATCACCTCTGTGCCCGCCTACAGCACGCACTATTGTTTGATGAAAATTAAATTTAGTGCCAGTTCCATCCTAGACCAGTGATTAGTTAAGTATGTAGTTAAGTATTGAAGAAGGAGCTTCTAATCAATAACTACCGTACGTTGTCAGGCACTACATATACTTTGCCGTGATGTGGCTGCAGATATCTATCTAAGTACTTAATTAAGTAGCTATACTAGAGCAGTATAAGACGAATAATAGAATCATACCTCAAGTAAGGAGATTCTCAAGGAGGTAGTTTGGAATTGCAAGATATCGATAAACCCAAAAGAAAAGTTCGATCGCGACTTTTTGTGAATGAGGTTGCCAAGCTCTTACCGAATGCATCGCATCTCGGTAACTAGTCCTCATTGTTTTACACCATCCTTTCTCCAGCATACTTCGGCGCTTCTTCACAAACCTCCTATATCATAACCACCTACTTAGTAAAGTACTTAAGTAAGTACTTTAAGTTTATGATCAGAATCGTACAACGATAAGCCTTACCTTACCTCGCGAAAAGCCAGCCACCTTGTCAGAATGTAAAACTGCGTTCAATCAAATTAATCAATCAGAGGCACCCTTTCACGTTCGACCTGATCGCAAAACCGCATCCCTAGCTACTCCCCTAAAGCTTTCCCTTAGATACCGCTCGCTCATCATCTGCAGCCTATGTCTTCTAGCCGACTACGAATACTATCCGGTATTTATCATTCCCATAGCCCTAGAATACGGTTTCCCTCTGATATAGAGCATCATGTCTAGTTGGTGGGAACGCAGTTTCCGCCTTCTTGTCCTGGAGACTCCAGGCGACTAACGCCTGCGACGTCACGCTCGTATGGAAGTCGGGCTTTGAAAATGTGTCACAATACGGCATTTCCTTCAGGTAGGGTCAGGTATATCTCAGGAATATAAATCGGCGCATTAACATCATGAACGACCAGATCCAAAGCGTACGGAAACGAAAGGTTCAAACCACGAGCAGGTAGAGCTAGTTTCATAATTTTCCCGACTTCCAGTGATAACTGACGACTCACGTGCTCTATAGTTGTTCGTTCGCCCGAAGAAGCCTCTGGGCCTCCGGGATTCGACTACGTACTCCTTTGCGTGAAAGCGCTCCCTGATGTCTACGATCTCGCTGCCGTTATAGAATCGGTTGTCACGCCGCAGTTAACTTGCATCATCGTCAATACAACAAATGCTATTGGTATTGAATCTTACCTCGAAACTCGATTCCCCACCAATGTTGTCCTGTCGCTCTGCTCTGGTGTAAATATCAACCAGCTTGCAGCCAGCGATTTTGAGCACCTCGAATCCTCAGAGATATGGGTTGGTTCAACGAACCAAAATCCCAATATACCGACAAGCGTCCAAAGCGATATGGCAGAAGCTCTCGCGTTAACTTTACAATCTGGAAATGTTGATTGCCATGTCTCATCAAATATCCTACAACAACAGTGGGAACGCATGATCGGGTAAGTTCTCGCTGCTCTCTAATTTGTATAAAGCCTAGTTAACGGGTTCAAAAGGCCAATAGCATTCCATCCTTTAAGCGTACTTACCGAAACACCAGATCTTTCAGTGCTTGTAGAGATCCCGGGAATGAAGAATCTTGTTGATAGCCTTCTAGAAGAACTCCTGAAGGTCGCCCGAGCCCAGGGTTGTTCATTCCCAGATGATTTCAAGAACCAAGTATTCGAAAACATGTCACACACATCCACACAGAGCACAATGTATCAGGATTATGCATCCCGCCGGCCAATGGAGGTTGAAGTATTCCTTGGTTCCCCGATCAGGATGGCTAAATCTGCCTCTGTGTCCACCCCACAGCTACAGACACTCTACCCCCTCCTTTGCCACTTAAATACAATAAATCAGCTAAAATCCCCGGGGCCCGGCTCTCGCGATCGCCAGCCTTCGAACTCCGAAGCTGGCCCTCCTTTATCACCCGCAGGTTTGAAAACAACCCAAACCGAACCATCGGGACTCTCGCGGCCCATCCAGGCTCAGAAAGGCGTATATTCTAATAAAAGGCCTTCATCCAGCCTAAATGGCAGGAATCCTGTGAATGGTGACCGGGGCCAGAACCCTTCTAACGGCACTTACGGATCGAGGCGTAATTCATTCGATAACGACCTTGAGGAGTTCGGTCATATCGTTATGTATAACGACATGCTACACACAGATGATACCGACGATTTAGTCCTGAGTACTGGAGAGGACAGATTTCCACACCAAGACAACCACCAACGACACCATCTTTCCATGCGGGAGCGAGAACTTCAGCTTCGGCAAAGGGAACTTGCCCTGAAAGAGCAAGAGCTTGCGTTACAACGAAATATTCGTGGAGGAAACAGGAGAAAGGGAGTACGAACTAATAATATTGATTATGACGACGATGATGATGAAGATGACGAGTATTTCGGCCAACAACAGCAAGGCAGTGGCCCGTATATCCACCCGGATAACATCGATATGATGAGTGTCACATCGCGACGCAACCGCAGGCTTCCCAGTGGTAACAGCCTGCGCGGTAATCTGGGAGGGGCCCAACCACACCGTGTGTCGTACCACGGAGCTGGTAACTTGGCGAAGAATCGGGTAAAGGACAGGCCTAGCGGCCCGAGTGCTACGCTCATCGGCGATTTCCCTACACCGCATTCCTCAATTGCGGATGATCCACTTCTCAATTACTCGAGCAACAGATATCCGACTTTACAGTCGTCCCGAGCCAATTCATTAACAACGCCGAGGTTTGACGATTATGCGGCGGTCGGGAGTGGCCTCCCACACCATAATATGCCCTCTCGACGTTCAAGTGCCACGCCCCCATACAGTGGTGCTTACCCAACAGTAAGTTAGATGGATTCACCTAAGAATTACATTTGTCTTTTTTTAATCATTTTCAACAGTCATCCACTATGCCCAAAACAATTCACAAATAGATGATTTCAAGAGCTACTGAAATCTAGTAGATACAGATACGCCCAATAGTTCCTTGCGTATGTCCAATGCCCGAGATCCCGGACCTTGTGATAAAATACTCCTTCGGATCATTGGAGAACAATTTTCTTAGGATAAGAGCTGCGCAGATCAGATTTCCCCTCGGTGAAAGAGCCGATGTGGAAGAAGAGAAAAAGAAATTGCAACTTTGTTGGATCCTCTAATATGCTTCTACATACATGGATCTTAATGGATAGTGAATACTACTGGGCGCATTCCACCTACATTTCATCATTTGCCTTTGGGTGGGATCTCAGGGCAGGGGTTCTCGATCTACCCCGGCGGATATTCTTGCCGTTGTCCTGATTCAGGCCAATTGGTCCCCCAAGATCATTCCTTCTTCCTCTTTGGGGGTACCGGGTGAAGAAAACCCAGATCCATTATGGGAAATGAAGCCCCAAGTGTGATTTCTCTGCATTTACATGGCTTGATGGAAACAAAATACCACACCCGTATGCCGCAAACTAGAGTAAGGCACTAGAAATCATGTTATATTCCAACCAAAGGCTAGTTCAATGGGGAGGTATTAAAAGCCCAAAGTCACAGGCGTACTCATGCTGTTTGGATGCTATAAAATTATTATTGTTGTTTATAGCTCCGCTATTCAGGCACGCGCCGAATGGCAGCCTCGCTCATGTCGTTTCATATTACTTCGGACGCTGAAGGCTTTCCCACAGCCAGAATGAGGGCATACGAACGGCTTCTCCCCGGTGTGACTATGGCTATGAATTCGTAGACTGCTTGGTCGAGAGAATGTTTTAGTGCACTGTGAACAAACGTACCGATCAAGCGTCTGTGTAGCCGATAAAGAGGTTGAGGGCGCAGAGTGGTGGTGGTGTGTCCATGGCTGAGAAGCAGTCGGGATTTCAGAGGCTTCGAGTAAAATGGAATCTTCTTGGTGCCCGATATGGATATTTTGATCAAAATTGTGATCCAACTCGACATCCTGCTCGAGGTTTTGACGTCGCTGAGTAACTGTTTCTGTGCGGCATATCCCAGGCCATGAGTTGGTGTAGGTGACCGCGAGAGACATGTCTTCGCTCCAACTCATCCTCCGTGTAGAGCAGGTACGGGAACTTGAGGTATATTCTTGTACTGCCGAGTCAGGTACGTAAATGGGACATGTTGAATCCTTTCCTGTTTGAACAATGTCAGAGAAGGTTTTATATTTCCATCAGACTTTGACTACACATACTGCTATGACTGGTGCCAAAAGAACGGTCTGATCCGTTACCCGCGTAAAACAATAGGGAGGATATCGATGGTAATGAATATTCAGCTGCCTTCTCTGATTGATACTCCGTTGAGTCTGTGGAATTATCACCGGTCTTCTCATCCCTCCTCGTGGCATGTTGGTCGCTCGTGAGGGGAGGCAAAGGCCTTGGAAGTCTCGAACCATTTGACGACCAGGTATTTCCTCGATTTTGCGAGAGTCGCTCCATCTCGATGCCGTTTCACAACCACCAGCACAGTATCTGGTGTCTCCAAATATGTAAACAGTGTCTGTTCCTGACTACCATTGTGTGTTAGATATTGCAACATCGAAAGGAGCACCGAAGACTGTTCAAGCAGTTCCAAGTCAGTATTTAAAAAGCAAGAGAAATTGCCGTTATTGCTATTATTCGACCACTTGTTGCAACGGTTGACGTTCACGGTCTTTCGGAAAGATTTTGCGGATTCCATCTTGATAATTGCCTGAAACAAGACGCGGTTCTGGAAGATCGACCTTCTTTTCCGCCGCTGTTAGGGATAGATGAAATGCAGACACAGGGATGCCTGGTAGCATCCATGCATCATCTCATCAATTCATATCCAAATCCATGGGAGACTGGGAGTCCCAAGCAAGTGTGTGCGCTCAAGACCTAAGCACAGAAGCACAACTCCAAGGCCGCTGTGAGGAAAGAATATGTAGGGACGGAGACAACAGCGCCGGGATCTAGTTCAGAAACTGTGCACACAGTTGCAATCAAATTTTGCGATCCAAAGTAGACGCGGTGGAATAGAATCGGTGACTAAGTTCATCAAGGCCAATGGTTGGTTATAGGCTAGCCTAATTGGTTCGGTGTGTATTCCGGGTATTCGGTTCAGCCAGAACGGCTGCACCAAACAGGCATGCTAGTGAGCTTATCTAGTGGTATGGACCTAAGGACTACGATGTAGCAAGTGCACAAAGGGGCAGCGCAGAGACTGACACAAGCACGATTTCTACCTGACGAGGCTACCAGGTTACCTGATGTCCATTCACCCCCCGGAAGTTCCAGAACATGTTACCACAGAAGCATTAAGACGGTTAAAATTGAAAAATAAGGCTATTTCTGTCCGATAGCACACCTTAGTGAGGGTATTTATGTTCATTAGGAAATAGGTTGCTATATTTGACAAGCTAGATGGTGCCTCAAGATGGTGAGCTTATGAATGATGGGATGAGTCTATCAGACAAACAGAGCGATCATCCGAATTTGTAGAGTATAAAGCGAGATGAATAAACCGAACAGGAACCGCAAAGGAAATGGAAATACAGGTCTTGTACCGACTGCAGAAATTATCATAAGGTAGCCTCGAGGACCATGGGTACAGACAGGCCCGAAACAAAATTAGGAAATTATCCAACGAAATAACCGGACTCCAGCTGACCTCTAGAGAATTACATATATACGCGGAAGAACCAGAGTGAACAACACAGGATTACAAACACAAAGACTACAGGGACATGGTCAGCCATTCCCATTCATGCGTGGAACCGGATGATGATAGCCCTGACATGATATTGGGTTGAGTAGGGCTCGAAGTCGATCCATGCAACCCTAGCGCATTTTGTGCAGAAATACTACCTATTTGGTCTGCCCTCGCAAGTGGGGTTTCCCTATCCAATATCACGGCTCCTTCTGCCAGGCTAGGTGTGTCAGTGTCCCCTCGCGCGATGGAGGACCGCCTCTGTCGCTTCGATGAAGCCCCCACAGTTGTTCTGAGAGATACATCAGCAGCAACCGACGAACCCAATATCCCTGTTTTGGGGGCTATTAATGGGTTGCTGCGGCCAGCAGCACTTGAGGATGAGCTGACATTCAAACCAGCCATTGAAGCGATATTTTCGTTTCCAGAGGGCGACCCATTCTCTTCGCCAACAGACAGGCCAACCCCACCATTGCTACTGTGTCCTCTGTTTTGCTGAGATGAGGGCTTTCGAATTGTCTTTTTATTTCGAGATGGAGAAGCTCCAACAGGAAGCGAGTTACCACTTCCGCGGTTGCGTTTCTTGATCACGTCCGTTTTCAAAGACAAAGGGCGAACAACGCCGTGGAGTTTAAGAAAAAGGCCACAGGCGTTGCACAGAGGGTGCCCCTCTGGGTTTCGACGCCAGAGAGGAGTTGTTTGGGTAAAGCAGTTTGTACAGGTCGTTGGCAACCCATTCTGGCCAATGCCGTGGGCAGACTTTGAAGTATCGGGTGAGGGAGGTCGCGAAGGATTTGCCGAATTGAAGCCAGATTCGGGGGGGCTGCTAGGGTTCGATAAAGTCCGAGAGTTGCTTGGGGCAGGATAGACTATAGGCATCGCAACGGTCGTTCTCGTAGCCCCAGCGCGCCCACGACCATCAATCCCAGCTCCGCCTTTAGCGTCCCCGGTCGTCGGCAGTGTTGTCAAACCTTTGCTAAACTTTGACCATTCGTTACTTTCCGCCATACTTTCGTTGGCAATTACGAGGGTACTTCTATGAGTAGGATTTGTAGAAAATTGTCCCGTGGAATCTGTATTTGTAGGCCCAAAAGATTTCTCGGAATGCATAGTCGAATCTTTGCCCCACATAGGAAGATTCGAATGGTCTCCAGAAAAGGATGGATCCGATTTCTGTTCTACTTGGAATACATCCCTGTCCTCATCATCAAGGTCGGAGTCCCCTCCAAGACCAAATAGTCCGTCAGATTTCCCTGTCAGAGGGTTTTTGTTCGTGGACTGGTCTTTTTGATTGACAATCTGAGATGGGTTGACATGCTGATAAGTAAAACCGTTCATGCTTGTGAAACCTTCTTGGACTGACGGGTTGCCCTGGTAGAAACCCTCACTATTGCCGAACACATATCCAGTCTGTGACAATGATCCGGCAAGCGAGGACTGTCGGCCCGCACGACTAAAATGCGAAATGTTCCGTGTTTGTTGTCGAGCCTCGACTGTATTCTGCCCAAAGAAAACCTCACTATTTTCAGGAATTGGATGAGGTGTAGAGGAAGCCGAGTGAGGTGTAGAAGCTGGGGGAGAATAAAAATCCTGTGAGGCAATTGAAGATGCTAAAGACGCACCATTGTACAGTGCCGAAAACCCGCCACTTGTCGCGAGAGGAGATTCAATGGGCGAAAAATTGAAGTTTGGTTGGAAAGGCCCAGCGGAATGTAGGATAGGATCCGCTCCCTCAACACCAACCATTGTGTTTAACCCGTATGGTAAATTCCCAAGGTGGTTATTACGGATAGAATAAGGATGCATCCCTGTTTGAGAAGACACAAAAACATCGGAGGAATCTAAGCTGTACTCCAGAAGCTCCTGGTCCGGGTCCGGATCATGAGGTATGGATATGCTCTGAAGTGCGGGGACCTGTGGTGAAAAGTTGGCGGGCCGTTTCTTAGCCTGATAATATACCGTCATGTTAAGCAGAACTTCAGAGGGTCGGATGTAGACTAAGAGCTTACCTGACTCCCAACATCAAGGCTGGTCTTCCGTCTATGTCTCTGTATGTAGTCAAATTCCGAATTTCCGACGGGTCTTGGCCGGGATGGAACCGATGCAAAGGGCGCCGATGACCGAAATGAATTGAGGAGATACTCTTGTCGCTGTGGCTTTATAGGGATAGCACGGACAGATGATTTGGACTCAAGAGGCCCGGATGCCGAGCTCGATAAATCCATTGGTACAGGAGACGCCGTTTCAGATCGATGATCTATAGGAGGTTCGTCTAAAAACATCGATTCCGCATCCTCGTCGCTTCTGAATTGAGATGTCGTGGCTCTAGGATGTGGTGCGTATGAGGGGTTGGATTGGCTTTGGTTCAAGCTTCAATATGAAAGGTACAATTAATAGTTAGTAGGCAATTTTTGAGACTAGATTGGTTCAATCTGTAGGTACTGCAAACACTAGCATCCAAGGCGCATCGATGGCCGATGAGGAGAGTAAGAAGACAACAGGTGTTTGCATACCAATTTTGCCGCTGATCTCTTTTTAGTGTCATCGACATCATCCTCCATGTAAGATTTTCCATTCGCTCTTGATTCGGGAGGCTGGTTCTCGTTCTACTATAAAGCTTCCAAATCTGCGTCGCAAGAGGGTCTTGTTTTTGCATCTCCGCCAGGTCGTCCAATGATGCTGGTGTGGCATCACGCCTAAAACTGGGCAAGAAGGCATCACTGAGCAACTGCGACCTGAAGGCCGCATCTCCTTCCTGTTTGAGATCCAGATTGAGCAGCTGCCCTCTGGAGAGGGATTCCGCCTCCTTGATCTATTCGTCAGGCGTAACAGAAGAAGAGAAAAAGGCGGAACAGGTGGTGATTGGGACGATAATATTAATGACGCCGACGAAGAAACTCGGAGGAATTTTTAACTGCCGCCACCATCCAAATCCCCGATATCCCGGCTTGTCGCAATTCCTGAAGTGTCCTCCTACACCGTGAAAGGGTCGGGATTGCTGCTCCTAGTTCCTGATATGTGCTGTTGATACCTGATTCGAGGGGTAAAGGGCCTTCCAATAGATGGCCGGCTCGCTGAAAAGGAGAGTTCGTACGGCTTGAATCCAAAATTAGTGTGAAATGTCAATAACAACACATTACTCATTTGAACAAATACTCAAGATTTGCTCCATTTCAGCTCCAAACTGCTAGTCCAGTAGACACATCAGATTTATCCTCGTAGACAACATTTGATACGATATTATAAATATAATGAATATGATACATTTTTGATAAAATTTGAAAACTTTCCTTCTTGTGTTAGATCTCGAATTGCCGCTATGTACACAAGTATTGAAGGGAGTAAAAATTTAAATTTTTTTATCAAAGGTATTAGTGCCCGAATATAGCATAGGGCTGTAAAATTTATAAAATGTGCAAACCCAGAGGATACTCTGAAGCCAACAAATGGAAAACGTACAGTGCCTGAATGGGTTCAGCCTATTACTATTTCATTCGGGAAAAAAAAGTGTGACTTCTCGGACCTTTGAAACCATTAAGCTTAAAGTTAAATAGTATATAGTTATCAAAAAGTAGCCCAATACCTTAAAATTATTCTGGTTATCTAAATTTCAAATGAGATTAAGAGTATATATTTAATATATATTTAATCAATTTTGGTTTCAATGTAGTTATTAAATAATAAATAATATCGAATAGTTTTATTTTATAATTAATATAACTATTTATTTATCGTCATGCGATGGTTCGACGCCGCTAGACTACGTAACAAAAAACATTGGATTGGATATATACTTGATTCCTTAAACCCCATGTAAATAATATGTATCAAATCTGTCCCTTTTTGGTTATCTTACTATATTGTATTGCTATTTTTCCCTATAAATTTAGCTTGGCTAACTGAGTAACAATTAAGTTAGATATTATAATAAATTTAAATTAAATTAGTCTGTTGACTTAATCATAATCCATATAATATTTTTATTATTAAATAACTTAGTACTTTTATTCATAAGTACTAAATTAAAAGAACATTTTATAAACGTTAGTATTCTATTGAGGAAATCTAGAGACAAGCTGCGGACAAGAGATGAATTACGGACCGTTTGCTATAGGCCCTCTATAGAGTTTCATAAGGTAGCGCATATTTATAAAAACATCTATAACACAAAGATATCTACGAAAAGATCTACAATACAAAAACGTCTGTAAAAACGTCTATAAAAACGTCTGCAAATCAAAAACGTCTGTAAAAGCGTCTGCAAATCAAAAACGTCTGTAAAAGTGTCTGCAAAAACGCTTGCATATTAAAAACCATTTATATATATTTTCTAAATTCTATATCGTTCATAATTACCAAAAAAAAAGAAAGAAATATCAGCAGCGAAACGTGTCATATCAAATAAATAATAAAAATAAAAAATAAAAATATTAGCAAAGATTCATTAGCAGATTCGTCAGTTAGTTCGTTAGCAGAGATTCATTATTAGAGATTAGCAGATTCGTTAGTTGGTTAACAGGTATTGATTAGTAGATTTGTTAGCAACAGCAGAGATTTATTAGTAAATTCGTTAGTAGGTAGATTTATTAACAAAGATTTGTTAGTATATTTGTTAGCTAGTTTATTAGTAGAGATTTATTAGTAGATTTACTAGTTAGTTTATTAATAGTTTTATTAGCTAGTAAATTTATTAGCTATTCATTTATTAGTTAGTTTATTAACTAGTTTATTAACTAGTTTATTAACTAGTAGTTTCATTAGCTAGTTCGTTAGCAGACGTTAGTAAATTCACATCAGCAAAAGTGGTGGAGCCTCATATAAATTTGTATGTAAATCTTAAAATAGTCTGGTTTTGAAATTATAAATTTTAAGAAAATTATATAATCATAAAAACTAGATGTTGTTAAAATATAGATTGAAATTTAACTTTTTAAAGATTTGATTTAATTAGATTTACTATTGAGGACAGGGGTGGATCTGGCCGACGGGCTGCGAAGCACAGACGGGCCGCAGACGGGCCGCAGACGGTCTGCAAACTGCAGACATTTTTGCAGATGTTTTTTTATTAAAATATATATATTAAATATTTTTAAATGTTTTATGATCTGTAGCTTGTTTTTCAAATTTCAAAATTTTATTTAATTTTTTATTTTAATTTATTTTAATTTTTTAAAATAATATAAGTAGTTTGTATATGATTATGTAATTATTTTCAATACAAAAATATAAAAATATTTAGTTCTAATTTATTTAACTATATTTTAATAATAATATAAAAGATTTGTATGTAATTATGTGATATTTTTCGTTATTAAAATAGTAAAATATTAGTTTTAATAGTAATAACATGTTTTACCGGGAAGCTAGACACATTAGGAAGCTGGATATGAAATTTCGAACTTTGAAAAATTGTTATAAATTTAGTTTTTAACTAAAATTTTTAAAAATTTTATATAAATTAGAAATTACTAAAGAGATTATTATAATAAGTTTTTAATGTTTTTTATTTATTATTTAAACTATTCTTTTTTTTTATATTGAAATTTGGTGTTTTTTATACTATTTATATTATTAACAAATTAAAACCATAATTAAATTTCAGTGTTGTGCTAATATTTACTTATTTCTTTTATTTTTTCCCTTTCTTACTTAAAAAAACTAAATATATATATATATATATATATATATATTAATTATTTATATAGTTATAACTATAGTTATTTTTTAAATTATTTTTTAAACTTTCCTTAGAACTCTTAGAATTCTTAAAACTATTATTTATACAGATATTAATGATAACTACCATATTTCTACTACTAGTATCTTTTTAAAAGTAATCTCTAAAGTACTTAATACTATTATAATCTTTACTATTATTATTACTATAAAGATAACTATAGCCTTTTCTTAATTATATTTTACTCACTATTTTTTAAACTTTTAGTTTTATATTTTTATCTTACTATAGCTTACTAAGTTAATTAGAAACTACTAACTACATTAAATTTTAAATACTTTCTATAAACTATTTAAATTAATATTAATTTTTTTATACTAAAATTTAGTAGTTTTATAATTATATATTATATACTAAAACTAAAATTTAGTATTATACTAATATTTACTCTATTTCCTACCCTCTTCTAAATATTATATATCTAATGATCTACATAGCTACTATCCTTTAAATTACTTTTTAAACTATTTTCTAAACTAGTTTTCAAATTAGTTTTTAATTTAACCTTCAAACTAATCTTTAAACTAGCTACCAAACTAGTTACTAAGCTACATATGATAATAGGGATATTATTATCAGCATTCTTTCAAAGCTAATTTTAAAAGTATTTAATTCTATTATAATTTTTATTATTACTACTATTATAAAGGTGATTATAACTTCTTTTTAGTTATACCTTATTAGTTATCTCTTAAGCTCTTAATTTAATATTCTTATCCTACTATAGTTTATTAAGCTCCTACTTATTTAATATATAAGTAATAATTAATTTAAATTTATTATATTTATTTTATAAAATTTTTTTATTTATAATTTAAAACTAAGTATTAATTTCTTATAATATAATAATTTTATTTATAGCTTTTTTTATTACTTTATTTAGCTTCTAAATATAATTGATAATTAATAAGTTAAATAAATAACTAATATATATAAAAATCTTACTAATAACTTTATAAATAAACTATAGTTATTTTAATATTTTAATACTAATAATAATAATACTAATAGTAGTAGTATTAATAGTAATATTAGTAGTAGTATTAGTAGAAGTATTAATAAAAGTATTAGTAGTTAAAAAAATATTAAATTATATAGCCTTAATATATTATAATTTAAACAAAATTTTTTCTAAATTATATAATATTAATTTTATATTTTACTAGGTTAATTTAATTAAGTTTTAATTTATTATATTCTTTCTAACTTCTATTAATAGTTTAATAAATAATTACTTATTAATTCTAGTAAAACTATTATATATTTACAATATTATAATATTATTTACTATAGTTATACTATATTAAAACTAATATTTAATAACTATAAACAATATATACTATATACTAATAAATATAATATAATAATATTTTTTTAAATATAAAAANAATTATTATACTTATTTAATAGTAGTATATATACTTAATTATTAAAAATTCTAATTACTAGTTTAAATAATCTTTCTAATTACTAAATATCTACTATTGAGGAAATCCAGGATCTGGCAGATAGGCTGTAGATGGGAGATGAATTATAGACTGTTTGTTATTCTCAGACCATCTATAGAGTAGCATAAGATGGTGTATATTTATAAAAACATCTACAACACAAAAACGTCTACAAAAACATCTACAAAAGCGTTTGCAAAACATAAACATCTGCGAAAATGTCTATAAAAACGTCTACAAAACATAAACATCTACAAAAACATCTACAAAAATGTCTACACAATAAAAACGTCTATAAAGTATCTATAAAAACATCTACATATTAAAAACTATTTCATATATATTTTTTAATTTTTATATTATTATTCATACTTATAAAAAAAAAAAAAAAAGATTTGAACAATAAAACATGTCACGTGATATAGTAAATAAAAAAATAAAATAAAAATATCAGTAGATTTATTAGTAGATTTATTAGTTCATTCATTAGTAGTTTCATTAGTAGTTTTGTTAACTAGTTCATTAGTAAGCTAGTTTGTTAACTAGCTAATTCATTAGTAGAGATTTATTAGTAGAGATTTGTTAATAAAGATCATTAGTAGAGATTTGTTAGTAATTTTATTAGTAGTTTTGTTAGCTAGTTTATTAACTAACTAATTTGTTAGTAGAAATCGTTAACAGATTTATTAGTAGATTCATTAACAGAGATTCGTTAGCAGAGATTTGTTAGCTAGTTTGTTAGCTAGCTAGTTTGTTAGCAAAATCGTTAGCAAATTCGTTAACAAAGATTCGTTAGCATATTTGTTAGTAGTTTTATTAGTAGTTTTGTTAGCTAGTTTATTAGTTAATTTATTAGTTATTAGTTCATTAGCAGAGATTTATTAAGTTGTTTATTAGTTATAATAATAAAAAATATTAAGTCAATTATTTATAGTTATATTTTTATTTTTTATTTTTCATTTTTTATTTTTTATTTTTTATTTTTTATTTTTTATTTTTTATTAAAATAAAAAATAAAAAATAAAAAATAAAAAATAAAAAATAAAAAAATTTTTAGTATATTTATCACTATTAAAACTAATATTTTACTATTTTCATATCGAAAATATCACATAATCACATACAAATCTTTTGTATTATCATTAAAAATATAAATAAATTAAAATAAATGTTTTTATATTTTCGTATTAAAAAGAATCACATAATCATATACAAACTACTTATATTATTTTAAAAAATTAAAATAAATTAAAATAAAAAATTAAATAAAATTTTCGAAATTTGAAAAATAGTCTACAGATTGTAAAATATTTAAAAACATTTAATATATATATTTAAATTAAAAAATGTCTACAAAAACATCTACAGTTTGCAGATTGTCTGCGGACCATCTGTGGCCTATCTATGCTTTGTAGCCTGTTGGCCAGATCTACTCCTGTCCTTAATAGTAGCTTACTATTAAATTACTTATTAAATAATATTATAAATAGTTAGTTCTTTATTAAAATTTTATTAATACTATTAATATACTAATTGAATTAATAATAAATATCTTTAAAAATGATTATTAATAAGAAAATTATATTATAAATATTAATATATTCAATAATAATAATTAATTTTTAATTATTATACTTATAGTAAACTAACTTTTAGTATAAGCTAGCTTAATAATTTTAAATATTAAAGATACTATATTACTTATTATAAATCCTTTTTTATTTATATTATATAGTATATTCTTAATAATGTTATTCTTAAGCTTAATATCTAAGTATAACTAATAAAACTAGTTAATAACAACTAGATTATTAGTTTTAGTTTAAACATTATCTAGTATATACTATATATAGAAATTTAATTATAGTTTTAATTTATCAATAATATAAATAATATGAAAAATATTAAATTTTAATATAAAAAAAATAATATTAATTTAAATAATCAATAAAAAGTATTGAAAATTTACTATAATAATCTATTTACTAGTTTTTAATTTATATGAAAATTTTTAAGAGTTTTGGTTAAAAACTGAATTTATAATAATTTTTTGAAATTTGAAATTTCGTGTCTTACTTCCCAGTGTGTCGCGCTTCCTGGTGGAACATGTTAATATAAAAAATATTAAATTTTAATATAAAAAAAAAATAATAATTTGAATAATAAATAAAAAGTATTGAAAACTTGTAATAATTTATTTAATAATTTCTAATTTATATGAAAATTTTAAAAGTTTTGGTTAAAAACTGAATTTATGATAATTTTTTAAAGTTCGAAATTTTGTGTCCAGCTTCCCAGTGTGTCCAGCTTCCCGGTAGAACACGTTATATATAATCTAAATAGTTAGAATATTTAAATATATTTTAATTATAATTTTTAAAGAATGATAAAGATCAACTTTTAAATAATTTAATATATAATAACTTTTATAAATAATATTTTATAAAATATTATAAAATTTATTATAAATTTATTAATAAATAAATAATGTTAAGATTTTTATATATTAAATTTTAATACTTATATTTAATAAAACTATTTTTTAAAAAATATTGAAAAAGAAAATAATCATTTTATTTACTAAAGAAAATATACATCTATAAAGTATTAATATATAGTTATATATATTTTATAAACTTTTAGTTTTAATACTTTATAAATCTAGCTAAAAGTTTGTTTAATAATAAAATAAACTATTTTAATAAATTTAAAAAAGTTTTAAACTTAATAATTATAAAGAAAATATAATTTTTAGTATTACATTAGTTATTATAATAATATAATTATTAATTTTATAAAATCTAAGATTAGATCTTATAAATTTATAAAATCTAAGATTAGATCTTATAAATTTATAAAATTCTAGCTTAATACTATATAAATCTTATATTTAAACTTTTATTATTTTAATAATAAATTTAATTTAATATTAATAAAATTTTAATAATTAAGATAAGTGTTATAAATAATATATAAATATAAATTTAGAGAGAAATATTTTAAAATATAAAGAAGTTAAACTTATAAAGTCTTTATATATATATAAAGAAATAATCTAGATAATTTAGTTATATAATTATTCTTATTACTAATATTATTAACTAAAATATTAAACTAATTTCACTTTTGACTAAATAAATATAAATAATAATATTTTTTTTAATATTTATAGTAATAAAGACTAAAAAATATAATTCAAAAGCTCTTTAGCTCATAGTTAAACTAGTATTTTTTTAAATTTTTAAATTTAAAATAACACTGATTTTATATTAAAATAATACATAGATAGAAGAGCTTTATATTGTTCACGAAGTGTAATTGTTGATAACTTGCAACACACGAGTAAATTTTAATATAATATATGTTAAAATATTATTTATATTCTTTAATTACTAATCTTACTTTATATTATATTTTACTCTCTCCTAGTTATTTTTTTTAACATCAGCAAAACATTGCCAAAACTCTGGGAAGCCTCACATATGGCAAGATGCACGGAAGCCTCTTCTCTCTAGAAGCCTATAAT
This sequence comes from Arthrobotrys iridis, assembly GCA_036971165.1. Classification (NCBI taxonomy): domain Eukaryota; kingdom Fungi; phylum Ascomycota; class Orbiliomycetes; order Orbiliales; family Orbiliaceae; genus Arthrobotrys; species Arthrobotrys iridis. Next base: position 51,505 of record JAJTTS010000007.1, on the reverse strand, counting down.
GCACCATATAGTGTGGGATTTCTTTAATACGATATTAAGCCATTAATGTAGTTAAAAGGCCCACTATTAAGATTGAAAAGCCCTGCTTCCTACTTATACTAAAAGCCTCCCACTTATACTAATAGCTTAGTACCACACCAAAGAAATCCCACACTATATGGCGCATCATAGGCTTCTAGAGAGAAGAGGCTTCCGTGCATCTCGCCATACGTGAGGCGAGGTTTTGGCAATGTTTTGCTGATGTTAATAGCGGCATCAATAGTAGCATCAGTAGTAGTATTAGTAGTAGCATCAATAGAAGCATTAGTAGTTAGAAGGATATTAGACTATATAACCTTAGTATACTATAGTTTAAACAAGATCTTCTCCAAGTTATATAATATTAACCCTATACCTTATTAAACCAACTTAATCAGGTCCTAGTTTACCATATTCTCTCTAATCTCTATTAGTAGCTTAATAAATAATTACTTATTAATTTTAATAAAACTATTATATAGAGTATTACTTATAATATTATAATATTATTTACTATATACTATATTAAAACTAATATCTAATAACTATAAATAATATATACTATATGTTAATAAATATAATATAATAATATTCTTTTAAATATAAAAATTAATAAATTTTATACTAATATAACTATTATATTTGTTTAGTGGTAGTATATATATTTAATTATTGAAGATTTTAGTTATTAATTTAAATAATTTTTTTAATTATTAAATATTTAGCTTATTATTAGATTACTTATTAGGTAATATTATAAATAGCTAGTTTTTTATTAAAGTCTTACTAATATTATTAATATACTAATTAAATTAATAGTAGATATTTTTAAAAATAATAAATATTAAAAAAACTATATTGTAAATATTAATATAACTATTTAATAATAAGAATTAATTCTTAGTTATTATACTTTATAGTAAATTAATTTTTAGTATAAACTAGTTTAATAATTTTAGATATTAAAGATATTATACTTATTATAAAATCTTTTTGTTTATATTATATAGTATAACTTTAATAATATTATTCTTAAATTTAATATTCAGATATAACTAATAAAACTAATTAATAATAACTAAGTTATTAGTTCTAGCTTAAATATTATTTAATATATAAATATGTATAATTTTAAATATTAATTTAGAAGCTAATATATCTAATTAAAATCTAAATCTTATTTTATTAACCTAGCTATTTAATATATTATATCTATATATAGAGGGAACCCTTAGCTATATAGTTGAAATATTTATTCTACCAATACCCTCTTACTCTCTGGTGGTATAGTTAGTATATATAGTTATTTAACTATTTTTTTAACTATTTAATCTTACTACTAATAAAGTACTTATATAATATACTATGTATTACTACTATTATATATATAAATAGAAATTATCTCTAATTATATAGTTATGTATATTATATTAACAATATCTCTTTTATAACTCTCCTTATTAACTTATAAATAATAAAGAGATTAGGTAGATTAGTAACTAGTTTAAGATTATTAGATTATAATTATAGTATTAGTACTAGTAATAGTTTTAATTACTAAAAAGCAAATAAGTAAATAAGGGTAATGATAAATATAATAATAATAATAAAGTAATATTTAGTATAACGTATTCCAGCGCGATACACTGGGAAGCGAGACACAAAATTTTGTGTTTTAAAAAATTATTAAAATTTGAATATATTATAGATTATTCTAGAAATTTTAAATATATTAGAGTTTATTATTTTCTAATATATGCCTAATTTTATTTACTATTCTATTTTTAGTTCTTTTTTAATTATTTTTTAAATTGTGTTTTTTGTGCTTTTTGTTTATATAAATTAAGCGAGATTCCCTATATAAATTCGTATGTAGCTAGTAAGTAAAATAATATAAATATATTTTGAAAGTTAATTTTATTATATTTTATTAAACTAATATATGTTTTAGAACTAAGTAATATGATTTAAATTATTTAAAAAATTTGAAAAATTAATGAAAATTATAATAGTTACTCGTGTGTTGCAAGCTATGAAAAGTTGCACTTCGTGAAAAACAACACCATACCCCACCCCACTACCTCTGCCAAAAATCAGCACCACGCTGAATTTTAATAAATCAAAAAAATACTAGTCTAAATATTATTCACAGAGCTTTCAAACAATACTTCAAAATCTTTATCACTATCAATAAAAGGATTAATATTATTGTTGATATTAGCCTAATTACTAATTTGCGTTAATTGTCTACTTAGCTTAGTAGTGTTATTAATAACAATAGTAGCAAGAATAAACCATATAGGCTATTTAAGAGAATGTCCATAACACCTAAGCTATTATGTTTTTACTATTTCTACTTATTATTTTATTTTTAATTCTACTTTTATATACTATATATCTACACTAGTAACTAGATAACTATTATTTTATCCTAATATTAAACAATATTAATAACTATATTATTTAATCTTTTTATTAACTATTTATAAAACCTTAAATTATACCTCTAGTAAGCTATAGTATATAGTATTAAGTTCTACTAATTTAGTAAGTATATTAATTAAATAATTTTATAATAGTAAGATATTATAAGTAGTAATCTATTTTTTAATATTAATAATATTTCTTAGTATTTAAGATATTTTTAGAATATTAATAATAATTAAATTAATTATTAAAAATAATAGTTCCTTATACTACTTAATAATAAAGTTAAAATTAAATAAAAAGTATCTAGAGTAATATTATATTAATATTATATTTTTTTAATAAATATTTAATTATATATTTTATTAAATACTTAATAGAATTATACCTTTAATAAAAGTATTTAATAGTCTATACTAAATAAAATTTTAATAATATTAATTATATAATACTATTATAATAATCTAAATAATCTTATATCAAAAAACTATAAAAAATAAATACTATATAATAACATACATAATAATTTAATATTATTAATATAATATAAATCTAAAAATCTAACTAAAATATAGAATTTATAATTATTAAAAATTAATAATTAAGTTTTAAAATTATTAGATATTTACTTTAATTATAAAAAGATTTTAAATTAATATATTTATTTAATATTTAAAATATTATTTATCTATTTTTTCTAAGTAATATTAAAAAAGACCTTTTGTATATCTAATATAATATACTAGTCTTTTATATAATAAATACTTTTAAAAATAATAATTAATAATATTATTTTAGTATTAGTAGTATTAACACAGCTAATAATAATAATATTCTTTTTATTACCATCTTATATTAATTAAACTTATATACTATAATAAATAATATTCTAGTAATATTATTTTTTTTCTATTATAATACTTTTTTTATTAAAATTCTATATATTCTCTTATTTAATTTTTTTATCTTATATAATAATTTAAAACTATATAATATTAACATAATAATTAAAATAATATTATCTATAAATATTTACTTATATAATTAAAGTATAGTTTTAATAATAATACTAAAACTACTATTATATATTCTTTATCTATATAGTTTAAGATTCTACTTATTAATTAAGTATTAAATTAATCTATAAATTAAAATACTTATAATTTATAAAAGTTAGGTACTTTAAGGTAAACATAATAATAAAGTTTAGATACTTTATTTAAGATAATAGTTAAATAAAGTAAAAAATTATAATTAAAATAACATAATATTTAGTCTACTAGCTTCTATATTTATATAATATTTAAAGACTTCTAGATTAAATAACAAGGTCTAATACTAATATTATATAAATAATATCAAAGATACTAATAATTAACACCATATTATTGTGCTATTTTTAAAATATTATAATTTTTTTTAATTATATAAAAAAAAATACTTAAAGTATTTTTCATTATAATATCATTATTTATTTTACTATTATTATTAATAAAGATGTAAATATTTTTATTTGATAGTATAATTGTTAAAGTAGGTAAAAGAATATAGAAGTTATCAACCCCTAATTTAGTATATATAATCTATAAAAATGTTATATAATAGCTGCTTAACTAATAAATAATACTATAATTTTTTAAATGGTTAAAAATCAGTATAGTGCTGTTTTTTAGCAAAAGCACTAGGAAAGATAGGGGGCCGCGTTATTTTTCACAAAGCGCAACTTTTCATAGCTTGCGAAACAGTAGTATAAGATGTTAAAGTTGATAATTTTGTGTTGTTTTATTAAAATTAAATATAGTTATTATAACTTTTTTATTTATAATTAAAATCAAATATTTTTATATATTTTGAAAGAGATTAACAACTTCTAAAATATATTTAAATTTTAAAGTGTTTGAAAATATAGTTCTATATTTATATGTATATTTATATAGTAAAAAATTATAATTATATATATTTTATAGTTTTTGATTATATAAATATGTATATAACTAATTAACTATATTATAAAATAGTATAAAGCTTATATATATTTTAAAAATTATTAACATCTTTGAAATTATATAAAAATATTTAGTTTTATATTATAAATAAAAAAGTTATATTAGTTTAAATCTTAAAAAAATTTTATATATAAAACAACACAAAATCTCTAACTTTAACAACTTATAATTATTGTAATTTTTATTAGTTTTTCAAATTTTTTAAATAATTTAAATCATATTACTTAGTTCTAGAACATATATTAGTTTAGTAAAATACAACAAAATTAACTTTCAAAATATATCTATATTGTTTTACTCGCTAGCTACATACAAATTTATATAGGGAATCTCGCTTAATTTATATAAAAATACATAAAAACGCAATTTAAAAAAAATTAAAAATTAACTAAAAACAGAAAAGCAAATAAAATTAGGCATATATTAGAAAATAGTGATCTCTAACTAATTAAAAAATTTCAAAAGATTTCATAATAAATTCAAATTTTAATAATTTTTTAAAACACGAAATTTCGTATCTCGCTTCCCGATGTGTCACGGTAGAATACGTTAATACTAAATTTTAATTTTAGTATTTAATATAACGTATTCTACCGAGAAGCGAGACACACTGGGAAGTGAGATACGAAATTTCATGTTTTAAAAAATTATTAAAATTCGAATTTATTATAGATTCTTCTAGAATCTTCAAATATATTAGAGACCATTATTTTCTAATATATAACCAATTTTATTTGCTATTCTATTTTTAGTTATTTTTTAATTATTTTTTAAATAATGTTTTTTTATGTTTTACCTCATATAAATTAAGTGAGATTTCACATACAAATTTATATATAAATTTTTAATATATAAAACTAAGCATAAATTTATAACTATATTATAAGACACTCTAAAATTTGAATATATATTAAAAATTGTTGAGATCTTTCAAAATATATAAAAATATTAACTATTTTATTATAAATAAAAAAGATATAAGATATTTAATTTATATAAAAATAATATAAAATTGCTAACTTTGAAGTCTTATATCTTTTGCAATTTTCATTAGTTTTTTAAATTTTTTGAATAATTCAATTATATTGCTTAGTTTTAAAATATATTTTAATTTAGTAAAATGCAATAAAATAGACTTTTAAAATATGTTTGTATTATTTTACTTGTTAGCTACATATAAATTTATATGGGGAATCTCGTTTAATTTATATAGGGTAAAACACAAAAAATCGTAAAAAAACGTAGTTTAAAAATTAATTAAAAAATAACTAAAAATAGAATAGCAAATAAAATTGGTTATATATTAGGAAATAGTGGTCTCTAATATATTTGAAATTTCCAGAAGAATCTATATTAAATTCGAATTTTAATAATTTTTTAAAACAGCAAAAAACAATGTCTCACTTCCCAGTGCGTCTCGCTTCCCGATGAAATACATTACAATTATAAAACTATTAAATCTTGGTGTATAAAAATTAATGTTAATTTGAATAGTTTATAGAAAGTATTCAAAATTTAGTATAGTAATTTAGTTAGTAGTTTCGAATTAAAAACCAATTTTTAGAAGTTTCTGATTAAAATTGAATTTTTAAGAATTTTTCAAAGTTCGAAATTTTGTGTCTCCTATTGAGGAAATCCAGGATCTGGCAGACAGGCTGCAGACAGGAGGTGAATTACAGACTGTTTACTATTCTCAGACCATCTATAGAGTAGCATAAAATAACACACGTTTATAAAATCATCTATAACACAAAAACATCTATAAAAACATCTATAAAACATAAACATCTACAAAAACATCTATGAAAACGTCTACAAAACACAAACATCTACAAAAACATCTACACAATAAAATCATCTATAAAAGTATCTACAAAAACATCTACATATTAAAAACTGTTTTATATATATTTTTCAAATTTTATATTATTATTCATAATTACAAAAAAAAAAAAAAAAGATTTGAACAACGAAACATATCACATAACATAACAAAAAAAATATTAGCAGATTTGTTAGTTTATTCATCAATAGTTTCGTTAATAGATTCATTAGTAGATTCATTAGCAGATTTGTTAGTAGTTTCATTAGCTAGTTCGTTAACTAGCTAGTTCGTTAGTAGAGACTCATTAGCAGAGATTCGTTAGTAGAGATTCGTTAGCAGATTCGTTAGCTAGTTTGTTAGTTCGTTAGTAGAGATTCATTAGCAGAGATTTATTAGCAGATTCGTTAGTAGATTTGTTAGCAGAGATTTGTTAACAGATTTGTTAGTAGATTCATTAGCAGATTTGTTAGTAGATTAGTAGTTTTATTAGTAGTTTAGTAGTTTTGTTAGTAGTTTCATTAGCTAGTTCGTTAGCTAGCTAGTTCGTTAATAGAGATTCATTAGCAGAGATTTGTTAGCAAATTCGTTAGCAGATTCATTAGCAGATTCATTAATAAATTCATTAGTTAATTTGTTAGTTACTAGTTTGTTAGTAAAAATTTACTAAGTAGATTGTTTGTTAGTTATAGTTATAAAAATATTAAATTAATTATTTATATTTATATTTTTCATTTTTCATTTTTTATTTTTTATTTTTTATTTTTTATTTTTATTTTTGTTTAGTATCTTACTATTAAAACTAATATTTTATTATTTTAATATCGAAAAATATCACATGATTATATATAAATCTTTTGTATTATCATTAAAATATAGTTAAATAAATTAAAACTAGATATTTTTATATTTTTGTATTAAAAAGAATTACATGATTATATATAAACTACTTGTGTTATTTTAAAAAATTAAAAAAATTAAAATAAAAAATTAAATAAAGTTTAAAAAATTTGAAAAACTGTTTATAGATTATAAAATATTTAAAAATATTTAATATATATATTTAAATTAAAAAATGTTTGTAAAAACGTCTACAGTTTGTAGACTGTCTGCAGCCCGTCTGCGGCCCGTCTGTGCTTCGCAGCCCGTCGGCCAGATCCACCCCTGTCCTCAAGAGTCGCTTCCCGGTGTGTCTTCCCGGTGGAATACGTTAATTTATAAGAGGTTAAGTTAAAATATTAAATAAAAAAGAAATTTAAATAATTAAGTTATTTTAGATAAGCAGATCTTTAATAATTTAAATATATATTCTAAATAAGAAGAAGGCTTTTATAATCTAGATATTATTATCTTACAATATTAGTATCTTAAAAAATTTAGTATATAACTTTAAAAGTTTAATAATTACTAATTCTTCTAATTTATTTATTTATATATTTTTTATGGAGTAGTAAGATATTATAGAAAAATTAAGTTATAAAAATATTATAGAAAGAAAATTTATAAATAATATTAGAAGTATAGAGGTAACGTGTTCTACTGGGAAGCGAGACACACCGGGAAGTAAAACACGAAATTTCGAGTTTTAAAAAATTATTATAAATTCAGTTTTTAACTAAAAGTCTTGAAAATTTTATATAAATTGGAAATTAGTAAATAGATTATCATAGCAAATTTCTAATGCTTTTCATAGACTATTCAAATTAATATTATTTTTTTATATCAAAATTTAGTGTTTTTCATATTATTTATATTATCAACAAACTAAAACTATAATTAAATTTTAGTACTATACTAATATTTAATTTATTACTTTTTTAACTATCATTATTAATTCCTTATATACTTATTTATATGATATTATATTTTCAATTATTATCATAATTAATAATAATTATGGCTAGGTAATCCTAACTTTATTGTTAATATAGCTATCTTTTATATTAATTATAAATTGATAGAAAGATCTTTAAGTAAAATATTATATTTATTATATATAGTTATAATAATAGAATATATTTATCTATATAGTTATATAGTTATAATAGTATATAGTATATTATATATTTTATTAATAATAAGAATAAATAATAAAAAAAATAGTTAAATAACTATAACGTATTCCACCGGGAAGTGAGATACACTAGGGAGCAAAACACGAAATTTTGAGTTTCAAAAAATTATTACAAATTCAGTTTTTGATTAAAATTCTTAAAAGTTTTATATAAATTAGAAAATAGTAAATAGATTATTCTATTAAATTTTCAATACTTTTCATGAATTATTTAAATTAATATTATTTTTTTTATATTGAAATTTAGTGTTTTTCATATTATTTATATTGTTGACAAACTAAAACCATAACTAAATTTTGGCTAATATTTAGTTTATTACTATTTTAATTATTATTATTACCCCCTATATGTTTATTTATACAATATTATGTTTTTAACTACTATTATGATTAATAATAACTATGGCTAAATAATCCTAACTTTATTATTAATATAATTATTTTTTATACTAATTATAAATTAATAGAAAGATTTTTAATTAAGATATTATATTTATTATATATAGCTACAACAATAAAATATAACGTATTCCACCGAGACACACCGGGAAGCGAGATACAAAATTTCGGACTTTAAAAAATTCTTAAAAATTCAATTCTAATCAGAAACTTCTAAAAATTGGTTTCTAATTAGAAACTGCTAGCTAGATTACTATACCAAAATTCATTTGCTTTCTATAAACTATTCGAATTAATATTAATTTTTATGTACTAAAATTTAGTATTTTTATAATTGTGTGTTAGGCATTAAAACCAAAATTCAGCGCCGCGCTGAATATTAGTTTATTATTAATATTATGTCTACTATTATCTTTATATACCTATTCACCTTCTAGTAACCAAAACCATTGTTAGTATTAATACTATAATTATAGTTTAACAATCTTAAACTAACTACTAGCCTACCCAACCTCTCTACTATTTGCAAGTTAATAAGAAGAGCTATAAAAAAGATATTACTAATATAATACACACATATAACTAATTAAGGATAGTTTCTATTTATATGCGCAACAACAGTAGTATATAGTATATTAGATATTTTATTAGTAGTAAGATTAAATAATTAAAAAAATAGTTGAATAATTGCATATACTAGCTAGCTATATTATTAGTAAGAAGATATTAATAAAAAGTTTAGTTATATAGCTAGAGGTTTTTTTTATATAATATATTAAATAATTACTAAACTAGTAAGATAAGATCTAGACTTTAATTAAATATATTAGTTTCTAAATTAATACCTAGAGCTATATATAATATATATCCATACACTAGATAATACTTAAACTAGAACTAATAATTTAGTTATTATTAATTAATTTTACTAATTATACTTAGATACTAAGCTTAAAAACAATATTATTAAAGTTATACTATATAATATAGATGAAAAAAATTTTATAATAAGTATAATATTTTTAACATCCAAAATCATTAAATCAATTTAGTTATATTAAAAATCAGTTTATTATAAAGTATAATAATTAAGAACTAAGTACTATTATCAAATATATTAATACTTATAATATAACTCTTTTATTATTTATTATTTTTAAAAACATCTATCATTAATTTAATTAGTATATTAATAATATTAATGAAATTTTAATAAAGAATTAGTTATTTATAATATTATCTAATAAGTAGTTTAATAGTAAGCTAGATATTTAATAATTAAAACGATTATTTAAATTATTAACTAGAATTAGTAATAACTATATATACTACTATTAAATAAGTATATAAATTATATTAATATAGAGTTTATTAATTTTTACATTTAAAAGAATATAATTATATTATATTTATTAGTATAGTTATAATATATATTATTTATAACTATTAGATATTAATTTTAATTTAGTATATAGTATATAATATTAAGATACTATAGATTATATTTTATATAATAACTTAACTAGAATTAATAAATAGTTATTTATTAAGTTATTGATAAAAACTAAAAAGAATATAATAAACTAAAATCTAATTAAGTTAGTTTAGTAATATATAAAATTAGTATTATATAACTTAAAGAAAATTTTATCTAAATTATAATATAATAAGATTATATAAACTAACCTTCTATTACTAATACTACTACTACTACTATTATTAATAAAATACTAGCTTAATTATAATCTATTTATAGATTTATTAATAATATTCTTATATATACTAGTTATCTACTTACTTTATTAATTATTAACTATATTAAAAAGCTAGATAAAGTAATAGAGAGAATAATAAATAAAATAATTCTCTTATAAGAAATTAATATTTAGCTTTAAACTATAAATAAGAAGGTCTTCTAATATAGATATAGTAAATTAAAACTTATTAATACTTATGTTTTAAATAACTAAAGCTTAATAAATTATAGTAGAATAAGGATATAGAACTAAAAATTTAAAAAATAGCTAGTAAAATATAACTAAGAAGAGGTTATAATTATCTTTATAATAATAGTAGAGGTTACAATAGTACTAAATATCTTAAAGATTATTTTTAAAAAGATACTAATAGTAGAGATATAATAGTTATTATTAATACCTATATTAATATTAATAATAATTCTAAGAATTCTAAGAATTTTAAGAAGAATTTAAAAGATGACTTAGAGAATAATAGCTATATAAATATATAAATAATTAATATAACTATAACGTATTCCACCAGGAAGCGAGATACACCGGGAAGCGAGACACAAAATTTCAAACTTTGAAAAATTCTCAAAAATTTAATTCTAATTAGAAACTTTTAAAAATTAATTTCTAATTAAAAACTATTAATTAGATTACTATACTAAATTTTAAATACTTTCTATAAACTATTTAAATTAATATTAATTTTTATATACTAAAATTTAGTAGTTTTATAGTTATATATTATATATTAAAACTAAAATTCAGTATTGTACTAATATTTACCCTACTCTCCACCCCCTCCTAAATACTATATATCTAGTGATCTACATAGCTACTATCCTCTAAATTACTTTCTAAACTACTCTCTAAATTACTCTCTAAACCAGCCTTTAAATTAGTCTTCAATTTAACCTCCAAACTAGCCTCCAAACTAGCTACTAAATTAGCTGACTACATATAATAACAGGGATATTACTATCAGCATTCTTTTAAGGTTAATCTTAAAAGTACCTAATTTTATTATAACTTTTTCTACTACTACTATCATAAAAATAACTATAATTTTTTTTTAATTATACTTTATTAATTACCTCTTAAACTCTTAATTCAGTATCTTTACCTTATTATAGCCTATTAAATTCCTACTTATTTAATATATAAGTAGTAATTAGTTTAAATCTACTATATTTATTTTATAAAATTTTTTTATTTATAGTTTAGAGCTAAATATTAGTCTTTTATAATATAATAATTTTACTTATAACTCTCTCTATTACTTTACCTAATTTCTAAATATAAATGATAATTAGTAAGTTAAGTAAATAATTAGCTTATATAAAAGTTTTACTAATAGTTTTATAAATAAATTATAGTTATCTCAATATTTTAATATTAATAATAGTATTAATAGTAGTATTAGTAGCAGTATTAGTAGCAGCATTAATAATGATATTAGTAATAATATTAATAATAATATTAATAGAAATATTAATAGTTAAAAAAATATTAGATTATATAGCCTTAGTATATTATAGTTTAGATAAGATTTTTTTTAAATTATATAATATTAATCTTATGTCTTGCTAGGCTAACTTAATTAGGTCCTAACTTACCATATTTTTTCTAATCTTTATTAGCAATTTAATAAATAGCTACTTATTAATTTTAATAAAATTATTATATAAAGTATTATTTATAATATTATAATATTATTTACTATATATTATATTAGTAAAATTAATATTTAATAACTATAAATAATATGTATTATATACTAGTAAATATAATATAATAATTTTTTTTTAAATATAAAAATTAATAAATTTTATATTAATATAACTATTATATCTATTTAATAGTAGTATATATATTTAGTTATTAGAGGTTTTAATTAACTACTAGTTTAAATAGTTTTTTTAACTATTAAATATTTAGTTTACTATTGGACTATTTATTAAATAATATTATAAATAGTTAGTCTTTTATTAAAATTTTACTAATACTATTAATTAAACTGATGATAGATACTTTTCAAGATGATAAATAATAGAAGAGTTATACTATAGATACTAATATATTTAATAATAATAACTAATTTTTAGTTATTATACTTTATAGTAAATTAACTTTTAATATAAGCTAGCTTAATAATTTTAGATGTTAAAGATATTATATTATTTATTATAAATTTTTTTTTTTTTATATTATATAGTATAACCTTGGTGATGTTGTTTTTAAGTTTAGTATCTAGGTATAATTAGTAAAACTAGTTAATAGTAATTAGGTTATTAGTTTTATTTTAAGTATTATTTAGTATATAAATATATACTATATATAGTTTTAGGTGTTAATTTAGAAACTAATATATTTAATTAAGGTCTAGATTTTGCTTTACTAGTTTAGTAGTTATTTGGTGTATTATATTTATATGTAGAAGAAACTTTTAGTTATATAGTTAAATTATTTATTCTATTAATATTTTCTTACTTTTTGGTGGTATAGTTAATTAATGTGTATAGTTATTCAACTATTTTTTCAATTATTTAATTTTATTATTAGTAAAGTAACGTATTCCACCGGGAAGCGGATCACACCAGGAAGCAGGTCACTAAATTTCGAACTTTGAAAAATTCTTAAAAATTTAATTCTAATTAGAAACTTCTAAAAATTGGTTTCTAATTAGAAATCACTAGCTAGATTATCATACTAAAATTTATATGCTTTCTATAAACTATTTAAATTAATATTAACTTTTATATACTAAAATTTAGTATTTTTATAACCATGTGTTAAGTATTAAAACCAAAATTTAGCACTATACTAAATATTAGTTCATTATTACTATTATGTCTACTACTACCTCCTATATATTCATTTACCTCCTAATAATTAAAACCATCGCTAGCATTAATATTATAATTATAGTCTAATAATTTTAAACTAGTTACTAGCCTACTTAGCTTTTTATCATTTATAAATTAATAAAGAGAGTTATAAAAGAAATATTACTAACACAATTTATATATATTAATAAGAATAGTTTCTATCTATATATATAATAGTAGTAGTATATAATATACTATATAATATATTAATAGTAAAAGTTAATAATAAAAAAAATAATTAAATAACTATATATACTAGCTAGCTAGCTATATTACTAGAGAGTAAGAAAATACTAATAAAATAGGTAGTTTAGCTATATAACTAGAGGTTCCTACTATATATAGATATAATATATTAAATAATTACTAAGCTAGTAGGATAAAATTTAAGCCTTAATTAGGTATATTAATTTCTAAATTAATATCTAGAGTTATATATAGTATATACCTATATATTAAATAATACCTAAACTAAAGCTAATAATCTAATTACTATTAACTAATTTTATTAGTTATATCTAAATACTAAGCTTAAAAATAGTATCACTAAGAATATACTATATAATATAGATAAAAAAGGATTTATAATAAATAATATAGTATCTTTAATATTTAAAATTATTAAATTAGCTTATAACTATTTAAATTATTATAAATTTATTATTCAAGAAATCTTACTAAAAATTTTATATAGTAAACTTTAATAGTTATATTTATAAAAAATAAAGTTTTCTTAATTTTCTTAAATTTATATAACATAAAATAACATGACGTCTATAGAGTGTTGTCATAAATATATTTTATAAAGTTTTAAGTTTAATACTAGACGAATTTCAATGAAAGTTTGTTTATAAGTAAAAATAGTTATTATTAATCTTTTATAAAATTTTCAAATATTTAGACTTATTATTAATGTAAAAAATACAACTAATATAAAACTGTGCTATTGTAGTATTATTATTTATTAAATTATTAAAAATAAATATTAAAAGCTATAAATTAATAGTAAGCTAGTTTTATACTTTATAAATAATATATAATACATTTTAATACTATAATGCTTAAATTAACGAAATAATATTATAAAATTGTTAAAATTCATATGTGTTGTAGACGCTTCAATATATAATAACAAGTTTAAAGACAAATAAATAATAATAATTAAAATATTAAATTACTCTAAGCTTTATAAACATCTTAATAAGTAATTTACAAATTTTCTAGTCTTTATTATTATTAATACTAATATTATTAAATAAAATATCTTATATATTCAAATTTTGACTAGTCTAATATTAATAATAATATATATTTTTATATAAACAGTAGATAGAATTAGAAGATAATATTTAAAAGTTCTTTAGTCAAAGATTCATCTAGTATTTTTTTTAATTTTTAATTTTAGTGTAGCGCTGATCTTGAATATAAATAATAGAAGAGATAAAATGTTGTGTTGTTTTTCACGAAGTGCAACTTTTCATAACTTGCAACACATGAGTATTAAGTACTTAGATATAAGTAAAATATAGTTTTAAATATTAAATTAGAAATTAGTTTACTTAATTAATATTTAACTTTCGCTCTACTAGTTTAATAGTTATATAGTATATTATATTTATAGTTATAGTTATAAAGAAAATCTCTAACTATATAACTAAACACTTATTCTACTAATATCTTCTAGTAGTATAACTAGCTAATAAGTATATATAGTTATTCAACTATTTTTCTGTTATTTATCTTTACTACTAATAAGATATATAGTATACTAACTATATATTATCATAACTATATAATTATATAGATAGATATATTTTATTATTATAACTATAACTATAGTTATACTAAATATAATATTTTACTCAAAGACTTCTCTATTAATTTATAATTAGTATAAAAGATAACTATATTAATGATAAGATTAAGATTACTTAACTATAATTATATTATTAGTATTGGTTATAATAATGGTTAAAAATATAGTATTATATAAATAAGTGTATATAGTGGTAGTTAAAATAATAATGAACTAAATATTATAGTACTGAAATTTAGTTGTGATTTTAGTTTGTTAATAATATAAATAGTATAAAAAACCCCAAATTTTAATATAAAAAAATTATTATTAATTCAAATAATAAATCAAAAGCATCAAAAATTTACTACAATAATCTATTTACTAGTTTCTAATTCATATAAAATTTTCAAGAGTTTTAATGAAAAACTAAATTTATAATAATTTTTTAAAACTCGAAATTTTGTGTCTCGCTTCTTAGTATATCTCACTTCCCGGTGGAACACGTTATTTCTTTTATAGTTCTTCTTATTAACTTATAAATAATAAAAAAATTAAGTAGATTAATAGTTAGTTTAAAAGTATTAGACTATAACTATAATATTAGTACTAGTAATAATTTTAATTAATAAGAAGTAAATAAGTATATAGAGAATAATAGTAAACTATAATAGTAATAATAAACTAATATTTAGCATAATATTGAATTTTAGTTTTAATACTCAACACACAATTATGAAAATCCTAAATTTTAATATATAAAAATTAATATTAATTTAAATAGTTTATAGAAAGCATATAAATTTTAGTATAGTAATCTAGCTAGTAATTTCTAATCAAAACCCAATTTTTAGTATAGTAATCTAGCTAGTAATTTCTAATCAAAACCCAATTTTTAGAAGTTTCTAATTAAAATTGAATTTTTAAGAATTTTTCAAAGTTCAAAATTTAGTAACCAGTATAACCCGCTTCCCGGTAGAATACGTTATCTTACTAAGCTAATTTAATTAGGTTTTAATTTACTATATTTTTTTAGCTTCTATTAGTAATTTAATAAATAACCACTTATTAATTCTAATAAAACTATTATATAAAATATTACTTATAACTAATATTATACTATTATTTCCTATATATCAACGTGTTCCACCGGGAAGCAGAACACACCAGGAAGCAAGACACGAAATTTTGTGTTTTAAAAATTTATTAAAATTTGAATTTATCATAGAATCTTTTAAAAATTTCCAATTATTTACCACTATCTTTTAATATATAGCCAATTTTATTTGCTATTCTATTTTTAATTATTTTTTAATTATTTTTTAAACACCATTTTTTTATATTTTACCCCATACAAATTAAGCAAGATTTCACATACAAATTTATATATAAATTTTTAATAACTATATAAAACAAAGCATAAATCTATAAATATATTATGAAACACTCTAAAAGTTGAATATATATTAGAAATCGTCGAGATCCTTCAAAAGATATAAAAATATTAATATTCTTATTAAAAATAAACAAGATATAAGACATTAAACTTTTCAAAATTTATATATAAAACAACACAGAATTACCAACTTTAACGTTTTATAACTATAACAGTTTTCATTAGTTTTTCAAAATTTTCGAATAATTTAAATCATATTACTTAGTTCTAAAATATATTTTAATTTAACAAAATATAACAAAATAGACTTTCAAAATATATTTATATTGTTTTGTTCACTCGCTACATACAAATTTATATGGGGAATCTCGCTTAATTTATATGAGGCAAAATATAAAAAAACGATATTTAAAAAATAATTAAAAAACAACTACAAATAGAATAGCCAATAAAATTAAACATATAGTTATTAGAAAATAGTAGTCTCTAACTAATTAGAAAATTTCAAAAGATTCTATAATAAATTCAAATTTTAATAATTTTTTAAAACACAAAATTTCGTGTCTGGTATGTCGCGCTTCCCGGGGGAATACGTTATATTAAAACTAATATTTAATAGCTATAAATAATATATGCTAGTAAATATAATACAATAATATTCTTTTAAATATAAAAATTAATAAACTTTATATTAATATAACTATTATATTTGTCTAATAGTAGTATATATATTTAGTTATTAGAGATTTTAGTTATTAATTTAAATAACCTCTTTAATTATTAAATATCTCGCTTATTATTAGACTATTTATTAAGTAATATTATAAATAATCAGTTCTTTATTAACATTTTACTAATACTATTAAAAAGTTATATTATAAATACTAATATATTTAATAATAATAACTAATTTTTAATTACTATACTTTACAATAAACTGGTTTTTGATAACTATAAGCTAATTTAATAATTTTAAATAATAAAATACTATAGTTACTACCTATTATAAATCTTTTTTTATCTATATTATATAATATATTTTTAGTAATATTATTTTTGAATTTAATATCTAAATATAGTTAGTAAAACTAATTAATAGTAACTAAGTTATTAACTTTAACTCGGGTATTATCTAATACATAAGTATATATTATGTATAACTCTAGGTATTAATTTAGAAATTAATATACTTAAGACTTAGATGTTACCTTATTAACTTAATAGTTATTTAGTGTATTATGTTTATAGTAGTTATATAGCTAAATTATCTTTTTTACTAGTATTTTCTTATTCTTTAGTAGTATAACTAGCTAGTTGGTCTATATAATTATTAAATTATCTTTTTAATTATTAATTCTTATTATTAGTATAGTAATATACTATATATTATTATTGCTATGTGTATAGAAACTATCTATTCATATTAATATAACGTATTCCACCGGGAAGCAAGATACACCAGAAAGCGAGATACAAAATTTCAAATTTTGAAAAATTCTCAAAAATTCAATTCTAATCAAAAACTTCTAAAAGTTGGTTTCCAATTAGAAATTATTAGTTAGATTATTATATTAAAATTTATTTACTTTCTATAAACTATTTAAATTAATATTAATTTTTATATACTAAAATTTAATGTTTTTATAACTATATATTAAATATTAAAACTAAAATTTAATATTATATTAAATACTAATTTATTATTAATATTATATTTACTACTATTTTTATATACTTATTTATTTTTTAATAACTAAAATTATTATTAATATTAATATTATAATTATAGTCTAATAATCTTAAATTAGCTACTAATTTATCTAACTTTTTTATTATTTATAAGTTAATAAGAAAAGTTATAAAAGAAATATTATTAATATAATATATATATATAATTAAAAGTAATTTCTATCTATATATATAATAATAGTAATATATAATATATTATATATTTTATTAATAGTAAGATTAAATAATTAAAAAAATAATTAAATAATTATATATATTAAATAGCTAGTTATATTATTAAAAAGTAAAAAAATATTAGTAAAATAAGTAATTTAACTATATAGTTAAGAGTTCTCTTTATATATGGATATAGTATACTAAATAGCTATTAAATTAGTAAGGTAAGATCTAAGCTTTAATTAAGTATATTAGTTTTTAAATTAATATTTAAAATTATGTATAATATATACTTATATATTAAATAATATCTAAACTAAAACTAATCATCTAATTATTATTAACTAGTTTTATTAATTATATTTAGATATTAAACTTAAAAATAATATTATTAAAACTATACTATATAATATAAATAAAAAAAAGTTTATAATAGGTAGTATAATATCTTTAATATTTAAAATTATTAAGTTAATTTATATTAAAAGTTAATTTATTATAAAGTATAATAACTAAAAATTAATTATTATTATTAAATATATTAATATTTATAATATAGCTTTTTTATTATTTATCATTTTTAAAGGTATCTACTATTAATTTAATTAGTATATTAATAGTATTAGTAAGACTTTAATAAAGGATTAATTATTTATAATATTGTTTAACAAGTAGTCTAATAATAAACTAAGTATTTAATAGTTAGAAAGGTTATTTAAACTAGTAATTAGAATTTTTAATAATTAAATATATATACTACTATTAGATAAGTATAATAATTATATTAGTATAAAATTTATTAATTTTTATATTTAAAAAAATATTATTATATTATATTTACTAGTGTATAGCACATATTATTTATAGTTATTAAATATTAGTTTTAATATAATATATAATAAATAATATTATAATATTATAAATAATATTTTATATAATAGTTTTATTAAAATTAATAAGTAATTATTTATTAAGCTACTAGTAAAGACTAAAAAAAATATAATAAGTTAAGATCTAATTAAATTAATTTAGTAAGGCGTAGAGTTAATATTATATAATCTAAAAAAGATTTTATTTAAACTATAGTATATTAAAACCATATAATCTAATATCTTTTTAATTATTAATACTTCTACTAATACCACTATTAATATTGCTATTAATATTATTATTAATATTGTTATTAATACTACTACTAATACTAAAATACTGAGATAACTATAGTCTATTTATAAAGTTATTAATAAGATTCTTATATAAGCTAATTACTTATTTAACTTACTAACTATCAATTATATTTAGAAGTTAGGTAAAACAATAAAGAAAATTATAAGTAAAACTATCATATTATACAAAACTAATACCTAATTTTAAATTATAAATAAGAAAGTTTTATAAAATAAATATAATAGACTTAAACTAACCATTACTCATATATTAAATAAATAGGAGCTTAACAGGCTATAATAAAATAAAGATACTAAATTAAAAATTTAAAAAATAGTTAATAAAGTATTAAAAAAAGGCTATAATTATCTTTATAGTAATAATAATAAAAAAAATTATGATAGAACTAGGCATTTTTAAAGTTAATTTTAAAAGAATACTAATAGCAACATCCTCATTATCATATATAATTTAGTAGCTAATTTAGTAGCTAGTTCGGAGGCTAGTTCAAAGGTTAAATTGAAGACTAATTTGGAGGCTAGTTCAGAGAGTAGTTCAGAAAGTAATTCAAAAAGTAATTCAAAAAATAATAACTATATAGATCGCTAGATATATAATATTTGGGGGGGGGTTAAGAGGTGGGGCAAATATTAGTGTGGTGTTGAATTTTAGTTTTAGTATATAATATATAATCAAAAAACTACTAAATTTTAATATATAAAAATTAATATTAATTCAAATAATTTATAAAAAACATTTAAAATTTAATATAATAATCTAACTAATAATTTCTAATTAAAAACCAATTTTTAAAAATTTCTAATTAAAATTGAATTTTTAAGAATTTTTTAAAATTTAAAATTTTATATCTTGCTTCCTAGTATGTCTCGCTTCCCAGTGGAATACGTTATATGAATTATATTAGTAATATCTCTTTTATAGTTTTTCTTATTAATTTATGAATGATAGAGAAGTTGAGCAAGCTAGTAGCTAGTTTAAGATTATTAGGCTATAATTATAGTCTTAATACTAATAGTAGTTTTAATTATTGGGAAATGGGTTTATAAGGGATAATAGTAGATATGATAATAATAGTAAACTAATATTTAGTATTGTGCTGAATTTTAGTTTTGGTGCTTAATAGTTATAAAAATATTAAATTTTGAGATATAAAAATTAATACTAATATGAATAGTTTATAGAAGTATATAAATTTTGGTATGGTAATTTAGCTAGTGGTTTCTAATTAGAAACCAATTTCTAGAAGTTTTTAATAAGAATTGAATTTTTAAGAATTTTTTAAAGTTCGAAATTTAGTGACCCGCTTTCTGGTGTGATCTGCTTAATACGTTATTTGCCTACTCTTCTTTATCTTTCTTCTTTTTATTTAAAAAAACAAAAAAAATATATATATTAATTATTTATATAACTATTTATAGCTATTATCTTTTAAATTGTTTTTTAAATTTTCCTTAGAATCTTTAGAATCTTTAGAATCTTTAGAACCATTATTAAGATTAATATTAATATAGATATTAATGATGATTATTATATTTCTACTATTAGTATCTTTTTAAAGATAATTTTTAAAATACTTAGTATTATTATAATCTTTATTATTATTATTATTATTATAAAAATAATTAGTTATAGTTTCTTTTTATTATGAGTAGTACTAATAATAGTATTAGTAGTAATAATATTAATAATATTAATAATAATTGTAGGAATAATATTAGTGATAAGGAGAAAATTAATTTATATAATCTTATTATATTTTAATTTAAATAAATCTTTTTCTAGATTATATAATATTAATCTTATAGTTATAACTATTATTAAGTTAATTTAATTAAATTTTAATTTATTATATTCTCTTTAATTACTAGTTATTAGTAGTTTATGAAATAGTTACTTATTAATTTTAATTAAATTATTATGTAAGATATGATTTATAGTATTTTAATAATAACGTGTTCTACTGGGAAGTGAGATATACTGGGAAGCGAGACACGAAATTTTGAGTTTTAAAAAATTGTTATAAATTTAGTTTTTAATTAAAATTTTTTAAAATTTTATATAAATTAGAAATTAGTAAATAAATTATTATAATAAATTTTTGATGTTTTTCATTAATCATTTAAATTAATATTTTTTTTATATTAAAATTTAGTGTTTTTTATATTATTTATATTATTGACGAACTAAAATTATAATTAAAATTTAGTATTACGCTAATATTTGCCTACTCTCCTTACTGTCTATCTAAAAGAATTAAAAAATATAAATACTAATTATTTACATAACTATTTATATAACTACTATTTTTTAAATTATTTTCTAAATTTTCTTTAGAATTCTTAGAATTTTTAGAACTATTATCAATATCAATATAAATATTAATAATAATTGTTATATCTTTATTACTAGTATCCTTTTAAAGGTGATTTTTAGAGCGTTTAATATTATTATGATCTTTACTATTATTATTATTATAAGAATAACTATAGTTTTTTTTAATTATACTTTATTAACTATTTTTTAAACTCTTAATTTTATATCTTTATCTTATTATAATTTATTAAGTTTTTAGTTATTTAAAATATAATATTAATAAGTCTTAGTTTATTATATTTATATTAGAAGATTTTCTTATTTATAGTTTAAAACTAGGTATTAATTTTTTATAAGAGAATAGTTTTATTTATAGTTTTTTTTATTATTTTATCTAATTTCTTAATATAATTAATAGTTAGTAAAGTAAGTAGGTAATTAGTATATATAAGGATATTATTAATAAATCTATAAATAGATTATAATAATTTTACTAGTAGTAGTACTGGTGGTGGTACTAGTAGTATTAGTAGTAATGGTAATAATATTAGTAGTAGTATTAATAATAATAATAGTAATAGTAGTAGTAGTATTAATAATAAGGAGAAAGTTAGTTTATATAGTTTTATTATACTATAATTTAGATAGGACCTTCTTTAAGTTATATAGTACTAATTTTACATATTATTAGGCTAATTTAATTAAGTTTTAGTTTATTATATTCTTTTTAGTTTTTATTAATAGCTTAATAAATAGTTATTTATTAATCCTAGTTAGATTACTATATAAGGTATGATCTATAGTATTTTAATATTATATACTATATACTAAATTAAAATTAATATCTAAAGATTATAAATAATGTGTGCTATGTACTAATAAATATAATATAATTATATTCTTTTAAATATAAAAATTAATAAACTCTATACTAATAACTATAACTTATATATCTATTTAATAATAGTATATATGGTTATTGTTAATTCTAGTTAATAGTTTAAATAGTCTTTCTAATTATTAAATATTTAGTTTATTATTTATTAGATAATATTGTAAATAGCTAGGCTTTTGTTAAATTTATATTATTAATATACTAATTAAACTAATGATAAGTATTTTTAAAGATGATAAATAATAAGAGAATAATATTGTAGGTGTTAATGTATTTAATAATAATAATGGATTCTTGATTATTATATTTTTTAATAAATTAACTTTTAACTTAAACTAGTAGTATTACTTTAATAGTTAAAAATTGTATATTACTTATTATAAATTTCTTTTTATTTATGTTATATATTGTAACCTTAATAATATTATTCTTTAATTTAGTTTTTAAATATAACTAGTAGAATTAATTAATAGAAGCTAGGTTATTAGTTTTAGCTTAAATATTATCTAGTATTTAAATATAAGTAAAGTATAGTTTTAAATATTGAGTTAAAAATTAATTTATTTAATTGATATTTGGTTTTTATCTTATTAGTTTAGTAATTATATAGTATATTATATTTATATGTAAAGGAAATCTCTAATTATATAATTAAATTATTTATTTTACTAATATTTTTTTACTTTCTAGTAGTATAGCTAGTTAATGGGTATATATAGCTATTTAATTATTTTTTTTATTATTTATTTTTACTATTAATGAGATATATAGTATATTATATATTATTATAGTTATAACGTATTCCACCGGGAAGCGCGACACACCGGGAAGCGAGACACGAAATTTTGTGTTTTAAAAAATTATTAAAATTTGAATATATTATAGATTGTTCTAGAAATTTCAGATATATTAGAAACTATTATTTTCTAATATATGCCTAATTTTATTTGCTATTTTATTTTTAGTTCTTTTTGAATTATTTTTTAAACTGTGTTTTTTGTGTTTTCTGCCCATATAAATTAAGTGAGATTCCCTATATAAATTTGTATGTAGCTAGTGAATAAAATAATATAAACATATTTTGAAAGTTAATTTTGTTGTATTTTACTAAACTAATATATGTTTTAGAACTAAGTAATATGATTTAAATTATTTAAAAATTTTGAAAAACTAATGAAAATTGTAATAGTTATAAGTTGTTAAAGTTGGTGATTTTATATTATTTTTACTAAAATTACATATAGTTATTATAACTTTTTTATTTATAATAAAAAATTAAATATTTTTATATATTTTAAAAAAAATTAACAACTTCTAAGATATATTAAACTTTTAGAGTGTTTGATAATATAATTCTTTATTTATATCTATATTTATATAGCAAAAAACTATAATTATATATATTTTATAGTTTTTTACTATATAAATATACATATAACTAATTAATTATATTATAAAATAGTATAAAAGTTATATATTTCTTTTAAATCTCTAATCTCTTTCAAGATATATAAAAATGTCTAATTTTCTATTATAAATAAAAAAATTATAATACTTTAAATTTTTAAAAAAATCATATATAAAACAACACAAAATTACCAACTTTAACAACTTATAACTATTGCAATTTTCATTAATTTTTCAAAATTTTTAAATAATTTAAATTGTATTACTTAATTCTAAAATATGTATTAGTTTGGTAAAATGTAATAAAATTGATTTTTAAAATATATTTATATTATTTTATTCACTAGTTACATACAAATTTATATAGGGAATCTCGCTTAATTTATATGGGGCAAAACACAAAAAAATGATATTTAAAAAAATATATAAAATTAACTAAAAATAGAATAACAAATAAAATTAAGCATATATTAGAAAATAGCAATCTCTAACTAATTAGAAAACTTTAAAAGATTCTATAATAAATTCAAATTTTAATAATTTTTTAAAATATAAAATTTTGTGTTTTGCTTCCCAATATGTCGCGCTTCCCGGTGGAATATGTTATATATAGATGGGTATATTTTATTATTATATAGTGAATGTGATATTTTATTTAAAAACTTTTCTATTAATTTATGATTAATATAAAGAATGACTATATTAATAATAAGTTAAAATCACCTAATTATAATTATATTATTAATATTAGTTGTGGTAGTAATTAAAGATATAATATTATATAAATAAGTATATAAGAAATATTAATAATAATTAAAATAATAATAAATTAAATATTAATAACGTATTCCACCGCGACACACCGGGAAGCGAGACACTTTTTTTCGTGTTTTAAAAAATTATTAAAATTTGAATTTATTATAGATTCTTCTAGAAGTCTTACATCTTTTAGAAATCACTATTTTCTAACATATGCCCAATTTTATTTGCTATTCTATTTTTAGTTAATTTTTAAATTTTTTAAACACCGTTTTTTTGTATTTTGCCCCATATAAATTAAGCGAGATTCCTTATATAAATTTATATGTAGCTAGTGAGTAAAATAACATAAACATATTTTGAAAGTTTATTTTGTTGCATTTTATCAAATTAATATATATTTTAGAACTAAGCAATATAATTTAAATTATTCAAAAAATTGAAAAAACTAATGAAAATTGCAATAATTATAAGATATCAAAGTTGGCAATTTTGTGTTGTTTTACTAAAATTAAACATAGTTATTATAACTTTTTTATTTATAATAAAAAATTAAATATTTTTATATAATTTTAAAGATATTGAAGATTTCTAAGATATATATAAGTTTTATGCTATTTTATAATATAGTTATATACATATTTATATAGTAAAAAACTATAAAATATATATAATTACAATTTTTGCTATATAAATATAGATATAAACAAAGAACTATATTTTCAAATGCTCTAAAATTATAATATATTTTAGAAGTTGTCGATCTCTTTCAAAGTCTATAAAAATATCTAATTTCCTATTATAAATCAAAAAGTTATAATAGTTTAAATTTTGAAAAAAGATTATATATGAAACAATATAAAATTGCCAACTTTAACATCTTATAACTATTACAATTTTCATTAGTTTTTCAAATTTTTTAAATAATTTAAATCATATTACTTAATTCTAAAACATATATTAATTTAATAAAATACAACAAAATAGACTTTCAAAATATCTTTATATTATTTT
The DNA here is from genome assembly GCA_036971165.1 of Arthrobotrys iridis. Taxonomy (NCBI): domain Eukaryota; kingdom Fungi; phylum Ascomycota; class Orbiliomycetes; order Orbiliales; family Orbiliaceae; genus Arthrobotrys; species Arthrobotrys iridis. The sequence continues at coordinate 25,451 of JAJTTS010000007.1, read as the reverse complement.
ACTCACTAGCTACATACAAATATATATAAGAAATCTCGCTTAATTTATATAGCAGAAAACATAAAAAAAATAGTTTAAAAAATAATTAAAAAAGAACTAAAAATAGTATAGCAAATAAAATTAGGCATATGTTAGAAAATGGTGGTCTCTAACTAATTAGAAAATTTCAAAAGATTCTATAATATATTCAAAATTTAATAAATTTTTGAAACACGAAAAAAAGTGTCTCACTTCTCGGTGTGTCGCGCTTCCCGGTGGAATACGTTAATTATTTAATATAAATAATAATATTTATAGATAACTAGTTATATAAGTATAATCTATATAACTATAAGGTATTCAATAGATTAAATTTTATAAAGATAATATATATATTTAATTTGTATTAGAAGATAGTTAGTTATTTAATAGTTATAAAAAAATATTATTAATTTGAACAATTAATGAAAAGTATTAAAAATTTATTACGATAATCTATTTACTTCTAATATAAAATTCTTAAGAGTTTTAGTCAAAAACTAAATTCATAATAATTTTTTTAAAACTCGAAATTTTATGTTTTACTGGTGGGAACATATATTACTTGTTTAAATTTATCTTATATTATTAATTTTTTAAGGACTTTATTTTTTTCTAATATCTTAGTTTTTATTTATCTTATTATAAAAAATTAAGCTTAATTTCTTATTATATTTTTAAATAATATTAAAATATAATCTACTTAAAACTAGTTAATAGTAACTGGTTTATTAGCCCTAACTTAAGCATTATCTAGTATATAACGTGTTCCACCGGGAAGCTGGACACACTGGGAAGCTGGACACAAAATTTCGAACTTTGAAAAATTGTTATAAATTCAATTTTTAACCAAAACTCTTAAAAATTTTATATAAACTAGAAATTAGTAAATAGATTATTATAATAAATTTTCAATACTTTCTATTATTTAAATTTTTTTTTTATGTTAAAATTTAATATTTTTTATATTGTTTATATTGTTGATAAATTAAAACTATAATTAAATTTTAGTACTAGTTATATCAATATTTAGTTTATTACTATTTTAACTACTATTACTACTTCTTATACGTTTATTTATATGATACTGTGTTTTTAATTATTATTATGACTAGTATTAAAATTGTAATTATTATGGTTTAACAAATCCAACCTTGCTGTTGGTTTGTTGTATCTCTATATTATTTGTAAGCTACTAAGGAAAGTTTTGAAAGAGATATTATTTATGTGATATGTATTTATAAAAAAGGGTAGTTTTTTTTAATATGTGTAGTAGTGCTAGCATATAGTATACCACATTCAATATTAAGTAGTAACGAGACTTGCTAGTATCATGGGTAGTTGAATAGCTGTACATACTCAATAGCTAGCTATATTATTAAAGAGTAAGAAGGTACTGATAGAATAGGTAGTTTGGTTGTATAACTAAAAGTTCCCTTTATGTATAGATATAATATACTATATGGCTACTAAACTAGTAAAACAAAAATTGGGTGTTAATTAAGTAAACTAATTTTTAATTTAATATTTAAAACTATACTCTGCTTATACTTGGGTATTAGATAATACCTGGGTTAGAGTTACTGATTTAACTTTTATTAACTAGTTTTACTAACTATACTTGGAGATTAAGCTGAAAAATAATATTACTGAGGTTATAATGTACAATATAGATGAAAAAGAATTTATAATAGGTAGTATATAATCTTTAACTACTAAAGTAGTATTATTAGTTTAGATTAAAAGTTAATTTATTAAAAAATATAGTAATTAGAAATCTATTACTATTATTAAATATGTTAATATTTATAGTACTACTCTTTTATTATTTATTATTTTTAAAAATACCTATTATTAGTTTAATTAGTATATTAATAATATAGATTTGATAAAAGGCTAGTTATTTATAACATTACTTAATAAATAGTCTAATAGCTAAATATTTAGTAATTAAAAAGGCTATTTAAACTATTAATTAGAACTAATAATAATTATATATATATATTACTATTAGATGGGTATATAAATTATATTAGTATAGATTTTATTAATTTTATATTTAAAAGAATATAATCATATTATATTAGCATATAACGTATTCCACCGGGAAGCGAGACGCACCGGGAAGCGAGACACGAAATTTCGTATTTTAAAAAATTATTAAAATTTGAATTTATTATAGAATCTTTTGAAACTTTCTAATTAGTTAGAGACTACTATTTTCTAATATATGCCTAATTTTATTTGCTATTCTATTTTTAGTTGATTTTTAATATTTTTTTAAATCGCGTTTTTTTGTGTTTTGCCCCATACAAATTAAGCGAGATTCCTCATACAAATTTGTATGTAGCTAGTGAGCAAAACAACACAAACATATTTTGAAAGTCAATTTTGTTGCATTTTATCAAACTAATAGATGTTTTAGAACTAAGCAATATGATTCAAATTATTCAAAAATTTTCAAAAACTAATGAAAATTGCAATAGTTATAAGACGTTAAAGCTAGTAATTTTGTGTTGTTTTATATAAAATTCTTTTTTGAATTTTAAAGTCTTATAACATTTTTAATTATAATAAAAAACTAAATATTTTTATATATTTTGAAAGATCTTAAAGATCTCTTAAATATATTAAGATTTTAGAAGAATTTATAATATAGTTATGTATTTATATTTAGTTTTGTATGCTAAAAAATAATAAAATTTTATATATAGTTTTTTACAATATAAATATGTATATAAAATAGTGAATATATTATAAAGTAAGTAGGTAATTAGTATGTGTAAGAATATTATTAATAAATCTATAAATAGACTATAGCTAGGCTAGTATTTTACTAGTAATAGTATTGGTGATATTAGTGATAATAGTAGTAGTGGTAGTAGTAATAGTAGTAGTGATGGTATTAGTGGTAGGAAGAAGGTTGGTTTGTATGGTCTTATTATATTATAGTTTAAACAAAATTTTTTTAAATTATATAGTATTAATCCTATAGTTATAACTATTACTAAGTTGATTTAATTAAATCTTAATTTATTATATTCTTTTTTATTTTTATTAATAATTTAATAAATAGTTATTTATTAATTCTAGTTAGACTATTATATAAGATATAATTTATAGTATTTTAATATTATATATTATATATTAAATTAAACCCAATATTTAAAGATTATAAATAATATATATTATATACTAATAAATATAATATAATTATATTCTTTTAAATATAAAAATTAATAAACTCTATATTAATGTAATTTATATATCTATCTAATAGTAGTATATATATATGGTTATTATTAGTTCTAGTTAATAGTTTAAATAGCCTTTTTAATTACTATATATCTAACTTACTATTAGATCATCTATTAAGCAACATTATAAATAACTAGTTCTTTATTAAATTTATATTAGTTATTAATTAAACTAATAATAAGTATCTTTAAAGATGATAAATAATAAAAAAATAATATTATAATTATTAATATAACATTTAATAATAATAATAAATTTCTAATTAACTATTATATTTTTTAGTAAATTAATTTTTAATTTAAACTAGTAATACTACTTTTATAATTAAAAATTATATATTATTTATTATGATTTTTTTTTGTTTATGTTATATATTATGACTTTGGTGATATTATTTTTTAGTTTAATCTCTAAATATAGCTAATAGAACTAATTAATAAAAATTAAATTATTAATTTTAATTTAGGTATTATTTAATACCTAAGTATAAGTAGAATATAATTTTGAATATTAAGTTAAAAATTAGTTTATCTAATTAATACTTAATTTTTGTTTTACTAGTTTAGTAGCTAACGTATTCCACCGGGAAGCGCGACACACCGGGAAGCGAGACACGAAACTTTGTGTTTTAAAAAATTATTAAAATTTGAATTTATTATAGAATCTTTTGAAACTTTCTAATTAGTTAGAAACCACTAGTCCCTAATATATGCCCAATTTTATTTGCTTTTCTATTTTTAGTTAATTTTTAATTTCTTTTTAAACTGCGTTTTTTTGTGTTTTGCCCCATACAAATTAAGCGAGATTTCCCATACAAATTTGTATGTAGCTAGTGAACAAAACAACACAAACATATTTTGAAAGTCAATTTTGTTGCATTTTACCAAATTAATATATGTTTTAGAACTAAGCAATTCGATTCAAATTATTCAAAAATTTTGAAAAACTAATGAAAACTGCTATAGTTATAAGACGTCAAAGTTGGCAATTTTGTGTTGTTTTCATATAAATTGAATGTCTTATAACCTTTTAGTTTATAATAAAATGCTTAATATTTTTTAATATTTTGAAAGACCTTCGCGACTTCTAATATATATTCAAATTTTAGAGCGTTTCATAATATAGTTATAGATTTATGCTTAGTTTTATACACTAAAAATTTACATATAAATTTGTATGTGAAATTTCGCTTAATTTGTATGAGGCAAAACACAAAAATATGCAGTTTAAAAAGAAATTAAAAATTAACTAAAAATAGAAAAGCAAATAAAATTGGGCATATATTAGGGACTAGTGGTTTCTAACTAATTAGAAAGTTTCAAAAGATTCTATAATACATTCAAATTTTAATAATTTTTTAAAACACAAGATTTCGTGTCTCGCTTCCCGGTGTGTCGCGCTTCTCGGTGGAATACGTTATATAATATATTATATATATAGAGGAAATTTCTAGTTATATAACTAAATTACCTACTTTACTAGTATTTTTTTATTTTTTAGTAATATAACTAATTATTAAATATATACAGTTATTCAACTATCTATAATACTAGTAAGCCTTATTACTAATATTAAATATAATATATTATATACTACTACTATACATATTAAAGAGAACTACCCTTTTTTATAGATATATATTATATAAGTAATATTTTGTTTAAAGCTCTCCTTATCAACTTATAAACAATATAAAAATGTAATAAGTTAGTAGTAAAGTTAGGTTTATTAAACTATAATAATTATAATTTTAGTACTAATCATAATAATAATTAAAAATATAATATCAAAATATAAATAAATATATAAGAAATAATAGTGGTTAAAATAATAATAAATTAAATATTAATATAGTACTAAAATTTAATTATGGTTTTAATTTATTAATAATATAAATAATAATAATTTGAATAATAAATGAAAAATATTGAAAACTTATTAGTTATAATAATCTATTTAATAATTTCTAATTTATATAAAATTTTTAAGAGTTTTAATTAAAAACTAAATTTATAATAATTTTTCAAAGTTCAAAATTTTGTATCTAGCTTCTTGGTGTGTCCAGCTTCCCGGTGGAACACGTTACACTAAATAAAAATATAAAATAAAATAAAATAAAAAATAAAATAAAAATACAAAATACAAAATAAAAAATGAAAAATGAAAAATAAAAATATAGCTATAATTAACTTAACATTTTTTATTATTATAACTAATAAATAATCTACTTAGTAAATCTTTGTTAAAAAACTAGTAGTTAATTAGCTAACGAAACTACTAATAAAATTGCTAATAAATCTGTTAATGAATTTTTGCTATTACTAACGAACTAGCTAATGAACTTATTAAACTACTAAAAAAACTATTAATAAATTTGCTAATGAATTTGCTAACGAATCTCTGCTAATAAATCTCTACTAACGAACTAGCTAGCTAACGAGCTAGCTAACGAATCTGCTAACGAATCTACTAACGAATCTGCTAACGAATCTACTAACGAATCTGCTAACGAATCTCTGCTAATGAATCTCTACTAACAAACTAGCTAACAAATCTGCTAACGAATCTACTAACGAATCTCTGCTAACGAATCTCTACTAACGAATCTCTACTAATAAATCTCTACTAATGAATCTCTGCTAACAAATCTCTACTAAAGAATCTCTGCTAATAGCTAACAAACTAGCTAACGAAACTACTAACAAAACTACTAAACTACTAAAAAACTACTAATAAATCTACTAAAGAATCTATTAATGAATCTACTAATGAATCTATGTTAATAAATCTCTACCAATGAATTTCTACTAACAAACTAGCTAATAAACTAGTTAATGAATTTACTAATAAATTTATTAATAAAACTATTAATGAATCTACTAACAAATCTACTAATGAATCTGCTAATATTTTTGTTTTATTTTTATATTTACTATATCACGTGATATGTTTTGTTCTTAAAATCTTTTTTATTTTTATTATGAATAATAATATAAAATTTAGAAAATAAAATATAACTATATAAAATAGTTTTTAATATATAGATGTTTCTGTAGATGTTTTTATAGACGTTTTTAATATGTAGATGTTTTTATAGACATTTTTGTAGATGTTTATATTTTGTAGACGTTTTTGTAGACGTTTTTGTAGATGTTATAGATGTTTTTGTAGATGTTTTTGTGTTGTAAATGTTTTTATAAACGTGCGCTATCTTATGCTACTCTATAGATGGGTTGAGAATAGTAAATAGTTTGTAATTTATCTCCCGTCTGTAGCCTGTCTACCAGATTCTGGATTTCCTCAATAGTATTAATTATAATTTTAAATGCTTTTAAACTTGTTGTAGTTTGTGCGTGAATGTCAACTTGTCAATTAATCTCTGCAGGACGACTGGGACCGAGACGTCAACTCACTTTTTTTTCCCTGATGCATTAATAGACTCGCAAGTAGATTCGTTAGCTAATAGTTCATTAACAGAGATTCACTAGTAAATTTATTAGTAGATTCGTTAGTAGATTTATTTGTTAACAGAAATTCGTTAGCTAATACAAATTTATTAGTTGTCATCATAAAAAAATAATATAATATATTCCACTGGGAAGCGAGACACACCAGGAAGTAAGATACGAAACTTCGAGTTTTAAAAAATTATTACAAATTTAGTTTTTAACTAAAATTCTTGAAAGATTTTATATAAATTAGAAATTAATAAATATCATAGTAAATTTTTAATACTTTTTATTATTTGTTATAAAGAGAACGATCATAGGCCATGTACTAGATCACATACTTATAAGGATAAGGAGTGTGTTTTCTTATTTCTAAGATATATCTACAAATTTTTTTTTATAATATACAAGACTTATATATATTTTTAACTACTATAGTATAGTATTAGAATAATAATATATTATTAATATAATCTTATCTTTAATTAATAAGCTAATAATTATATATTATCTTCTTAAAATAAGAATAATAACTAGAACTACTTTACAAACATTTAAACTTAATAATATTAAACTATTAAAAAATCATAGAATAAATTTCTATATATAGAAGAACTATATAATATAAAACTTAAAACTATACTTAATTATAAATATAGTTATATTAAAAAATTTTATTTTTAATACTTTTCTTAAAAATTAAAAATACTTTTAATTATAACAACTTAGAAAAGATCTATCTAAATCTTTTACTTAAGTTTAAAAAAGTTATAGAACTTAGGAAATTATTATTAATAAAAAAAAGATTAAAAAGATTATAAAACTTAGAAATAAATTTAAAATTATATAAAATTAAATATATAAAATTCTTTTTAATAATATAGTTAATTATATAACATATTCCACCAGGAAGCAAGATACACCAGAAAGTAAAACATAAAATTTTAAACTTTAAAAAATTTTTAAAAATTTAATTCTAATTAGAAACTTTTAAAAGTTAGTTTCCAATTAAAAACTACTAGTTAAATTACTATATTAAAATTTATTTACTTTTTATAAATTATTCAAATTAATATTAATTTTTATATACCAAAATTTAATATTTTTATAATTATATATTAAGTACTAAAATTAAAATTTAATATTATACTAAATATTAATTTATTATTAATATTATATCTATCACCACCCCTATATACTTATTTATTTTCTAGTAATTAAAACCATTATTAATATTAATACTATAATTATAGCCCAATAATCTTAAATTAACTACTAATCTACCCAACTTCTCTACTATTTATAAATTAATAAAGAGAGTTATAAAAAAAATATTACTAATATAATATATATATATAATTAAAAGTAATTTCCATCTATACATATAATAACAGCAATATATAATATACTATATATTTTACTAATAGTAAGATTAAATAATTAAAAAAATAATTAAATAACTACAAATACTAAGTAACTAACTATACCATTAAAAAGTAAGAAAATATTAATAAAATAAATAATTTAGCTATATAACTAAGAATTCCCTTTATATATAAATATAATACACTAAATAATTACTAGATTAGTAGAATAAAATCTAAGCCTTAATTAAATATATTAATTTCTAAATTAATATTTAAAGTTATATATAACACATACCTATATACTAAATAATACTTAAATTAAAACTAATAATCTAGTTACTATTAACTAGTTTTATTAATTATACCTAAACACCAAGCTTAAAAATAATATTATTAAAATTATACTATATAATATAAATAAAAAAAAATTTATAATAAGTAATATAATATTTTTAATATTTAAAATTATTAAGTTAATTTATACCAAAAGTTAATTTATTATAAAATATAATAACTAAAAATCAATTACCATTATTAAATATATTAATACTTATAATATAATTCTTTTATTATTTATCATCTTTAAAAACATTTATTATTAATTTAATTAATATATTAACAGCATTAACAAGACTTTAATAAAAAACTAGCTATTTACAACATTATCTAATAGATAATTTAATAGTAAATTAGATATTTAATAATTAAAAAAATTATTCAAACTAGTAATTAAAACTTTTAACAATCAAACACACATACTACTATTAAATAGGTATAATAATTATATTAGTATAAAGTTTATTAATTTTTATATTTAAAAAAATATTATTATATTATATTTACCAATATATAATATATATTATTTACAGCTATTAGATATTAATTTTAATATAATATATAATAAATAATATCACAATACTATAAATAATATTCTATATAATAATCTTATTAAAATTAATAAATAACTATTTATTAAGCTACTAATAGAGATTAAAAAGAATATAGTAAGTTAAAATCTAATCAAATTAGCTTAACAAGATATAAAATTAATACTATATAATTTAAAGAAAATTTTATTTAAACTATAATATACTAAAGTTATATAATTCAATATTTTCCTAATTATTAATACTTTCACCAATACTACTACCAATACTACTACTAATACTACCACCAATATTACCATTAATATTACTACTAATACTAAAATACTAAAACAACCATAATCTATTTATAAAGCTATTAATAAGATCCTTATATAAGCTAATTATCTACTCAACTTACTAACTATTAATTATATTTAAAAACTAAGTAAAGTAACAAAGAAAGCTATAAGTAAAATTATCATATTATAAAAAATTAATATTTAGCTTTAAATTATAAATAAGAAGGTTTTACAAAATAAATATAATAGACCTAGGCTAACTATTACTTATATATTAAATAAGCAGGAGTTTAATAAGCTATAGCAGGATAAAGATGTTAAACTAAGAATTTAAAAAATAGCTAGTAAGATATTAAAAAGAGGTTATAGTTATCCTTATAGTAGTAGTAATGGGAAAAGTTATGGTAGAATTAGGTGTCCTCAAGATCAGTTTTAAAAAAATACTAATAGCAACATCCTCATTATTATATATAATTTAACAACTAATTCAGTAATTAGTTCAAAAGCTAATTTAAAAGTTAAATTAGAGATTAATTCAAAGACTAATTCAGAAAGTAATTTAGAAAATAATTCAGAGAGTAATTCAAAAAACAATAGCTATATAGATCACTAGATATATAGTATTTAGGGGGAGGTTAGAAAGTAGGGTAAATATCAGTACAACACTAAATTTTAATTTTAGTATATAATATATAATTAAAAAACTATTAAATTTTAGTATATAAAAATTAATATTAATTTAAATAATGTATAAAAAGTATTTAAAATTTAATATAATAATCTAGCTAATAGTTTTTAATTAGAAATTAATTTTTAGAAATTTGTGATTAAAATTGAATTTTTAAGAATTTTTTAAAGTTTAAAATTTTATATCTCATTTTCCAGTATGTCTTGCTTCCTGGTGGAATATGTTATAAGTTTATATTTTATAATTTTTTATAAATTTTTAAAAAAGATTATAATTATTTTTTTTAAAAAGTTTTAATAACTAATATAATAATTTATTTTATTCTTATTAAATAAATTAATATATCCTAAATTAAACTTATAGTTTAATTAGATAGATTTCTACCTAATAAATATTCTGATATATTTAGCAATTAGGATTCTTAGTATATATATACCAATTATTTAAGTACTTATTATATATAAATAATTAGAACTTAATTACTAAGTGAAATTAAATACTTCATAATTATGATTAATTATTTTTATCTTAGTTATATAAAGTAGTATATATTAACTCTATATATTTAACTAATCTTAATTAATAATAATACTCATACTTCTTTTAAACTTTATTAATTAATTTATTTATTTATTAAATTAATATATCTTATATTTAAAATTATATTTTATTTATCTTACTTATTCATACTTATATATCTTCTTCCTAAAAATTTAAATAATTAAGTTATAAAACAATTAACTTAAAATACTTAGTTATTTTAAGAAATTCCTAATAAGAAATCTTAGAATAAATATAACACTTTAATTAATTTAACTTCTTAATATAAAAAGGTAATATATAACTATATATATTTAATAATAATTTGACCTCTAGCAAATACTTTAAAAAAATAATTAAATATTTTAATGTTAATATTGCTAAAATTTTTATAGGAAATTTTTTAGTATTTAGTATATAGTTATGGCTTTATAAGATTTTTAGATAAAAAAGAATTAGAAATTAAAAATCTAAATTATATAAATCTAACTAGTTATATAAAATAAGAATTAAGAAATTTAGTTAATAGATATATATAAAATTTAAGTATAGTTATAGACTTATTTATAGAAATAACTATCTAAGATTAGCTTATATAAGATCTAGCTAGTTTTAATAAAAATAGCCTAAATAATTCTTTCTTATAATCCTTTTTTCTAACTAAAAATCAGAATATTAACTGAATCTTTTAAAATAAAATAATGGACCTAGAAAAAAAAACTAAAAAAATTATTAAATTTACTCTTACTATTTTTAAAAAAAAAGAACTTTTAAAAAAAAAAATATATGAAGAATAACTTAATAGTTAATAAAATACTATAAATTAACAACCTAATTAAATTTAATAAAAAACTAAAAAAATTTAATCACTTCCTCCATCAACTTAATATATATTTTTAACTTTAAAAGGATTAATTTTCTAGTAATAAAATTAAAGTTTTTTTTATAAGTATATACCTTAAAAAATTAAATTTCTAAATTTATATTAACTATAAAGAATATTATTAATAAACTTCTAAAAAAAATAAGATATTTATATTATCTTTATCTTTACTAACTATAAGATATTTATCAAATTTCTTAAATAATAATATAAAGAAGATAATAAAAAAACCTAAACTAAAAAAAATTTAAAAAAATTTTAATGGATTAGATCTACTTAAAATTACTTTTATAAATTTAATTAACTTATTTTTTTTATTAATTAGAATAAATTTAATCTTTATTATTAAGTTTAAAAAAATCTTAAAACTTATTTTTAGTGAATGCGCCAAGAGTCCATCGCCTTCCTATCAGAGTAATATACCTTCCCAAACAAGTAATTTAACCGTTGAAAATTACTTATTTAGGAAGGTGATGGACTCTTGGCGCATTCACTACTTATTTTAAACAAGATATTCTTTTTAAAAAATAAAATAAGAAAAAAGATATTCTATTTAAAATAGATATAATAAATTATTAGTTATTAAGATAGATAATATTTATTACTAAATTAAGTTCTTTAATAAAAAAAATTAAAATAATTATTTTTATTCTACTAATTTAAAATAATATAATAATAAAAAATCTAATAAATTTAATTAAATTAAAAATAATAATAGATTTTATAAGTTAAAAAAGACTTTTAACCTAGTTTCTATAAATCTTAATACTATTTAATATTATAATAAACCAAGCCAAAGACCTAATAAGGCTTTAAAATCTAATAAATTATTATATTATAATTATAATAGAAAAAAACACTTTAGCTAAGACTATTAAAAGAAATAATATATAACAATATAATTTCCAAACTATATAAAGTACTAATCCTAAGATTATATTAATTTAAATAATATAGTTATCAAGTATATAAGATTTTAAAAAAAATTTAATAACAAATTTTAGAACAAATCTCTTTTAAATTTATAAAAACTAATTTTTCAGATATTCCCATAATTACACCAGAAACTACTATAAATAATAAAGAAAAAGAGATAACTTCTAAAAAAAGAATAAAATTTAACTTTTAACCCCCTCTTTTTTATTTTTTAAATATTAAAGAATATTATTAGCTTTAGGAAAACCTTACCAATAATATCTATATAACTTATAAATAATAATCTAATCAATAATTATATTAAACCGACTAGAATAAAAAAAGACTTTTTAAATAATTAATTTATTTTAACCTATAATTTTAAAATCTTATTATATAATAAATTTCCTATATAAAAAAATTCCTAAAAAAATAATTATAGTTCTTAAAGTTCTAGTTTAAAATAATTTTATATTTTTACTTTAACTTTAAATGAATAGCTCTACCCTAACTACTTATAAACTTTTATTATTTAGACTATTATTCTATAATATAATAAAGAAAATCTTTAAAATCTTTAATATTATATTATTAATATTACTAGAAATACTAGTTATAAATATATAAAAACTATAAAATAGTTTAAAAATAATTAAAACTATTAATTTACTTTATATTATATAATACTTAAACTCTGTAAAGAATAACTTATAAAAGACTTTTATACTATATTATGATAAAAAATTCAAAAATTATTAAACCTCTTTATGTTACGAAATGGTAGCAATCGCCAGGTATCGTGGACAATCGTTTGCTATCGTGGGCGATTGAAATGTAATGTCGATAATATAGTTATAGTTTTATAGATGCTTTATGTAAATAAAGCTTGTAAGTATATAGAATAAAGATAGTATACCAAAATAGAAGGCCTTTAATAACAACCTCTTTCAAAAAAGTATAAGCCTCTTTTTCTCATATATATAAACTCCTATACCAGTAATAATAGAGATTGGTACTGGATAATCTAAATATATATATATATATAAAAGTATACTATAAATTCCTATAAGTACCCCTGATAAGAAATGAATTTTACTATTTTTTTATATTTTATCTAATTATTTAAATACTTATAATTTATTATAATATATATCTTATTAATATATACCAATATTTATTATTATAGATATCTTTAATATTATTAGTAAAGAATAATATACTCTATTAAATACTAAATAATAAGTATAATATTAATAACGTATTCCACCGGGAAGTGAGATGTACTAGAAAGCGAGATATAAAATTTTGAACTTTAAAAAATTCTTAAAAATTTAATTTTAATTAAAAACTTTTAAAAATTGGTTTTTAATTAAAAACTACTAGCTAGATTATTATATTAAAATTTATATGCTTTCTATAAATTATTTAAATTAATATTAATTTTTATATGCTAAAATTTAGTGATTTTATGATTGTGTGTTGGATATTAAAACTAAAATTTAGTATTATACTAAATATTGGTTTATTATTACTATTATATTTATTATTATTTTTATATATTTATTCATTTTTTAGTAATTAAAATTATTATTAGTATTAATATTATAATTATAACTTAATAATCTTGAATTAGTTGTTAGTTTATTTAACTTTTTTATTATTTATAAGTTAATAAGAAAAGTTATGAAAAAGATGTTGTTAATATAATATATATATATAATTAAGAGTAGTTTCTATCTATATGTATAGTGGTAGTAGTATATAGTATATTATATATTTTATTAGTAGTAAGATTAAATAGTTAAAAAAATAGTTAAATAATTATATATACTAATTAGCTAGTTATACTATTAAAAAATAAGAGGGTGTTGGTAAAATAAATAATTTAGCTATATAATTAGGGATTTTTTTTATATATAGATATAATATACTAAATAGTTACTAGACTAGTAAAATAAGATCTAAGTATTAATTAAGTATATTAATTTTTAAATTAATATTTAGAGTTATGTATAGTATATATCTGAGTACTAAATAATATTTAAACTAAAACTAATAACTTAGTTACTATTAATCAATTTTATTAACTATATTTGCATATTAAGCTTAAGAATAATATTATTAAGACTATATTATATAATATAGATGAAAAAAGATTTATAATAGGTAGTATAGTATTTTTAATATTTAAAATTATTAAACTAATTTATACTAAAAGTTAATTTATTACAAAGTATAATAATTAAAAATTAATTATTATTATTAAATGTATTAGTACTTATAGTATAGCTTTTTTATTATTTATTATTTTTAAAGATATTTATTATTAATTTAATTAATATACTAATAGTATTAGTAAGACTTTGATAAAGAACTAACTATTTGTAATGTTGTTTAATAGTCTAATAGTAAGCTAGGTGTAAAGGGACGGTGAAGCTCGTCTCTTATTGGGGGTGCTTGTAGGGACCTATAGCGTGCTTTTTATGTGTATGTATGTATTTAGATTATCTAGTGCTGATCTTTATCATTACTAGTATAGGGGTTTATATATATGAGAAAAGGAGGTTTATATTTTTTTATAAGAGGTCATTATTAGAGGCCTTCTATTTTAGTATATTATCTCTATTCTATATATTATAAGCTTTATTTATATAAAGTATTTATAAAATTATAATTATATTATTAATATTATATTTTAGTTATTTATAGTAGTTAACAATTATTTATAATATTTAATAATTACTACTATTTTATAATATTCTCTTTTTATAAGATAAAACTTCCTATAAATTTTTTATATATTTATTAATTACTTTAATATTATATAATCAAATTTAATTAGTTAAAAGAGATTATTTAATTTAGTTATAACTAATTTTATAGTATTATAATTTAACTAAGTCTTAATAATATATAATATTAAGTCTTCTTTTAACTAATTATCTTAATTAATATTATAGTAATTTAATTATATAATATACTTTTTATTAAATAAAAAAAAATAAAATCTTATGTTATATCTAATATCTTATATTATAATACTATTTATCTTTAGCTTTTTCTATTATAAATATTTATTTTAAATTAAATACTTTTATAGAATATTTCTTTTATAGTTTTCTTAACTTATAAAATTCATAGCTTTAATTAAAATTTATAAAGAAAATATCTCTTTTATAAAGTATTAAGACTAATCTTCTTAATTCTTTTATTCTTATTATAAAATAAAGATTTTTATTCTATTTCTTTTATTAATAGTATTTACTTTATATAACCTATTATTATTTATTAGTATAATTTATATTAATAAATAACTAGCTATTTTTTTATTTATATATAAAATTTTATAGATTCTTTTAATATAGGAGTATAAAATAACGTATTCTACTGGGAAGTGAGATACACTGGGAAGTGAGATACAAAATTTTGAACTTTGAAAAATTTTTAAAAATTTAATTTTAATTAGAAACTTTTAAAAATTGGTTTCTAATTAGAAATTATTAGCTAGATTATTATATTAAATTTTAAATACTTTTTATAAATTATTTAAATTAATATTAATTTTTATGTACTAAAATTTGGTGGTTTTTTGATTATATATTATATATTAAAATTAAAATTTAGTGCTGTGCTGATATTTGTTCTACTTCCTAACTTTTTCTTAAATATTATATATTTAGTGATCTATATAGTTATTGTTTTTTGAATTGTTTTTTAAATTACTCTTTGAATTACTCTTTGAATTAGCCTTTGAATTAATTTTTAATTTAATTTTTAAACTAGTTTTTGAATTAGTTGTTGAATTAGTTATTGAATTATATATGATAATAGGGATGTTGCTACTAGTATTTTTTTAAAGTTGACTTTGAGGATATTTAGTTTTATTGTGATTTTTTTTGCTATTATTGTTATGAGGATAATTGTGGTCTGTTTTTAGTATTTTACTAGTTGTTTTTTGAGTTTTTAGTTTAGTATTTTTATTTTGTTATAGCTTGCTAAGCTCTTGCTTATTTAATATATAAGTAGTAATTAGTTTAGGTTTATTATATTTATTTTATGAAATTTTCTTATTTATAGTTTGGAGCTAAATGTTAATTTTTTATAATATGATAGTTTTGTTTATAGTTTTCTTTATTATTTTATTTAATTTTTGAATATAATTAATAGTTAATGAGTTGAGTAGGTGATTAATTTATATAAGGATTTTACTAATAGTTTTATAAATAGATTGTAGTTGTCTTAGTGTTTTGATATTAATAGTAGTATTAATGGTGGTATTAGTGGTGATATTAATAATAGTATTAATAGTAGTATTAGTGGAAGTATTAGTAGTTAGAAGGATATTAAATTATATAGCTTTGGTATATTATAGTTTGGATAGGATTTTCTTTAAGTTGTATAATATTAACTTTATATTTTATTAGACTAATTTGATTAGATTTTAGTTTATTATATTTTTTTTGGTTTTTACTAGTAGTTTAATAAATAATTGTTTATTAATTTTGGTAAGATTATTATGTAGAGTATTATTTATAGTATTATGATATTATTTATTATATATTATATTAAAACTAATATTTAATGGTTATAAATAATATATATTATGTGTTAGTAAATATAATATAATAATATTTTTTTGAATGTAAAAATTAATGAACTTTATATTAATATAATTATTATACTTATTTAATAGTAATATGTGTGTTTGGTTATTAGAGGTTTTAGTTGTTAGTTTAAATAGTTTTTTTAATTATTGAATATTTAGCTTATTATTAAATTACTTGTTAAGTAATGTTATAAATAGTTAGTTTTTTATTAAAGTTTTATTAATATTATTAGTATATTAATTAAATTGATGGTAGATGCTTTTAAAAATGATAAATGGTAGGAGAGTTATATTATGGGTGTTAATGTATTTAATAATAGTAATTAATTTTTGGTTATTATATTTTATAGTAAATTAATTTTTAATATAAATTAGCTTAATAATTTTAAATATTGAAAATGTTATATTATTTATTATAAATTTTTATTTATTTATATTGTATAGTGTGGTCTTAGTGATGTTGTTTTTAAGCTTGGTGTTTAAATATAGTTGGTAAAATTGGTTAATAGTAATTAGGTTATTAGTTTTAATTTAGGTATTATTTAGTGTGTGGGTATGTGTTATATATAGTTTTAAATATTAATTTAGAAACTGATATATTTAATTAAGGTTTAGATTTTATTTTACTAGTTTAGTAGTTATTTAGTATATTATATTTATATGTGGAGGGAACTTTTAGTTATATAGTTAAATTATTTATTTTATTAATATTTTTTTATTTTTTAGTGGTATAGCTAATTATTTAGTATGTGTAGTTATTTGATTATTTTTTTAATTATTTAATTTTATTATTAGTAAAGTATGTAGTATATTATGTGTTGTTGTTATTATATATATAGATAAAAATTATTTTTAATTATATATATGTATTATATTAGTAATATCTTTTTTATAATTTTTTTTATTAATTTATAAATGGTAGAGAGATTAGGTAGGTTAGTAGTTAGTTTGAGATTGTTGGGTTATAATTATAGTATTAGTATTAGTAATGATTTTAATTATTGGAAAGTGAATAAGTATATAGGGGTAGTAGTAGATGTGATGTTAATAGTAAATTGGTATTTAGTGTGGTGTTGAATTTTGGTTTTGGTGTTTAATATATGGTTATAAAAATATTAAATTTTAATATATAAAAATTAATATTAATTTGAATAATTTATAAAAAGTAAATAAATTTTGGTATGGTAATTTAGTTAATAATTTCTAATTGGAAATTAATTTTTAGAAGTTTTTGATTAGAATTAAATTTTTAAGAATTTTTTAAAGTTTGAAATTTTGTGTCTTGCTTTCTAGTGTGTCTTGCTTCCTGGTGGAATATGTTATTATAATATTTTATATTAATAAATAAAGAAAATATTTTATAGATAAGAGTATTTAGTATTTTTTTATATATTATATTTTATTATTTTCTTTTTTTAAAAGATATAAACTCTTTTTTTCTTTTAAACTTTACTAGTATATATAATTTTAGTTAATTAAATAAAAAATCTACTTTTTTAATTATCTTAATATATTATGATATTAGTTGCTTACCCTTAATATAAATTTAAATATAAGTATTTTTAAAGTTAGAAAATATAAAAAAAAGTTTTTACATCTTATTTAATCTTAGTATAACTTAATAACCTTAAAAAGTCTAAAAAAATATTTAAAATTTTAAAAAAAAAAAATTTTAAAAAATATAAAATCTTCATCTCTCTTTTCTAATTATCATATCTTATACCATCACGGCCTCTAACCACTTATTTAATATAATTGAACTTACTACTATTAATTCTAGTAGTTTACTAATATAGCTATATACTATTAAGACAATTTCACCTACTATACTAATAATAATACTAAATATAGCAGATATATAAAGTAAAAGTACCTCTACAAATATAATTCTAATATTAGGATCAAATTTACCATAGTCTCTCTTACTATAACACTTTAACATATTATAAAAAGTCCATTTTTATAAATTCTAGCTAATAATTTATTTTAATTAATCTTCTATATACCTACAAACATTAATATTCAACACCCAACTAATAAACATTAATTTTTTAAATACTATCTTTCCTTTCTAAATGTTATTGGGATCGCATGTAGGTTACTGAATCTCCAGTATTAAAGCTGAGGATTATAAGATGAGAAATTAGTTATATAATTATTTACTTACTTAAATAAATCTTGCCTCAACTAATCTAGCTTTATAGTCTTATAATGTATATTATAATACTTTAGTTTATTATATTAGCCTAATTATAATCTTTATAATTATCCTTATTAGAATATTCAACCAAACACTCTATAAAATATTTAGTAGAGATTTTAAAGCTCCTATATAAACTTCTATTAGATATAATTCAATTATTAAAGTCATCATCATAATCCTTAAATTATTAAAAAAATTTCTATTAGGAAAAAGTTCATAAATATATACTAATAGTTTAAAAGGAATATATTTTTTTTATAAATTTTATAATCATACTTAAATTTAGTAAGCTTCTCTTTATTAGTTTTTAATATAGCTTCTAGCTTTAATTTTATATATATAGTTATATAAATAAAAAGTATATACCTTTATAATAAACTTTTTTTATTATATCTTTTAGTAATAATTAACATTCTTAATATTATAATTTTATTTGCTATTATTATAACTTTCTTGAGATTTATTTAAAAAAATATTTTATAAAATTACTAAATTCTTATCTCTAAATTTTATAATAGTTATTTCTAACTAATCTATTAAAAGATAAGTCTATAGAATATTTAATAAAGTATTTTATTAATTTTTTTTATAAAATATATAAAATAGGTTTAAAATTATTTTTATTTAATAACTTTATTTAATAAAATTATTAGATAATAAAGAAAATCTATAATATCTTTATTTTTTTTTAATTTAATTTTCATATATTACTTAAACTTTTATAATTTTCAAATATTAAACAATATCTTACATAATTTTATAATAGATATATCAAACTATTCTACATTTTTTTAGTTTAATTATAAAATTAAAGATATTAGCTTTATTAGATAATAGAAGTTTTATAAAGAACTTATAAATAAATATAATTTATTATATAAAGGAATAAAAAAAAAACTTATTTATAAAGATAAACTCTCTTTTCTTTTTTAAAATAAATTTTTTTTTTTTCTTTTCCTTTATTCCTTAAATTATTTACTTAAATATTTTATAACTTATTAGTTTTTTTTTAATATTTTATTTTATATACTTATTAAAATAAAAAAATAATTAATCTTCTAGTTACTTATATTTTTACATTTATTAATATTAATCTCTCTTTAATTATTTTTTCTATAAATATTACTAATTATAATTATATAGACTTAATTACTTATATAAATAATAATTACTTTATAATATAATTTTATCAGAATTATATAAATTTTTATAAAAAGTATTAATAATTTTTAATTATTAATATATTTAATAAATATTTTAAATACACCTTTAGTAAGTATTTAGATTATAACTTTTATAAATAATTTTAAATATTTAATAAAATACTCTATAATATTAATAATAATAAAACTTTCTACTTTATTTAAAAAAATAAAGAAAATAAATTTAGCTACCCTATTTTTATTCCTCTTTATCTTAAAATTATTAATAATATTTATTATTTTATTTTTATCTTTACTATATACTTCTAGATATATTTTATAATAAATATTTCTAAGATTATATTATAAGTTAATAGTAGAATCTGCCTCTTAAAGACAGCTCTATTCAGAGGTAAATTTAAAAGTAAGATAAGATATAAAGTTAGTAGGCAGTTTTATAAAAGAAAGAATAATTAAATTATACATCTATTCTATAAAAGTAATAAAAATCCTTTTATAACTAAAAAAAACTAAGAAATTATCATAATAAGTATCATATAATCAATAATTAATCCATAATTTGTTAACACTCCTCCCCTTACTAATAACATCACTTCTATAATTATTAGTAGCTTAAAAACTTTCTTCTTAAAAGGTAAAAAAAAATTCCACTACTAAGAATTCTCTTCAAATTTATCTCAAAATAGCCCATATCTTTAATTTTCTAACTTAATTCTAGTATTTTAACAAATTCCCTAACTACACCTTCCCATTTTATACCTAATTTCTTCCTCATTCAACCACATACTCCTATTCCCACACCAGAATATATTTTTTTAATTAACTAAAAGATATTACTACTAATAACTTATAAAAGTATCCTACCATTCCATTCTAATTATAAATATAATTTAACTTAAGCCTCAATTACTAACTTAAAAGTATCCTACTAATTAGTTAAAAAATACTATTTAATATAAATTATAAAAAACATCTTATTACTTTTATTTTAACTACAAAAAAACTCTAACTTTTATACTTTAGTTATTAACATAAAAGTATTTTACTAATTAGCTAAAAAAGATTATCTAGTATAAATTATAAAAGTACCCTATTACCTTTATTTTAACTATAAAAGAACCCCAACTTTTATACTTTAATTACTAATATAAAAGTATCCTATTAACTAGTTAAAAAAAATTACCTAATATAAACTATAAAAGTATTTTGTTATTTTTATTTTAACTATAAAAGGATCTTAACTTTTATACTTAGATTATTAACTTAAAAGTACTTTATTAATTAGTTAAAAAATCTTATTATTAATAAATTATTAAAGCAACCTATTATCTTATTCTAATTTAACTTATTATTAATATATTAATTTAATACTCTTATATTTAAAAGTATTTTATTAATTAATTAAAAAATAAACCTCTTGAATATATCTTAATATTATAGAATAAAAAACTATTAATTTTTTTTTAACTTTGGACTTTTTTTAGTTACTTAATCCTACCTTCTTTTAAAAATCTTAAAAATAATATTTATAAAAATCTTAATTTAAAAGTGTTATTATTTAACTATTTAAATTTATTTAGTATATAGGTAAGTCCTGCCACCCTTTATTATTACTTTCTTTTGTTAAAATTATCCTAAAATAATAATAATTAATAATAAAGAAACTTTAATTTTAATATCTATTTTTATAATATTAAATTTTATATCTTTTTTTTATAGCTTTTTCTTTTATAAAATTAAAATCATATTTTTTCCTTTTACCTATCTAATAAGAAGTTAAAGGCTTTACTATGCTCTAATTTTTTATATTAAGTTAGTATTTGCTAGCTTTCTTCCTTAGAGAGTCTTAAATTAGTTATATTTTTCTAATTTAAGTATATATAAGTCTAAATTCTGCCTTTTAATAATCTATTCTTTCTTTTATTTTTTTTATATTTTAAATTCTTTCTTAATTTTTTTTTGAATTTTTTTTTAAAATTTCTTAATATTTGTTCTTTAATATACTTTAAATTTATAGTTAAGAAAAGCTTATAATCTTTAAATTTAAAACTAATTAACTATCTCTTTATAAGATTTAATGAAGGTTTAATCTTTTTTTTTATCTTTTTCTTTATATAAGACCTAGTGTTGTTATTAATATTATAATAAATTATAACTTTAATACTTATTTAAATAACCTTATTTTAGATAATAATTTTAATTTTAATTTTAGAAAATCTATTATCTCTTCTTTTATTCTTTTAAAGAAGAGATAATTTTTTATAGAATAATATGGAAAGAAGGTTAAACTCTTTTATTATTCCTACTATATAAGTAGAAGGTCTTACTTCTTTTATTCTATTGTAAATAACTATAGTACTTATATAAGAAATATAAAGAAAATAAACTATAAGCTAAATAAATTTATACTTATTTTTTAGTTATACCTCCCCCTTTTCCTTATTAATTTTCTAGATTATAGAAAGTTAAAAAGGTTATAATCTTTTTAAGTTTCTTGATAATAATTTATTATAAATACTACTTAAAAGACTCTTAAAATTAAATTTGTGATATTTAAAAAAAATTTTCTTGAAAGTTTCTACTTTTGAAGTATTTTTATTATATAAATCGCTAAGTAAAACTTTTATTTAGGTTAGGTTTTTTTTTTAAATTAATATTATAAACTTGATCTCTTTTATTTTATTCTATAAGATATTTAATCTTTTTCTTCTTTTTTAGTTTTAATTTATATTTCTTTTTTATATGATCTTTAACTTTTAGATCTAATATTTTATTTTATTTTTTTAGCTTTTTACTTTTTTTTAAAAGGGAATATCTTCTTAGTTTTGAAGGTTTATTTCTATTTTTCTTCTTTGAAGAAAAGGGATCTTAAATTTCTTAAATAATTAGAAGGTTTAGATATAGTTTTTCTTTTATTTTAAAAATATATAAATAACTTTAAGAAAGTTATAAGATTAAATACTAACTATTTTTTTGATTTTTTTTTTTAAAAAAAATTTTATTTTTTTCTAAACTTTTATTATCTTAGTTTTGATTTTTTAAGATTTAGTTAGGTTTTTTTTGGTAGAGGAATATTAAGACTTTTTTTATTTTAAATAATATTATTTCTTTTTTTTTTTTTAAGTTTACTTTTATTCTTATTACTTTCTTTTTAATTATACCTAAAGATTATAAATATGTGGGTTTTTATTCTATATTTTATTTATATTATTATAAATAAATAAAAGAGGAAGAGGAAAAGTAAAGAAGGAAGGGAAAGATAATAGATAAGGTACTATTAAAGTCCTAAATTTTTTCTTTTTTTAAATATACTTTTAAATACCTTACTTTAAAATCTTTGTTTAAATGGTTTCTTAAAGTTTTTTATAAGTAAGAAACCTTTTTTTAAATTTTTCTTTTTGCTTTTTTTTTTAAAATAACTTAAGACTTAACCTATTTTATGTCTTTTAAGGAGCTAGCTACTTTTTAAGATCTTGCTTTAAAGTTACTACTTATTTTAACTAAATTTTTTCTGGAAATCTTAGGTTTTATTTGAAATATTTATGCTTTAGAGTTTTTTATTAATTGTAAATTTAACTCTAAGCTTTATTTTCCTTTTTTTTCTTTTATTTTTATTTACTCTAATAATAGAATATTTATAGATTTTATTTTTGAAGTTATTAAAATTTTCTTTTTTTTAATTAAATTTTAATCTAAACTTTCTTTTATTCCTAAACTTTCTTTTTTTAAAATTTTTCTTTTTTTTTAACTTTTTTTAAAACTTCTTTTACCTATATTTAGTAAGTTAAATACTTTTATTAATTATAATAAAGTTCCTCTTTTTTCTTTTACTCTTTTTTCTTCTTTTAATTAAAGAATAATACTTAGATTAGAAGGATATATTAAAATAAATTTTTTTTTTTAGTATACTCTTTCCTTCTTTATAGCTATATTTACTAATATAATTTAGTAAGTAAAGGTTATATTTTCTATATTTCTTAGGACTTTTGATTTTTTTTTAAAGAAATCTTTTTTCTTACTAATTAATATTTTCTTAGTTTCTCTAATTTTATTTAGTTTATATAGCTTTTACTTCTAAGTAAGGATCTAAACTTTATTAATTTTCTTCTTACTATAGAATTTTTTCTAATTTTTATTAAGGTTCTTTTTGTTGTTATAGGACTTTTTTCTTTTATTATTTTTTCTTTTACTTTGGATATTTTATTAGTTTATTTTAATATTTTTTATTAAGCTTTTTTTAAGGAAGTTACTTTTTAAACTAAAGAGTAGTAATTTTAAAAGATTGAATAAATTATATAGGTAAGTGCTTAAGTAGAAATTATCTATTTTTATAAAATTTTATTAAAAGTATTAAATATATAAGAAGAAATTGTTACTTAATTAAAAAAAATATTTATAAGTAATTAAATTATGTGGAGAAAGTTTAAGTTAATTTAAAAACTTGTATTTCTTTTTTATAAGACTTTATTAAATATTTAAAGAAAATTATAAGTTTAAATATTAAAGACTTTTAACTTAATATTACTTTTTATTTTTAAGAAGTATAGTTTTTATTAGATAGGTTAGCTAATATATAAATTTTTTTTTTTTCTTTTTTTTTTTTTTTTATTTGTCTCCTAGTTTTTTATTTAATAATAATATTTTATTCCTACTTATAGAATTTATAGCTTATATTTTATTTAAAATGAGACTTTTAATACCTAGTTTTGATAATAAAGTTATAAAGTTTATAAAGAAGTAGAAAGTTAATATTAAATATTTAGTTAAAAACTATAAATAATTTAATAATTCTTGTAAAGATATTTTTTTAACTGTTTTTTATGATAAGTTTTTAGCTTCTTTATATTTTTATTTTTTTTTATTTTTTTATTAAGGAGTAATATATTAACCTCTTTTTAAATTTTACTTAAAAATTTGGATAATCTTTTAGTTTTCCTATCTTTATAAATTTTTTCCTTTTTCTAAATTTTTTAAACTTATAATATTAACTTTTTTTTTTATTTTATATCTTTTTTTTCTTATTTAGGGTAATATTTACTTTTTAGAGTTTATTAATTTTATTTTAATGATTTCTTCTCTTCTTTTATTTTATAATATTTTTTTATTATTTTTTTTTTTTTTTTTTTTTTTTTTTTTTTTTTTTTTTTTTTTTTTTTTTTTTTTTTTTTTTTTTTTTTTTTTTTTTTTTTTTTTTTT
>JAJTTS010000006.1:2429217-2488277 GCA_036971165.1 Arthrobotrys iridis | reverse complement strand
ACAGATTAGTTAGCAGATTCGTTAACAGATTCGTTAGCAGATTCGTTAATTAGTTCATTAGCAGATTCGTTAGTTCGTTAGTAGATTCGTTAGCAGATTTATTAGCAGATTTGTTAATAGATTCGTTAGCAGATTCGTTAATTAGATTCGTTAGCAGATTCGTTAGTTCGTTAGTAGATTCGTTAGCAGATTCGTTAGCAGATTCGTTAACAGATTCGTTAGCAGATTCGTTAGCAGATTCGTTAACAGATTCGTTAGCTAGTTCATTAGCAGAGATTTATTAGCAGATTCGTTAACAGATTCGTTAACTAGTTCGTTAGCAGAGATTCGTTAGTAGTTTCGTTAGCTCGTTAGCTAGCTAATTCGTTAGCTAGTTCGTTAGCTAGTTCGTTAGCTAGTTCGTTAGCTAGTTCGTTAGCAGATTCGTTAGTCAGTAGTTTCATTAGTAGTTTCGTTAGCTAATTTGTTAGCTAGTTTATTAGCTGCTAGTTCGTTAGTAGAGATTTGCCAAGTAGATTGTTAGTGATAAAAAATATGAAGTCAATTATTTATAGCAATATTTTTATTTTTTTATTTTTTATTTTTATTTTTTTATTTTTATTTTTTATTTTTTATTTTATTTTTTATTTAAAATACTACTATTAAATTTCTATTTTGCTATTTTAATGTCGAAAAATATCACGTAATCGCATACAAATCTTTTATATTGTCATTAAAAAATATAAATAAATAAAAATAATATTTTTTAATATTTTCGTGTTAAAAACAGTCACGTGATCACATAGAAACTCTTTTGTGTTGTTTTAAAAAAATTAAAAAATTAAAATTAAAATTAAATAAAAATTTCGAAATTTGAAAAACAGTCTGCAGATCGTAAAACATTTAAAAACATTTAATATATATATTTAAATTAAAAAACGTCTGCAAAAACGTCTGCAGTTTGTAGATCGTCTGCGGCCTGTCTGCGGCCCGTCTGTGCTTCGCAGCCCGTCGGCCAGATCCACCCCTGTCCTCAATAGTACTAATATAACTCTAAGATCTTATTTATATATATATCTTAAGACTAGTATTTTTATTTCATTTTTTAAAAAATTCTATATTAAAAAATTTTACATAATTAATACAGAATTTATTTTTCAACGTCTACAGCTTATAAAAAATTTTATTTTTATTTTAATAACTATATTACAAAAGAAAATAAAATAATTTTCTAAAAAACTATAACACTCAAAGTACTAGTTTTTATTCTTTTTTATATTTTTTTATAATTAGAATCTTTAATATTAATGCAAAATAGGAATTACTAATAAGTATTGTCAACATTGTAATATATAAAAATAGATTTAGAAACAAATTTAAGACTAATAATAAAAATTTTAAATTATTTTAAGCTTTATAGATATCTTAATAAGTAATTTACAAAAAATTAAGACTTTAATATTCTTAATACTAATATTATTAAACTAAATATTTAATTTAGTCAAATTTTAACTAGTCTAATATTAATAACAATATTAATTATTATAAAAATAATAGCGACGATTAGAAAATACTATTCTAAAGTTCTTTAACTAAAGATTAAGCTAGTATTTTTATTTTATTTTTAATTTTAGCACAACGCTAAATTTTATATAAATAATAGAAGAAATTTAATATTGCGTTGTTTTTCACGAAGCGCAACTTTTCATAGCTTGCGAAACAGTAGTATTCTTAATAATATTATTCTTAAACTTAATATTTAAATATAACTAGTAAAACTAATTAATAATAAATAGGTTATTAGTTCTAGCTTAGATATTATTTAATATATAGACATATACTATACATAGCTCTAGGTATTAATTTAGAAATTAATATACTTAATTAAAGCTTAAATCTTGTCTATTTAACACACCATGTCTATACATAGTAGGAACTTTTAGCTATATAGCTAAACTACCCATTCCACCAGAGCACCTTCTTACTCTTTAGTAGTATAGCTAGCTAGCTAGTATATACAACTATTTAATTATTTTTTCTATTATTAACTCTTATTATTAGTATACTATATACTCATGTGTTGCAAGTTATGATAATTTGTGTTTCGTGATAACCTAACTCAACTTCCCACCCCTCTTCTTCTTTTATCAAAAATCAGCGCAGCACTAGTTTTTGATAATTTAAAAAAATATATTATTATTTATAATCTAAAAAGCTATCACATAATGTCTTTATAAACTATATATACTAAATTAGGGACTAATAACCTTTATATTCTTTAACCTATTTTAACAATCATACTTTTAAATAAAAATCCTTATATCTTTATCATCAACAATAGTAAAATAAATAATAATATAATAATAAAAAATACTTTAAATATTTTTACTTTAGCACAAAAAATTATAATATTTTAAAAATAATAAAAAAATATAATATTAGTATTTTTAATATTATCTAAAAAATATTAGCACTAAGTCCTATTATTCAATATAACAGTTTTTAAATACTGCATAAAAATAGAAACTAATAAACTAAATACTACACTATTTTAATTATAGTTTTTTATTCTAGCCAATTATTATTTTAAACAAGGTATTTAAACTTCATTATCTTATTTATTCTAAAGCACCTAACTTTTACAAATTATAAATATCTTATTTATAAAATAATTTAATATTTAATTAAAAAATCAAATTTTAAGTTATATAAATAGTTATAGAATATATAATAATAGTTTTAGTATTATTATTAAGATTATATTTTAATTATATAAGTAAATATCTATAAATAATATTGTTTTAATTATTATATTAATTATTATATAGTTTTAAATTATTATATAAGATAAAGTAATAAAATAAAAAAATATATAGAATTTTAATAAAAAAGGTATTATATTAAAAGAAAAATAGTATTACTAGAATATTATTCATTATAATATATATATTTATAAGATAATAATAAAGAGAATATTATTATTATTAGTTATATTAATAACTTTAATACTAAAATAATATTATTAACTATTATTTTTAAAGGTATTTACTATATAAAAGACTAATATACTATATTAAGTATAAAAATAATTTCTTTTAATATTAACTATATAAAAGGGATAGATAAATAATACTTTTAATATTAAATAAATATATTAATTTAAAATCTTTTTATAATTAGATAAAATATCTAATAATTCTGAAACTTAATTATTATTTTTTAATAATTATAAATTATATATCTTGATTGAATTTTTGAATTTATATTATATTAATAATATTAAATTATTATATAATGTATTCTACTGGGAAGCGGGTTACACCAGGAAGTGGGTTACTAAATTTTGAACTTTGAAAAATTCTTAAAAATTTAATTATAATTAGAAATTTTTAAAAATTGGTTTTTAATTAGAAATTACTAACTAGATTACTATACTAAATTTTAAATGCTTTTTATAAACTATTTAAATTAATATTAATTTTTTTATATTAAAATTTAGTGGTTTTATGGTTATATATTGTGTACTAAAACCAAAATTTAATACTATACTGATATTTACCTTATTTTTTTTAAATACTATATATTTAGTAATCTATATAACTATTATCCTCTAAATTACTTTTTGAATTACTTTTTAAATTAGTTTTTAAATTAATCTTTAATTTAATTTTTAAATTAACTTTTAAATTAATTACTAAACTAGCTGCTAAGTTATATATAATAATAGGAATATTATTACTAGTATTTTTTTAAGACTGATCTTAAAAATATCTAATTTTATTATAACTTTTACTACTATTATTATTATAAGGGTGACTATAGTTTTTTTTTAATTATATTTTATTAGTTATTTCTTAAGTTTTTAGTTTAATATCTTTATTTTACTATAATCTATTAAGCTCTTATTTATTTAATATATAAGTAGTAGTTAACTTAAGTCTACTATATTTATTTTATAAAACTTTTTTATTTATAATTTAGAGCTAGATATTGATCTCTTATAATATGATAGTTTTGCTTATAGCTTTTTTTATTACTTTATCTAGCTTCTGAATATAATTAATAGTTAGTAAGTTAAGTAGATAGCTAATATGTATAAGAATTTTATTAATAGCTTTATAAATAGATTATAGTTACCTTAGTATTTTAGTACTAATAATAGTAGTATTAGTGATGGTAATATTAGTAATAATATTAGTAAAAGTATTAATAAAAATATTAGTGGAAGTATTGGTAGTTAAAAAGATATTGGATTATATAACCTTAATATATTATAGTTTAGATAAAATTTTCTTTAAATTATATAGTACTAACTTTATATTTTGCTAAGTTAATTTAATTAGGTTCTAGCTTATTATATTCTTTCTAGCTTTTATTAGTAGCTTAATAAATAGTTACTTATTAATTTTAATAAGATTATTATATAGAGTATTATTTATAATATTATAATATTATTTATTATATACTATATTAAAACTAATATTTAATAACTATAAATGATATATACTATATACTAATAAATATAATATAATAATATTCTTTTAAATATAAAAATTAATAAACTCTATATTAATATAACTACTATATTTGTTTAATAGTAGTATATATGTTTAGTTGTTAGAGATTCTAGTTATTAATTTGAATAGCTTCTTTAATTATTAAATGCTTAGCTTATTATCAGACTACTTATTAAGTAATGTTATAAATAACCAGTTCTTTATTAAAGTTTTACTAATATTACTAATATATTAATTAAACTAATAATAGATGTCTTTAAAAATGATTATTAATAGGAGAGCTATATTATAAGTACTAATATATTTAATAATAATAACTAATTCTTAATTATTATACTTTATAATAAACTAACTTTTAGTATAAGCTAACTTAATAATTTTGGTTGTTAAAAATGCTATATTATTTATTATAAAATTTTTTTTATTTATATTATATAGTATATTCTTAATAATATTATTTTTAAATTTAGTATTTAGGTATAACTAGTAAAACTGGTTAATAGTAACTAGATTATTAGTTTTAGTTTAAATATTATCTATAAGTAAGTATATATAGCTTTAGATATTAATTTAGAAATTGATATATTTAATTAAGGTCTAGATCTTATCTTATTAGTTTAGTAGTTATTTAATATATTATGTCTGTATATAATAAGAACTTCTAGTTATATAATCAAACTATCTATTTTATTAGTATCTTCTTACTTTTTAGTAGTATAGCTAATTAATTAATATATATAATTACTTGGTTATTTTTTCTACTATTAATTTTTGTTATTAGTATGTTATGTAATATGCTATATATTGTTGTTATTGTATATATAGATGGAAACTATTTTTATTAATATATGTAAATTATATTAGTAATATTTTTCTTGTAGTTCTCTTTATTAACTTATGAATAATAGAGAGGCTAAGTAGGTTAATAGTTAATTTGAGATTGTTAAACTATAATTATAGTATTAATACTAGTGGTGGTTTTAATTATTAAAAAGTAAATAAGCATATAGGAGGTAGTAATAGATGTAATGGTGATAGTAAACTAATATTTAGCATAATATTGAATTTTGGTTTTAATACCTAATATATAGTTATAAAAATACCAAATTTTAGTATATAAAAATTAATATTAATTTAAATAGTTTATAGAAAGTATATAAATTTTGGTATGGTAATTAAGCTAGTAGTTTCTAATTAGAAACCAATTTTTAGAAGTTTCTAATTAGAATTGAATTTTTGAGAATTTTCAAAGTTCAAAATTTAGTGACCCGCTTCCTGGTGTGACCCGCTTCCCGGTGGAATACGTTATACTATTATATAGTATATACCTTCTTTAACTTTTTAATATAAAACTATTTAGATTATTATAATAGTATTATGTAACTAATATTATTAAAATTTTATTTAATATAAACTATTAGGTATTTTTATTAAAAGTATAATTCTATTAAATATTTAAAAAAATATATAACTAAATATTTACTAAAAAGAATATAGTATCTATATGGTATTAATCTAAGTACTTTTTATTTAATCTTAATTTTATTATTAGATAATATAAAGAGATATCTTTCTTAATAATTAATATAATCTCTATTAATACTTTAAAAATACTTTAAATATTAAAAGATATTATTAATATTAGAAAATAAATTATAACTTATAATATCTCTCTATTATAAAATTATTTAATTAATATACTTACTAAATTAGTAGAACTAAATACTATATATTATAACTTACTAAAAATATAGTTAAAAGCTTTATAAATAGTTAATAAAAAAATTAAATAATATAATAGTTACTATTATTTAATATTAAGATAAAATAATAGTTATCTAAATAAATATATAGTATATAAAAGTAGAATTAAAAGTAAAATAATAAATAAAAATAATAAAAGTATAATAACTTAAATATTATAAATATTTTTTTAAATAACCTATATATTTTATCTTTACTACTATTATTATTAACAATACTACTAGATCTATTAGATAATTAATATAAATTAATAACTAAATTAATATTAATAATAATATTAATTCTTTTATAAATAGTAATAACAATTCTAAAGTGTTATTTAAAAGCTTTTTAAATAATAATTAGACTAATATTTTTTTAAATTATTAAAATTTAGTATAGCGCTAGTTTTTAGTAAAGGTATGAGGGGAGTAAAAAGTTGAGTTATTTT
Organism: Arthrobotrys iridis; assembly: GCA_036971165.1. Lineage (NCBI taxonomy): Eukaryota > Fungi > Ascomycota > Orbiliomycetes > Orbiliales > Orbiliaceae > Arthrobotrys > Arthrobotrys iridis. The sequence continues at coordinate 2,481,587 of JAJTTS010000006.1, read as the reverse complement.
ATCATGAAACGCAAATTATCATAACTTGCAATACACGAGTAATATACTATATATTATTATCATTATATATATAAATAAAAACTACCCTTATTAATATACACAAATTATATTAACAATATTTCTTTTATAGTTTTTCTTATTAACTTATAAATAATAAAAAGACTAAGCAAACTAATAGTTAATTTAAGATTATTAGACTATAGTTAATTATAATATTAATATTAATAATAGTTTTAGTTACTAAAAAATAAATAAATATATAGAGAATAGTAGTAGATATAATAGTAATAATAAATTAATATTACGTATAATACTAAATTTTAGTTTTAATACATAATTATAAAAATACCAAATTTTGATAACTATATAAAAATTAATATTAATTTAAATAGTTTATAGAAAGTCTATAAATTTTAGTATAGTAATTTAGCTAGTAATTTCTAATTAGAAACTAATTTTTAGAAGTTTCTAATTAGAATTAAATTTTTAAGAAATTTTCAAAGTTCGAAATTTAGTAACCCGCTTCCTGGTGTGACCCGGTGGAATATGTTATAATAATAGTTAAAGATACAATATTATAATATAAATAAACATATAAAAGATAGTAATAATTAAAATAGTAATAAACTAAATATTAGTATAGTACTAAAATTTAGTTATGGTTTTAGTTTATTAATAATACAAACAGTATAAAGAATATTAAATTTTAATATAAAAAAAATAATAATAATTTGAACAATAGATAAAAAACATTGAAAACTTACTATAATAATTCATTTAGTGGTTTCTAATTTATATGAAATTTTTAAAAGTTTTAGTCAAAAAATGAATTTGTGATAATTTTTCAAAGTTCGAAATTTCGTGTCTAGCTTCCCGGTATGTCCAGCTTCCCGGTAGAACATGTTAATTATAAAAATATTAAAATTAATATATAAAAATTAATATTAATTCAAATAATTTATAGAAAGTATATAAATTTTGGTATAATAATTTGGTTAGTAGTTTCTAATTAGAAACCAATTTCTAGAAGTTTCTAATTAAAATTGAATTTTTAAGAATTTTTTAAAGTTTGAAATTTAGTGACCTACTTCCCGGTATGATCTGCTTCCAGGTAAAATACGTTATAACTAATAAAATTAATTAATAAAAATTAAATTATTAGTTTTAATCTAAGTACTATTTAATACTTAGGTATAAGTAAAACATAACTCTAAATATTAAGTTAAAAATCAATTTATTTAATTAATATTTAATTCTTATTTTACTAACTTAGTAGTTATATAATATACTATATTTAACGTATTCCACCGGGAAGCGCGATACACTGGGAGGCGAGATATGAAATTTCGTGTTTTAAAAAATTATTAAAATTTGAATTTGTTATAAAATCTTTTGAAATTTTGTAATTAGTTAGAAATTATTATTTTCTAATGTTATATACTTAATTTTATTTACTATTCTATTTTTAGTTATTTTTTAATTATTTTTTAAATCACATTTTTTTATGTTTTATTTTATATAAATTAAGTAAGATTCCTCATACAAATTTATATGTAGTAAATAAAATAATATAAATATATTTTGAAAATCTATTTTATTATATTTTACTAAATTGAAATATGTTTTAGAACTAAGTAAGATGATTTAAATTATTCAAAAATTTTCAAAACCTAATAAAAATTGCTATAGTTATAAGATGTTAAAGTTAGCAATTTTGTGTTATTTTACATCATGATATAAATTTTAAAAAATTAAATATCTTATATCTTATTTATTTATAATAAGATTATTGATTTTTTTTAAATAATTTAAAAGATTTTGGCGATTTTTAATATATATTTAAATTTTAGAGTAATAATATAGTTATAGATTTATACTTAATTTTATATACTAAATTTTTACATATAAATTTATATGTGAAATCTCGCTTAATTTATATGGAGCAAAACACAAAAAAACACAATTTAAAAAATAATTAAAAATTAACTAAAAATAGAATAGTAAATAAAATTGAGTATATATTAGAAAATAGTGGTTTCTAACTAATTAAAAAATTTCAAAAGATTCTATAACAAATTCAAATTTTAATAATTTTTTAAAACACGAAATTTTGTGTCTCGCTTCCTGGTGTGTCCCGCTTCCCGGTGGAATACTATATAAAAGAACTCTTAGTTATATAGTTAACTAAATTATTTATTTTACTAATACCTTTTTATTTTTTAGTAGTATAGCTAGCTATTAAGTATGTATAATTATTTAACTAACTATCTATAATATTTTATTACTAATATTAAATATAATATACTATATAGTTAACTATTACCACTATAACTATATATTAAAAAAATTACCTTTTTTTATACATATTATATAAATAATATCTCTTTCAAAACTCTCCTTATTAACAAATAATATAAAAATATAATAAGTTAGTAGTAAAGTTAAGTTTATTAAATTATAATAATTATAATTTTAATATTTATAACTTAAAGTTAAAAATTAATTTCTTATAAAAAAATGATTTTATTTATCACTTTTTTTATTACTTTATCTTAATATAATTATTAATTAATAAAGTACGTAGATAACTAGTAACTATATAACTATAAAGATATTATTAATAAATCTATAGATAAATTATAACTAAATTAATATTTTATTAATAATAGTACTGATAATAATAATAATAATAATAATAATAATAATAATAATAATAATAATAATAATAATAATAATAATAATAATAATAATAATAATAATAGTAATATTAATAATAATAGCAATAGCAATAGTAATAATAAATAATAAGTTAATTTGGATTATACTATAGTTTAAATAAGACTTTCTTTAAATTATATAATACTAATTTTATATAGTTAACTATTACTAGATTAATTTAATTAAGTCTTTATTTATTATATTTTTTTAACTTTTATTAATAAATAGCTACTTATTAATTCTAGTTAAATTACTATATAAGATATGTTAATCTAACTGTAATATTTTAATATTATATAACTAGTTATTAACTAATAACTATATAATATTAAAATATTTATAAATCATACTTTATATAACTAATAGTTTAACTTGGATTAATAAGAAATTATTTAGTATTTTATAACATTTATTAAAACTATCTTAGTACTATTAACCGATTATATTAAGCCTATCAGAGGTTGTAATTTAAAAATTTTAAAAAATTAATTTTATTATTTAGTACATAAGACATAGTGGCGCTAATGCCTGCTAGCGCCAAGTATACCCTGATAGCGCCGAGTATAGAGCCTCTAGCTTCCCAACGTCCATATAATAGCTTCTGAAAACCCCTGTCTGCCTCCCACCGTCCATACAACTGCTTCTGAAAGCACAAATCTTTTTGCTGATATTTTATAGAAGTTTTTATTGTGCAGAAGTTTTTATAGACGCTTTCGCAGACATTTATATTTTACAGACGTTTTTACAGATGTTTTTGTGTTGTAGACGTTTTTGCAGACGTTTTTATGTTGCAGATGTTTTTATAAATGTGCGCTACCTTATGCCACTCTATAGATGGTCTGAGAATAGCAAACAGTCTGTAATTCATCTCCTGTCTGTAGCCTGTCTGCCAGATTCTGGATTTCCTTAATAGTATTGTAGTTTTCATTAGTTTTTGAAATTTTTTTTTTAAATAATTTAAATCATATTACTTAGTTCTAAAACATAGTTATTTCAATTTGGTAAAATGTAATAAAATGGACTTTCAAAATATGTTTAATTATTTTATTAGCTACATCCAAATTTACATGAAGAATTTCGCTTAATTTATATGGGGCAAAACACAAAAAAACGCGATTTAGAAAATAATTAAACAATAACTAAAAATAGAATAGCAAATAAAATTGAGCATATATTAGAAAATAATAGTTTCTAATATACTTGAAATTTCTAGAGGAATCTATAATAAATTCAAAATTTAATAATTTTTTAAAACACGAAATCTCGTGTCTTGCTTCCCGGTGTGTCGCGCTTCCCGGTGGAATACGTTATTGTATTGCGATTTATTACGTGTAGATATTGGTATCCAGGAATCCCACAATATATATACATACACCAGATTTCATATCCCGATAACGCATCCTCACATTAAAGGCAGGTCTAGTCAAATATATATAGACAGCGTTTATTTTGCAACAACAAATTTGAATCATCTCAAATGCGAGCATTGGATAGCTGAAACAATCGCATCAAACACCCAATTCCTGGAATTTGGCATATCCTGTACTTACGCTATGGATAACATTGAGATAACTCCTCAAAAGGCCATCATAGACGGTGTGGACCCCACACTTCGTGCTCATATATATGGTCTTGTATCTGCTGTAAGTACCTCTTTCAGAAGATATACTGTTCAATACACTGATCATATTTCTTATTGTAGCTGGGGGGGCCATCGCCAGACGACCCTGACCTCTACGTACTGGGCGACGATGTTATCGGTTGCCTTCGGGATATAAAACGCTGGTTAAGAGGCTACGACGACAAGCTTGACAGACTTGACGTCGCGCGATGTCTCTCTGAAGCTAATCTTGTTGTTGACCTGATGGGTATTCTTTCTCACTTATTTAGCAAAGGAATTCCTGGGTCGGCTCATCCAAATAAAATCGGGCTTGCTTGTGGTAAGCATACTTAACATATTCTGCTATCCTCAAATCTTTATCTGACCTCGATCCATTCGTCCATAGTTGAGCTGTTAGTGCCGCTTACTTGGCCGCTCAACAAGACGGAAATATCTATGACTGTCAACCACCATAGGCACTTGGCGGTTCTACGACGCTCCCAAGCCTATTACAAGAAATATATCTTGACGCATCGATCAGAGTGTATACTCAAAGCTTGTTGTGTCAATGCCCTCCCATCAATGGCAATACCGCCACGGGAACGAACACCCCGAGATGATGGCATCATCAGACTGGTCCTTTACCTTATCAGAAATTTATTACGAATAGAAGAACCTGAATCCGATAATGGCAGCGGCTGGGAAGATATCTCCAAAAGTTCGACGATCGAAATACTCGATAGACAGGGTGTTTTAAATCTCCTTCTCTCGATAATTTCGGGAGTGCCAGAGCTATTCGAACAGCAAGATGTCATCATTATCGAGGTGATATTCTACTTAATCCTTGGTATCAACATGAAACAACTAGGGCACTCGATGCTTGGCCCAACGGACCCCCCAGATCCATTGGCACAGCTTCTTAGAAACGATGATGCCCCGGTGGCTTCAAAAACTCAATCTAGGCACACTAGATTTGGGACTACTATCGAGTTTAAGAAAGATGTAAGTTGGAATAGCTGCAGCAAATTTTCAGGTGGATTTCTAACTGAGGGATAGGATGGTCGGAAGAAAGTGATGATCGGGCCTGGCGCTCTCTTAGATGAAATCACGGGATTGCAGAAATCGGATGCCGCCAAAAAATGGCGGAAACCAGTGCAAAATAGGCACAAAAAGCGCACATTGGTATCAATATTTTTTTTACCAGTGATCACTCAAGCGTACGGGTTCTTACGTTCAATCATAGTTCGATGGAAGGGAGCAATTGAGTCCATTTGCCAGAAGCAAGCTATGCGATTTTCTTAGGCAAATGCTTGTATCAGGCTTCGATTGTTGGTAATACCCTTGCTCACAGACGCCACAGAGCTTGTATGACTGACATCCAGGAGGCCTCTTTCAGAGTGTCAGAAAGGCCGTTGAGCGAGATTCAGAACGAGTTCTTAGCAGCACCCATATATTGCAGCTCTTTTTTGTTGGAGGTGCCCTTATAGAATTTGGGCGGACTGTTAAGCGGGGTGGGGTGATTCTCATAAACTCAAAAGCGTTGCAATTTCGAGACTTCTCAGGCCTCCTCCAGCCAGAAACATTCATCGTCTTATTCAGGCATATACGAGAAGGGTTGGAATCAAAAGTATACCCCGTTTCTGATAACCCAAGGTTTGGCTCGTTTGGCTCACCCATCCTTAGTCATGGGATTACGTGCAGTCTGGCAGCCGCTATTTTACACAGGCAGTAAGCTCCACTATACAGCTTCGAAGTCTTGGAAACATATCTGACTAATTTTTCTGGAAATTAGCTTCTGTTAGTCTCTGATATGATTCAAAGCTCAGACGGGGAAGAAAGGTCTGTTGCGGAAAATACATTCAGCAGATTATTCTATGAAGAAACACTACAAGACTTGATGATAACCGTCTTACGTTCAGGGCGTAAACAAACTCTAGAGTATGGTCAAGACGCCGTTGGATGTATACATGCTGATGTTTAAATAGATACCTCGATTCCTCAACGGAAATGATCCATGTATACCTTCGGTGTTTAGAAAAGTATTCTAAGGGCAATGTCAGCATGTTTGTCAGGTCCAAACGGCTGCCAAAATCGCGATCAAACAATTACAAAACGAATAGCGGATCGGACTCGGATACCGATCTCAACGCTCGTTCCCAGACAGCCGAAAAAACCTTTCAGTTTCAGCAACTGGAAACCAAATTCCTCTCGCAATCTTCCGTCGAGCCTTTTCTAGACTTTCTCAGCCATTACAAAGAGCTCAATTTATCACAGATAAAGCGATGCATCGGCTTCTTGCACCGAGTCTTTGTAAAAAGAGGAGTGACTGTAGGGCTTTTCCATATAAAAACGATACGTCTTCTTCAATTGCTAGCCAGAGACACCAAGGGCTCACCAGGGTACCTAGAAATCGCTGGATTTGTTCAGTATTTCAGCAGACATCTTATTCGTAAGCTAGGCGAATACCCTGTTCTATTTGTCGAGGTAAGCCGCACCCTCTGGAATCCCCCTTCGAGACTACCGCTGATATTTCGCGCTAGATACTGTTTCAAAAGTCTTCGAAAATTGGCTACTTCATACAGCACGGGGAGGATAAAGGTCGGCGTGCTGGGGAACAAAGGTGGTGTAGTTGAGAAGAGATAATGGAGCGTTCCGGGCGTGCACTGGCTAACAATATCATCAGGCTTCCACCCGATATAGAGATGGAGAAAGGATTAAATAAGGAAAGGCAAATTGCCATCGCCGTCTCACTCGTTGCCCAGGATGATGCCTGCAAGGGCCAGCTTGGTTGGGTAGAGAGTGTATTACATCGGTCATGTGATGAACGCGAGAAGGGCGAAAAGAAAGTGTCCTACGTGAGCCTCGACGAGCGTTCACCCGCCATAGGTACTCCCATCGTATTTATTTCATAAATACGCCGTAAAGTAGTCGGGGTTTCCGTCTTATCGCTGACAGGACTGTGCATTTAGTTATTAAGTTCCCGGATTCAAGCCATAGTCAAAAGCATTTTTCGAGCAATAAGTTGCAACTTCTATTGAGGGTTCTCGGGTTCGAACCAGAGGGATCACGTATGGGCCAGTCCTAAAATCTTAGATATTGAATAGCCTAACCCTATGTGCGTTTTTAAGGTTTTGATGAATTCTGCTACGTACTCCCTAGCACGGTATCTTCACTAATACTTCGCGAAAACACCAACGAGTTCTTGAAATTCAGGGCGTCGCCAATATCAAAATTTGAGGATGGGAAAGAGCTTGAGGCATATTATAAGCTTAAACAAAGGAAGCGTGTAATCGACCATGGGGTATCGGCTGGCGAATACAACACTGATTCTGCGAGTGATGGGATCGAATTTCCGGACAATATCAAAGGGGCAAAATCAAGTGGTGCAAAGCGGCTGTCTAGATCATCTGGGAGAAAGAGGACTATAGATGAAGAAGAGGCACGTCGCCGCCGCCAAGAACGCAAGCTGAAGGAAAATGAGAGAAGACAAGGAATAAAAAGCGGATTATATATTGGGTCTTCTGATGACGACTCTGACGTGGAAAGAGACCGAGTTTTTTTTGAAAAGGAACGTATCTTGCGGGAAGCTATGAGCAAGGCGACGATCAATGCAGAAGGGAATATTCCTAGAAATATATCTGCAGCCTATAAGAAGCGTTCGATATTGGACGAAACAACACGAGAACCGAAACGGTTGAGGACGGCCGACAGCAATAGTGGGCCTGATAGTGCCATCTCTGACAATGAGTCAGTAAGCACAGGTATTCTGAGCTCGGACGAATGATGGCAATGATAGACAAATAATTACAAAATTAATAACAATCGATACAAACCCCAACAGTAAAATGCAGTTGATGATTAACCGCTCTTAGTATTGATATTCTGCCATGTGCGTGCATAGGTACTTCGTACTTGGTACTACCTAGGTAAGTACTCACGGTACTTAAGCACTGAATGTTCATTATCTTGGAGCCCATCCACGTGATCGCGGCACAAACCAGGGGTGTTCCTTCGGAACAAACCAGGATGGTCGTATTCAGATCTTGTCCTTAAATTAGTAGCAGCTCGATGTAACTTTTCTAATTTTATTATTGCCTTCTCCTTCCGCCAACACCATCCCCATCAACCCCTTTCATTCTTCTTGCATTCTTGCATCTCTTTAATTATAATAAACACTCGTTCATCAGCCATATTCCCAGCCCTCGCTCTTCTACACGGTCATAATTTTACTTTATTCCCTTCTTGCCGTCTTTCTTCCTTCCTTCTTTCTCTCTTTCCTCCACTTTTTCCTGTTTATTCTTGGTTCAGGCTCGTTTCTCCTTTTCTTTGACGCTCGTTCTACGCTTCAGCCGATCTTCCTACAAACCTGCTCTGGTAACCTTGACTGAGAAATTAAAGCCATCATAACAACAAGAGTAATTTCTCGTTATAAATCTTGCCTTTACAATACGCATAGTGTCTCTTCACACCCGCTATCGGGACTCAGTGTTACCAAATCCGGATTTCAACTCCATCTTGGGAACCGAAGTACCGAAATCATGAAGCTTCTGAAGCCGTTCATGCTTTCACCCTTTATCTTGTTGAATATCTCAGCCTACGTACTTGGATCAGCCCCGGATGCCCCGCTGCACTATAGACGACAGGCCCGTGGTAAATACTCCCACTCTAAGAATTTATCTCAGGGTTGATCTAATATATGCTAGAATCATCAGATACGACCGATCCATCACCGGCATCTTCAGCATCTGTGCCTGCGAGGACGACATCTCCACCAAGGGTTACAGGGTCTACGGAGACCCCCAGCCGAAGTACTGGAAAAAATACACAATCTTCGTCGCCTACAACTAGGTCGAGAGCCACATTCGTAGATCCGAGACTACCTCCAGGAGGTGTGGTCATCCAGACACCTATAACGACCAGCGGGTCTCAGTATTACAAGATTGGCCAAACCATTACATTTGGCTGGAATTACACTAGCTTGATCGTTAGTCCATCTGCGATAAATGTAGAGGCCTTTTGTTCTAGCAACAGCCAGACCTACACAATCGCACAAAATTTATCAATTGCGAAGCCAACTGTGGTTTGGGACACTGGTTCGTATGAACCGCAAAACAACCAACCGCCTCTTGCCATGTAATGCGCCAACAACAGTTTCAAACCGAACTTCAGGACTATTACTAACCGTCATATCGTCATACTTAGGGGGATTTACACGTTGCTGATATACGATGAAAAGTCAGAGGTTACGGCAATCCCTGCAGCGGGAAACCTTGCACCGTTCAATGGATTGAAATTCGGGATGTACACGCCTAAACCATACACACCTCTCGCCGGTAAGTCCAGATAGATCTGTATCGCCAAATTGGCACTAATAGTATTTGTTATTACGGAGGTAGATTTCGAATGCCCGACCTGCGAGACGTCTTCCGCCGCGGCCCTGGACACTATTGCAATACGTATTCTTGTGCTCGTCAGTACACTCTTTTCAATTTCCTTTGGATTATTCTTCAGTCTTCTTCCCTGAATCATTGGCGGGTTTTGAATTATGAAAATCAATATTACGATGGCGTTACAATTTGGAAAATTCCCGGTATATGGGCAACAATCAACAAAGCGTCACGTTTTGGGACCTTGCTACTCAAAAGTATAGAAACGTATTTACATTGTATAATTCCTGTTTTGAAATTCGTCTATCGTTTTGGGGTAAATTATCCATTTCTTTTTCTTTTCACCAATCCATTGAAAAAGTCGAAACTGTTACCATCCGGTTGTAATGTAAATTGTTTTCCCGTGTGCATGTTGCACTCATCGAGTTCCGATACGACAAGCATTCCGTCGTCCATCGAAATCCCTTGGATACGTGCCTTCGAGTGGCTGCTGTTTTCGAGAGTCACGATTTGATTGCTATTTGACACCAAATTAGTAATTGAGAGGTACATTTTTGTGACCTTGGATAATACATACGTATGGAGCCAACACCGATAGTACTCCTGTTCGAAAGCTCGGAACCCGTCTTTAAGGAACCTTGCATAATTGACCTCAAATGTAACTATGATTTTGGCGAGGAGCCTTTCATGTTCGTAGGCCGCAAGTGGGGGTTCCATCGATTCCGTGAGTATCTTAAGCGAAGTCGTAGGCTCTGCATTTGTGACATTTATGCCACATCCTTTGCTCCAGTCAGTTGATTCGTTTTGCCTCTAGATGACGGAGAAGCCCATTCTACCTATAACTAAGAAGAATAAATCACCAGCAAAATTGGCATTAACAAGAATGCCTCCAATTTTGGCGTAATCTTCTCTTGAGTTCGAATTCTCTAATGTACCAAACTTATTCTTGGCATCTATGAATCTGTCTCAAAATTTGATATCATTCGGAAGTGCCTCATTTGGGAGGGTGTGACTTACAAACATCATTTGGCCATTTTATGTAGACGGGTATTTTGTCGTAGTTGATGTCATATGATTTGATCGATGTTACGATGGATAGAGCAACTAGGTATTGGATAAAAACTACTGGAGCCTTGACAGTATGCTTTATATCGTGCCGCAATACCATTGAAAAAACAAGGCCACCAAGTGGTGAGACCCAAGCGTTCGTGCCTCGCCCCCGAGCAGCAGTTTGTCTTGTTGCGACTACCGTAAAACCTGATGGCAGTTTTTGGAGGAATTTGAAGTTCCTATCGAAAGTGTTGATTATGCAAACATGATGATGAGAGAAAAAGATGGTATTTACCTATCGAGGATCGAGTTTGTGCTCGTCATGAGCTCGCCATAAAGTAAGGGTGAGCCAAAACTGAGATTATTTCCTGCATGGTGGTAGAAATTGCTCAAACATTGGAAGTACTTGGCGGTGCGAAAGTATGGTGTGTCTTCGTCTGTAGGTTGACTGTCTTCATATGTTTTCACACGAACTAAGCTTTCATCCGTGGAATTATTGTAAGGTGATTTTGATTCTACAGCTCCAGAGCCTTCCAGTGAAAACGTAGTTGTTTCTGCTTCGATGATTGTCGATGCACCTTTATCCGCTCTAGGGCTTCCTATATCATTCAGGGACCTTAAAAGCATCGCAACCTCCCTAGATTTCAATCCTGAGAGGTGAAGTTTGGACAAGGGGAGTTGTGCTGATCCGGTACTGCCCTTACTACCATTGTCTTTAAGCCCAAGAAGTCTAAGTAGAGCGGACATGAACATAAGGCGTCGTGATCCATAAGTTTCGGACTCCGTCGAATATACAACATTTCCCTGTTGTGTGTGTAATGATATCTCGGGGGTCCTTGTTGCGAATCTATACACTAGTGAGACGAGCCAGTGTCGCGGACGTATCCTTAATCTCCAACTTACTCTGGGTGTGTTCCAGATAAGAGAGCGTAGCCATTACCAATCCGACATCCGACAACCGCAGCGTTCCCACTACCCGGACTGATGTCGAGTTCCTCTCGATACCGGGCCAGAACATCTACACCTTGGTCCGCCAGATGGTCAGCACCGACGAAAACGCCCCCTCCATTGTAATAGCACCGAAAATAATTCGGGGCACCTAGATCCACCAGTTTCGTCATCACATCTAGCTCACAAGCCCGAGCCCCAGCTTCGCTGTTGTATTGAAAACCCTTGAATGCCGCGCCTCGACAAAGTCCAGGGAAAAACCCAAGCTCCCTGGCGCCGGTCACCTCCAAAGACTGGTGTCCCTTTTCGAACTCGATATTGGCGGAGGCAAAATAAGCCCCAGCACAGAAACCAAGAAGTTTCCCCCCGCGACGAACGTACTGTTTGATGATACGGGTTCCAGCTCCATTGAGGGACTGGCAGTATCCGAGATCGGCACCGCCGGGAAGGCAAAGCAAAGCACAAGTGGGTGCCCACGGCTCCTTGATTAAAGCCTCAGCACCGATAGTTGTGATGGCGTAGTGCGGGGTGAGTAAACGACGCAAAGTTTCGGTGCACTGTTTGACAGACTCGACTGAAGTGCCAGGACCTGGGCAAAATGATCACGTTAGTCAATTCCTTGATGATAAAAAGGAAGGCATTGGACATGATCTTGAGGTCAGTTGTGTGCAATTACCTGAGTAAACTAGCACGTCCATATCTGTTAGTCGTTGTCCCTTAGCTTAGTCACAGCGTTGGCTGCGGTTTGGACGTCGATCTGGTAGCTGGTATCATTTCGCGAAGAGGCTGCTGCCCTTGTCGCGAACTCTGGCGAGGTATATGTTTGTAAAGGGAGGGTTGAAGCGTAACATGTTGAGACCCCACCCCCACCGTCACCCCCCAGCTTGAGTGTTAAAGTACTTAAGCTTGAGCACTGACTCGCTTTGGTGGTTATTTGAGCAGGTAATCGATCAATCAATAATTAAGCCGGCTGGCACGCTTCTCAAATATCCAGGTATCAACATAGTTCAAGTGTTCATTGACCTCCTACCTTGTTTGGCATCCGGGTGGTATTTTTCTTCACTACCGCTTCCTAGTTCGCCGCCTTGGAGCACCTTGTCCAACTCCTATAGTCGCGATAGAGCTCGGATCACGGTTAGCATGGCTTCAACACCCTCAGGTCTCATCGGGAACCCTCACTTCCAGCAACAGCAGCAGCTGTCTCGTGAATCTCCCGCCGAAAACCAGCAATTTAACGCACCCGCGCAATCTTATGCACTGCCAGTGGCAGCTTTAAACCCACCTTCTTCATCGCAGTACGTTGCATCACACCTACAACGCACAGCCCAAACCAAAATCTCCCCTCATGCTCCATCACACCAGAGTAATATAGCGGCTCTTTCACATACATCTTCACATATTCCTCAGTCCAGCGTCGACCCCGATCCTCGACCACTACCGCCTGCCATGATGCATATGCCCGGAAGTCAGATGCCACGCACCGGCGGTGCTACGGCTTCAAGCTCGTCCTATCCAACCCCCAAAACCGAAATCGTTCATAGTTTTGTCCGAACCGCCCAACCAAAGGACATCGTTGGTCATACAAACACGCAACCCGCATACAGAAGAGCACATCCCGAAGGCGGCTTTATAAGTGTAACTAGTCCCTAGTACCGGCAAAATTTCTACTTTACTAACTGACGTACAGCCAGTCCAAGCCCTTACCTGCTATTTGCCCGCCACATACAGAATCTGCAATCCTAATTTCAAGTACGAATCATCGAGAAATCCTCGGCGGGTACTAACAAAACCTAGCAAAGGTGTGAAGAACGATGGATATGACAATGAGGATAGCGACTACATATTATACGTTAATGACATCCTTGGCTCTGAAGAGGCGGGTCACAAGTAAGCTTCAAAGCGCCCAAGCGAATCGCTGGCGGCTAACTGGCGTCGTAGGAATCGTTACCTCATTCTCGATGTTTTAGGTCAGGGTACATTCGGGCAGGTAGTAAAGTGCCAGAACCTAAGAACACAAGAGGTTGTTGCTGTCAAAGTTGTCAAAAATCGCACTGCATACTTCAACCAAAGTATGATGGAGGTTTCCGTATTGGACCTGGTCAGTATACTGCCATTGCTCCTCGCCATATCAAACTCTCCTCTAACATAATATTACATGCGTAGCTGAATAGCAAGCTTGACAAAAATGACGAACATCATATACTCAGGTTGAAAGATACATTCATACATAGGCAGCATCTCTGCCTCGTTTTCGAGCTTCTGAGTGTCAATCTCTATGAGTTGATCAAACAGAATCAATTCCGAGGGCTGAGCACGACACTAGTCAGGGTTTTTGCGCAGCAGCTTCTAAACGCCCTGACACTGTTAAACAAGGCGAAATTGATCCACTGTGATCTGAAGCCCGAAAACATACTTCTAAAAAAGAAAGTCAAATTCCGCTTTCATTCAGAACTACCACTAACAACAAATCGTTCCGTTTAGTCTCGAAAGTCCCATCATCAAGGTGATCGACTTCGGATCTGCTTGTGATGAGAGACAGACTGTCTATACCTATATTCAGTCCCGGTTTTACCGATCGCCAGAAGTTCTACTCTTACTCCCGTATAGTATACCCAATTTATCTTAGCACGTAGAGTTTCTAATAATTGCCCGGCGCAATAGATATTCCTCTGCTATCGATATGTGGTCGCTCGGTTGCATTGTTGTGGAGTTATTCCTTGGCCTCCCCCTTTTCCCTGGTAGTTCTGAATACAATCAGGTTGCTCGTATCGTTGAGATGCTGGGGCTTCCACCAACATGGATGTTGGAAATGGGGAAACAATCAGGCGAGTTTTTCGAGAAAGTTACGGATGAGTTTGGAAGAAAAACGTATAGATTAAAAAGCATGGAAACATATTCGCGAGAACATGGTACAAAGGAACAACCAAGTAAACGGTATTTCCAGGCAACTACGCTTCCAGACATCATCAATCAATATGCCATGCCTCGAAAAAACATGAAACCAGCGGAGATAGAAAGAGGTAAAATTTTATTCTACCCTACAACCTCCTGCATTGCTCTTGCTAACGCGCTACTAGAAATGAACAATCGAGTCGCCTTTATTGATTTTGTTCGCGGTCTGCTGAATATAAATCCCTTGGAACGGTGGTCTCCTCAACAAGCGAAACTTCACCCTTTTATTACACAACAAAAATTTACTGGGCCTTTCGTGCCACCCATGAATTTGAAGTCATCTCCATCCGGTGGATTGCCGAAGTCCCCGCATCCCCCAATGGCATCAAACGCAAACCAATCTAGCGCTTCCCAGAATATTTCATCACAGCAGATTAGCAACAACTCTGACCAGGCTCTCAAGAACAAGCCGAATACAAGCGGGGTACCCCAACAACTAGCTACAAACTACCAAAGCGGATCTGCCGGCGGGTACATTAACCCGAACACTCATCCTGTCCAAAGTCAACCACCTACTTATTCAGGCCCCAATTACAGCACGAACGGTAGCCAGCAATTTCAGCAAACAGTCGTCAATCCTCCTCCACCGTACAGCACAAATCACACAGGGTATAATGTTGCTTCAACAGCACAGCACCAAGTAAACCAACAAACTCTTGGAGGCGGCTATCATCCGCAACAACAACCTCCAAGCTTATACCAAACCGCTACTACGCGGGCGGGGCGACAGCGTGCTTCTACTATTGGACAAAACGATAGTGGTATTCCACCCCAACTTTCACGTCATGCGATGTTGTTAGACCCAAATCAGCCCATACGCCTCCAACCTAGTCCCGCCTACTACCCGCCACCATCGGATGCGGAAGCAGCAAGCGGCGGTAAATCGAGAAGGCGAAGCCAGGCAGGGCAGAGTGGACAGAGAAGCCAGAGGGATTTTATTAGAACTCTTGAAGATCGGACGTTAGAGGATGGCTTATTCAATAATCAATCTGCGTGGCAGTAAAGAATGAATTATATGGATGGCTTATCCATTGATCATATGATCATTATCTTTACAATACTCCCCATCAGTATACTATATAGTTTGTTAATGTGCTCAGGAGTTTTGAAATATCAATCGAAGATGAACCTTGGATTGCCGAGCCACTCGGGTTTCAAAGGACGGAAATCAAAGATCCAGTTTCCAAATCTCCTCTTTACTATCGTATCACCTCTCCTGCCTTTCCCGCTTTTGTCAGGAATATTCACATAGGTTTATAGGAAAAATTCGAGCAGACTACCCGTTTTGAATTTGCGTCTCGTCCTTCTTATGTCTTCGCCAGCAGTCCTTAAACTCTTGTAACTATTTGGTGTTAAGTCAATACACGAGACCCGGTTGGTGCGAATGGGGAGCTTAATTAGCCTACTTGCTTCTGACACGTACGCCAGTCCTTGGTTTTGTCGAAACACACCTGAAGGTTCTCATTTTCCGCTGGGATAAGTTAGCTCACGTCTAGGGAAATGAAATTTAGCTTGGGAGTTGGGCCCTTAGTGCCCTTAGTAGTAGAGGGTTAGCAAACCTGAGCAGCCGGTTTTCTGTATTCGTGTGTCCCTGTATCAGTAGGGCCAAGGGTCAACAGAAGTCAGTCATGTAAACAGGACCAAGGTATCCGATGCATACCACTCATCGTCGTCTCTCAAATCGGGTTTGGAGGAGAGCATCGTGGGGTATGGTCACACCTATGCTCCAATGATTATTCAGTTCGGGGTTTCCAATAGCGCTAGTGTCAAGTGTAGTGACTAGGCACGTGACTTACGGGTTTACCTTAAACATTTTTCTTTTTCCGTCATGATTTTTTTAAAAACCAAACATCCCACAACAACCACAACACCTCCATCAAAGACTAAAGGAATTTGGACTCGGTTCGTGCACCACTTCTCACCAATATTTAACTTCCGAAACGATTACGGTACCGGATTGAACATTAAGTTCTCAGGGTTTTAATTGAATCGTCTTTAGCCAATAGCCCATACATACACCATGAGTCTGCTTGCTGGACAAAACCAGTACCAAAATGGCCCCCATGAAGACGATGATTTCGATGACGAAGGCATACTAGCCGCTTCCATAGTGGAAGCAATCCAAAATGATGACGACGACCCGTCACAAACTCTGCAGACCCTACAATCTCGAGAAGATGATCTCCAAAGCAGGCTACAAGCCGCTGCAACCCCACTTGAATATCAAGCCTCCCTTGAGGCGCGATATGCTTCCTATGATAACTACTGCAGCTTGTTTCATTACATCCTGAACTCTAATGGACCAGTAGAGCTTGACCTTCCTACAGTATGTACTGAAATTCAAGTTCCAGGAGCGAACAATTGCTGAATCTTGCTCTCTAATTGAACACGGAGCTGACTACTCGTCAGTATTACTGGGCGTGGGATGTCATTGATGAATTTATCTATCAGTTTAACAACTTTTGTGCCTACAGGAACCGGTTGGCCAAGAAGGGACAAAATCAGGATGAGATAGCGTCGCTCCGAGAAAATCAACAAATCTGGGGCTGTTACAGTGTTCTGAATGTACGTCTCTCGACCTATTAGCCTTGGGATGGCGCTAATACTCATTGAATTCGGAAAAAAGATACTGTATTCATTGATCCAGCGATCTCAAATGAACGAACAACTCGCAGCTATTAAGCGGGGAGAGGACCCCAAGTAAGTCAGAAAACCCCCATTCCTATGGAGCCCAAGGCTGAGATACCATAAATAGCACCGTTGCAGGCGAATATGGTTCCCGGCCTCTTTATCGTATGCTGGGATACTTTAGCATCATAGGCTTACTAAGGGTTCATTGTTTGTTGGGGGACTTTACCCTCGCCCTCAAGACCCTCGACGACATTGAACTCAATAAAAAAGCCGTATTTGCAAGAGTGATGGGGGCTCACTTTACAACGTACTATTACGTTGGCTTTTGCTATATGATGATGGGCAGATACTCGGATGCCATCAAGGCATTCTCTCACATCCTGCTCTATGTAACTCGCACAAAGAATCTACACAGTAAAGGTGGACAATTCGATTCGGTAGGCTCCTAATCTCGAATAGATATATATTTTTGGAGTGCCATCCATGCTAATACGCATCTCAGATATCAAAAACTATGGACCAAATGTATGCCCTGTTGGCTATGTGTGTAGCGCTTTGTCCTACTCGTCTCGATGATACGATCCACTCGACACTTCGTGAAAAATATGCAGATCAGTTCCAGAAGCTGCAGCGGGGCGGAACAGAGAGCCTATCAGTCTTCGAGGAGCTTTTTCAGGCGTCTGCGCCTAAGTTCATCTCTCCCATTCCTCCAGACTTCGATAACCCGGCGAACAATATCGATCCTATGCAACATCATCTGCAAGTTTTCATGTTTGATGTGAAAAACAACATGATGGCTCCGATCCTCCGGAGTTACCTGAAACTCTATACCAGTATGGATCTTCACAAGCTCGCCTCCTTCTTGGAAACCAACCCGGAAGACTTGCGCACCAAACTCTTAATATTTAAACAAAAATCCCGGCAGTATAAATGGACAGAGGGTGGGTTACTAAGTGGGGAAACCATCAACACTTCCGATCTTGACTATGCCCTTCAAAAGGTCAGAAATTTGTTTTCTCTGCGTTATTAACTGGTTATTGACATCTGTTTTATAGGATTTGATACATATATCTGAAGCCAAGGTCGGCCGGAAGTTGGTGGACTGGTATCTACGAAATCTTACTCGATCATACGCTTGAAATCGGTATACGTTTGATTGATAACTGGGGATGACGCGGCATACATCCCCACCGATTGATGCATTTGGGAGGGTTTATTAGGCCAAAATCATGATTTACTGTGTATGGAGAAGGGTGCGCACGTGTTCCTAAAATATATGAACCTCTCCAAATGTATCACTTACAGTACGATAGCTCTGGATACTATAGGGAAGATTGGGTGATTTTTGGGACGGTAGATCCACATCGGGACGGCCTCGAGAGCAAACATGGCGTCTCAGATGCTTAGTATATCATGCTAACTGTAAACTGGTCTAAAAAGCCCTCCAGAACACGATATCGTAAGCCAAGGAACTTTGGGTTGTGTTTAAAGATTGAGGTCAAAAACAATTTCCGCAATGTCAGTCGCGTCCTCCCGAGCTCCTTGTAGCCAATCGAAGAGCGTTTTTTCCACATATCTCACGGTACCAGACTCGTGGACAACGATGACAGTTTGCTTCTGGGTCCCGTAGAGGTTATACGGTCCTGATAGACCTTGGTCTTGATGTTGGTTCGTGGTGACTTTGCCCTCTTCAGATCTTGTTAAGTTGCTACTCTCAAACAAGGGTATGAATATTGATTGCTGTAGCAAATCTAGCCTTTTGCTTCCATCCAACCAACTTTCTTGAGTGCTGACCGAATCAGAGGAGAGAATTTCAATGCCTTTATTGATTATGTCCCGATAACTGAGCCTATCATGTTGGATATCGTCGACGAGCTCGCCAAGAAGGCGTTTGCCGTTCAGTACCTTGGGCCATGGTTTTGTGAAGGTAGAGTTGCTGAGCCCATATGTTTCTGACTTCGTTTTGTCTAGGAAATCAAGTTTCCTTTCATGTAATTCTTCCTCCTGGTTCCGATTTGAGATGACACCGAATCTGTCAATTCGGACCCGCTTTTGATCATCTCGAGAGAGCTGTCCGTACAACATTGAAAACCCGCCGACCTGATCTATGTCAAAATTTGTCTTGGAGAACCCCACCCCCGAATCCATCCATGATTGGTAATTGCTGTCGGGAGAGGCTAGAAAAGACGAGACGAAGGCCCCCCTGCTCGCGGTTCCCACCGCTGCAATAGAGCTTTTTTCACGAATATTGGTAAGTCCTGCGAATCGACCGCTCCGGGTGATCCCGAGCCAGGTGCCTGCCGATGTCTAAAGGTATGAGTTATTGAACATTTTCTTAATCCAGTGACTAAGGTTTACCATTTTCAAGTCGAGCTAGGTCTCGGCCTCCACATATATCCTTATCCCAAGGGCCAGCGGTTTGAGTTGGGCGCTGTAGAAATTCCTAGAGTAATCTTGGGGTCAAAGTGCGTCCAAATAATTAGGGCATGTGTCCTGTTGTAGGAATGCGGCTTGAGACACCCACATCGCGATTTGAGAGAAGTATCAGAGGATAGCCCTTATTTGTACAAGCAGTTGTCCAGAGTAGAATGCACATTTTCGGGTTTCGACACTGAGGCTAACCAACAACTTAAATCTGGCAGCTCGTTGGCCTGTCAAATATTGATGGTGATAGAGGTAATAGCAATGATACCGACCGCTCTAAAGTACTAAATCCGGGTAGCGAAAGGTCTTCTCAGTAAACTCGGGTCATTTTCATGGGTGGAATGTTCTGGCCACGGAATTTTAGCCACAGGCTAGTGTACGAGTCTGCTGTGAACAACTTGCAGGCGGAATTATGCTCCTGCTGCGAATTTACTGAGTGCTAAAAACAGGCAACCAACTCTGATTTTATCAACCAGGCACATCCTTCAGCAGTATCAGTACTTAGGGAGCAAGCATGACATTTCCATCACAGCGTTTTCGGAGTGTGTTTGTTATTTGTTCTCACAGCGAAAACACGCAGTGAGGTATCGGGCATGTGGGAATTGATCTCAGCCAGCCAATGCAGAGGGAATTCGTGGTGGGGCAATAAGAAGTAGAAAAGGGAAGAGCTCGGCTCGCCACATAGCCTCGATATATTCCGGTAATAGCTAGTAGGTTGAAGAGCGCAGACACCTTGCCGGTTCCGGTGCCTGAAGAAAGGGAAGACAGGAAGTGTGGCCACATGCAAGGAAATCCTGAATTCTTCAGGATATTTACCAAGGCGGGTACTCTTGGGCACTCGGTAGATAAGGGAGAAGAGCCGGCACCTTCCAAGAGCATCAGCATCGTCGGGGGTATCAACTCACGAAGGCGGCCTAACGTGTTTTAGGGAGCTGAAGGACTCCGGAGCCAACTGCCAAGGCGCGTGAGCAGATGGTTGAATTTTTCGAGGTTTGCGGTTCCATATTTTCACGGCGGCGTGAGTCCTGCCATGCAATTTGAGCAGTTCCGACAACGCACTAGCGCAAAGTTCGGTCCAATGGCAGAAAAGGGAGACAGGCTGGTAACGAGAAGGACGAAGAAGAAACAAGCACGCGAGGAATAAGTCAGTGCTTGGGCACCTGCTAAACGTAAGTCTGTGTATGTAGTTGTATCGTATCGTGGCCAAGGCCGGATCCAGACATCAATGGCGGTATTGATTCAAGCCGGATGGCTGGAGGAATTCAGCAACTTGATTATATTTATCCTTTTCAACCCATGTATGGGGCGTCGGAACAGGAATGAAGAAAGATTATTCGGAAGCAGTGGGTGCTCACGTGCAGGTCTTGAGAAGGTGAAGGGGAAAGAGGCAGATAAATGCGGCCGCTTTCTCATCCTTCAGGCCATTTCCCTACTCCGGACTCCCATAAGCTACCTCAAGACTCTTCTCTTTCAAATTGCCCGGATCCTCTATAGGAGGCAGCGCAGATGTGTCTATGTAAAGGGGGGTGTGGTTATTTTTTTATTTTCATTTTCATTTTCATTTTTTATTTTTATTTTGTTTCTAGCAGGGACTGGCCACAATGATGATGATAATGATGATGAAATATAGGTTGAATTAAGTAACAACACTTCGATTGGAGTGATGAAAAGTAAAGTATCTGGGTATGTATGCACTTACTCGATGTGCCGGAACAGAGGACGGAATATCGTACGGGTTTGAGCACACATGTTGGTGGGAAGGAAAAGCAAAAGGTGTCGGGGTATCTTCAGAAGAGCTAGGGTCTGAGAAGAGAAGAATAAAAGGCTTACAAGAGTAAGTACATACATATACGGGCAGGGGTTTGGTTTTTTTTTTTTTTCTTCGAATCAATGTATCGTGACGATATCCCAGACACATATTACATATTACATCGCACTTATGTTCCTTCCTGCACCATAAAGCAAAAAGGGAAAATTGCTGGAGTTAGAAAACCAAAATAAATGAATAAAAATAAATAAATAAAGATAAATAGTTAGTTAGTTAACTAATAATCAAAATAATAAAATAAAAATAATAAAAATAAAATACATAACTAAAATCAAACCCGAATTAAAGGAGAATACGAACATCACATCGTACTCTTGATATTATGAGAATTGTTATTTCCATTATATCAAAGGGTAGAGCCGCCCCGGCTTCGCATTGCATTGGTACTGTTCAAAGTAGACACAATTATATCCGCCTACCCGCCCAAACACTCACCACCGTGTTCCGGACAACATGTGGACGTATATACAGATACGTTAAAGTAGATAAACAGATGTGTATACTTGACTTACTCACCCATGCGTGCTCCTCCTCCTCCGCTTCCATGTTTAACAGTGCGTGTATGTATGCGAACGTGTGCGTGTGAGCCCATGTAAGGGAGAGCCTGTGTGCGTGTGTGCGTGTGTGTGTGTGTGTGTCTGAATGTGTCTGCATCTGGAGGGTGGTCGACCAGGGATCGCAAGGAAGAAGTAAATAAGAGGGCAAAAAAGCAACGACACTGTGACCCGAGATCCGCCTTTTTTTGGAGAGGTCGGCACGGCACCGTGGGAATTTTTAGTCGGTGCTAAATTATTTATCTTCGAGCTACTCGCTCGCTTCTTTTCCATCCAGAACCCTACGCTATCTGTCAGGATATTTGCCATTTTATTACTATTTTCAAGGTAACGTACATACTATTGCTTACTTGCTTGTCTGCTGCTTGCCTGCTGCTTGCCATTCGACTTGCATCTGCTCGTCCGGTGTCCGCCGTGCGCTGTGCGTATCGTGTCATAGCCGCTGCTTCCTGGAACTCGGATCGTGTCCTGTGCTGTGTGCAGACCTCGAGGCGTAGGCAGCTAATCGTTCAGCCTTAGGTACCTGCCTACCTACCACTTACCTACCTACATTACATTACTTACTTACTACCTACGTAACTACCTATCTACTTACCTACTCACACACTCACACACTTATCTACTTACTCGAGTACTTGCTTCTTATTTTTTATTTATTTTTTGCTCTTCTCGGTCAATTGCTTTGCCCCGATCTCTGGGCTGCTACTGCTTCTGTCTTCGCCTGGTACACACCCACACACCCACACAGCACAAACGCCGTCGATTCTTCTTTGCCCAGCTGTCCATCTTTTTCTGCTAAACACACATTCATCCTTGGCTTTCTCTCTCTCCCTCTCTAAAGGTTCAGTCAATTGGGGTTTTTTTTTTTTTTTTTTTTTTTTTTTTTTTTTTTTTTTTTTTTTTTTTTTNTTTTTTTTTGTTTTTTTTTTTTTTTTTTTTTTTTTTTTTTTTTTCCTTTCTTAATATAATATATACATACATATATTATTCCTTTCTCACTTCTTTTCTTTTTCCTCTCCTCCCTTCCCTTCCCTTTTCTTTTTCTTTCCCTTTCCCTTTCCCTTTCCCACTAGTAAGCCTTTTGGCTCCGTTTTTATTTCTCCCCCCCCCTCCCATTCCCTTTTTTTAATTTTTTTTTAATTTTTTATTATTTCCGCTTCAGACTTTCGAGAACATCTGCGAAATCCGTCTAGTGGTGAGGATCGGGCTACTTGCATCTGGCTGCTTCGACCGTGCCTTTCCAATTCTGGGACATCGTCGTTTGAGCACGCTGCTAATTTGGTGGCACGCTGCTACCGAATGATAGAAGGATACATAACCACACACGAACACACGCTTTCTCTTCTACCCGCCTAGTGAGTTTACCGACCTGTTTGTTCCATCATTTTTTGGGTTATTTCCTTTTCTCCTTGAACATCGAAGATATCTGGGGTGTTCTTGTATCTTTGTTCAGTACTCAACGGAGTCTCATTTTTTTTGTATAATTTTTTATCCCCTCCCCTCATTCGAGGGCCATTCAGCAACACCTTCATCTTTTTATTTTATTTTATTATTTTATTATTTTATTATTATTTTTATTATTATTTTATTTTTATTTCTTTCTAATGCTTATTTCCTTCTTCCGAAGGGAAAAAGGAATCTCCTTCCGCTCGTTCATTTTCGTTGCGGTGGAGGGATCAAGTTGGCTATTTATTGTAATTTTTATTATTTTATTATTTTATTTTTTTTTATTTTTTTTTTCGGTTTTTTTTTTCAGTTTTGCCATTTTCGTTACTTTCTTTCCTTTTTCTGGGCCTCCCCCCAAACCCCTTCTCCTTGGTTTAACCTCAGGCGTGCTATCAGCAACTAACAACCATTCACCCGGAAGACTGGAATACAGATCTGTATAGAATGGCAGCATCCAGTCCCCCATACGCACAAGGCTCACAGTACTCGCCTTATCCACCCCAGCCGAGTCACGATATCTCGCAAGCTGGATACCCCCCTCAACACACAGGTTGGCGACCAGAATGGGGCCAGTACCATCCCTCAGTCCCTCAACAGTATACATCGCCCACCGCGTCAGTCTCCAACCAATCATCACCAACCACTGCCACGCCACGATTGACCGATAAGTCACGTCGGAAACGGCTTTCTCAAGATCAACAGCACCCGCTCGCCCAGCAGCAACAGGTCTACTCATTCGTCCCGATTCCCGGGGCACAACAGCACAAACGTCCCAGACGACGATATGAAGAAATCGAAAGAATGTATAAATGTGGCTGGAACGGCTGCGAGAAGGCCTATGGCACGCTGAACCACCTCAACGCACATGTGACAATGCAATCCCACGGAGTCAAGAGGACGCCAGAAGGTAACCGAGCCTATTTTCCAAAGCGCAAAGGTATTCCGCATGGCTTACTAACGTGAACTGATTCGTGCAGAATTTAAAGAAATCAGGAAGGAATGGAAACAGAGGAAAAAAGAAGAGGAGGCGGCCAAGAAGGCAGAAGAAGAGCAAGCACGTCAACAACGTCAGTTAGACGGTTTGTCATCTATGGAGAGCAACACGCCAACGGCATCAGGCCAATATAACAATGTTCCTCAACAACGTCAGCTTCCACCCCCTGGGTACTCACAGCCTCCTATGCAGCCGGGAATGCATCACTACGCACAACAGGCAGCCGGGAGTCTGGAGCAGCTCCAGCGTTTCAACCCACCTACCGCCAACATGTACGGGGCGTACTCTCACGGTGCATATGGACACACCCCAAGTCATCACCTTTATCAACCAAGACAGCCGCCTGGGGCAGAGGAACCGGATGCCGACGCCGACGCCGACCCTGATGTTCCAAGTGCATCTTACACTCACACGTAGTTGTGTGATTCGACCCACACCATTATAATGGGATAAGCCCTCTTGGGAGATTTGGCAATGTCAACACATAACTCGGCTGTCTTCATGGATCACCGTCGATCAATGGGTCAAAATTGGTACAGTTCAGTCGAATCTCACAAGACCCATTCATCCGCCCTGCCTCTCTCAAATTATCGAGTTTCGGGTGTTGGCACAGGCGGCGAATTTTATTTTTTATTTTTTTATTTTTTTTTTGGTCTGTTCTGCTGTAATATATTACGAGCATGCGACGCTCCTCGGATGATACGAATATCGTGTCCTCCTACTGCATAGCCATTTTATTTCCCATACTTTCCGGTCGTATGCTTACCCTTTCCCATCCACCTCAATCTTCTTCTCCGTTCTCTATTTCCTTGATTTCGGGTTTTTTTTTACTTGATATTCATTTCCTATCTCCCAGATTTAGAGCGGGTAGGTTTTGTGCATCTTCAAGGCGAGTTTGGTGGCTGTATGATTACTTGATTTATTTTATTTCAGCTTTCATATTTTACTTTGGTCCATCGCCCTTTGCTTCCCTTATCATCATTACATACATGCATACATCATTACCACTCTCACCACCACCACCACTCTCACCACCACCACTATCATCATCATCATCATCATCATCATCATCATAAAATTTACGATAACGGGCGATATGTCACTTGTTTCAGTTCTCTCACTGCCACTGTCACTTCCTTTCCTCACGTTTGTTTCGATTCTGTCTCTACCTCGCATTCACATCATCATCTTCGCATATTGGCATTTCTGTTGGCACGTTTGATTTATACATGGTGCGATTGACAGCAAAAACATATCGGTACTCCGGTACCTCACAATCCAATTAATCAAAAGGAGCGAGAATGCTGTTTTTCAACGTTTTTTTGGTCGCTATATAGAAAACCACAGCATCTCAATAAGATGGCTAAAACAAAACGGCCAGAATTGGCTTTGCCTTAAATCAGAAAGTTCACCAGTCTGTTACGTATTATAGTCTTACTTGGTATATTAGGCGAATCTACTGGCGAAATACACGTGACACACACGCTTGAACCTCATATCATCGGTTACATCTGCCGATAATGCACTACTTGCGGTACCGAACAGTCGGAAACTGAGCTAAGGAAAAAAAAAAAAAAAAAGAACGCTTAAGCCCTTCTTAGGGGTGTTCCTTGCAGGTCCCCAAAACTTATTTGTATGAACTATTGCATTCGAATTTCGCCTGTGCCTACATCCAAGTCCACAGCAAGCTTTCTCTGGCTATAACCGCACCGCCGCTGAAGGTTATCTCAGCTCGTGTTTCCACAAACTAATTCGCACCGAGGTCTAAATAACCGGACTCCTTGAGTATCCTACAGTTAGTATAACCTATTAAAACCAGGATTAAGTGCTCGCATTTTCTAACAGTGTACATATCAGGGTCAACGAGTTTCTATGAAACTTCACTTGCGATTTTGAACGGGAAATCATTAGCATTGTGATAGAATTTTAGGAGCAAGGATTATTGGGAATAATGCAGCCAGTTTTAAAGCTTGGGTACACTTTTTCCGGTCAAGTATGTGGATTCGATCAATATAACACAAATGCATGTCGGCGAGGGTTCAGTAG
This sequence comes from Arthrobotrys iridis, assembly GCA_036971165.1. Lineage (NCBI taxonomy): Eukaryota > Fungi > Ascomycota > Orbiliomycetes > Orbiliales > Orbiliaceae > Arthrobotrys > Arthrobotrys iridis. The sequence continues at coordinate 2,455,009 of JAJTTS010000006.1, read as the reverse complement.
TATAATATTCCGTATTGTAGGAAGCATTCACGATTTAGCATTTGAACGCTCCCCAGCAAATTGGACATTTCGACCACCCCTGCCCCGGCCACCACCCCTGCCCCTACCACCACCAGCATTCCCAGAAAACTCTGTTCGAGTTTTACCGCCTCTGCCTCCTCCACCGGACCTCTGATTGTTCTCCTGCACGCCCCCGACTGCACCACTTTGAGACTTCTGCTCAAAGACGCGTTCGTTAAGCTCGATCAAGCTACTGGCCTTGTCACTCAGCGCTAGAGCGAGAGTTTGCAATCTGGAGACCTCGACGCCCTTGCGGAAAACTAGGGTCTTGTTGATTTGATCCAGGGCAGCAGCTATCTCATCATGAGCAATCATTTTACTCACGAGGGCAGCAACCTTTCGCTCTGGGAGGTCGAACATCTCTGAGAGTCTTGTCAAAGACAAAGCATCGTAGAATGGTGCATAAGTAAAGATATATGTCCGCAAGCCTTCTTCTTGTATCCGGACGGAGAGCATATGCTTGAGGGGTTCTGGATCCGGAAGAAGATCCCAGATCTTGATTGCCTGGATCAGTTCACAACTTTTTCTCCAGTCACCAGCAGCTAATGCATTCGCAGCTTGAAAAACGTGATCCCGAGTGTTTTCTGGGGGGCCTGGGAATACGTTTCTCTCGTGAAATTCTAACATTCGTCGGAATGTCTTGCTGATGACTTTTTTTCTCATGTCGGGTGAGGATCCAGCTGCTGCCATGGCCGGGATTTCTAAAAGCATAGAGCATGTGAGATAAGCTGCCTCTAAGAGTTCGAGATTGATGTGCATGTGGAATGGCAACTGTCTTTGTTTTTCCAACCTCTCTTGTTCTGGTGTGATGGTGGAATAGCGACTCTGTGGACCAACTCCTTGGGCTAAGTGTTCCTTTACCCTGCCAGAACCAAGTATTTCTTGAAGACAAGATTGGGCCTCTGATATAAGGCTGTTCCTGAATGCGCATAAGCCGACTTGGACCAAAGTTCGGTTGTAGAGTATTTGAGTCGTAATATCCGCATTATGTATATTCTCCTGTAAATGTGACATCAAGAACATATCACGAGAGCTGTAAAAGTTCTCACGAAGAGCAAGGTGATAAATATGACAGAGCATTGCACGCGTTCGTAAGATTGTAGCATCGTTTTTATAGAGGTGAGAGCAGAGGTCTTGAACTATTGTGGCCGGGTTTTCCTTCCGGATTTTGGAACGAAGAGCATCGGACGAGGATTCCGAGCTGAGGATTGTGTAGGAAGCGCCCTCAATTGTGTCGATCACAGTCAACGGCTAGGGCCGTGTTAAATTCTTGTATATTCCGTATTCGCATTAAGTATTAGAAGGGGATTACTTACCTTGTAATATAAGTGTTCCACCCGCCTCATGACTGTGCGGTTCAAACTATCGCCGATGCTACCCGCTTTCTTGTTATCAGAGAGACGCTCAAAGTACATCTGACTACGGACAATTATCTTGTAAAGTGCAGCCTCATCTCCCAGACGTTCAACGTATTCAGTTGTGTGCGGATCGATATTTTGGAGAGATTTGGTGAGTTCATCATCAAGCCGGTCGACGAACGAGATGATGCTTCCGGGTATCTTAAAAATCTCGCCGGCTGCGGGTGCAGGGGGGGCCTTTTCATCGTCGTCCCACTCGTCCCCGTTCTCGACGATTACCCACGAAGGGTTTTCTTCCAAGACGTGTAGCAAAGAGTTTAATTCAACTTCGGCACTTAAAAAAGGTCGTCAGTCATAACTAAAGAAAGGGGTCGTCGACTTTGAACGTACGCTTTCCACTGATCAGTGGCCATATACGAAAGAACGCCGAATGATAAATCGTATCTGGTGGATATTAGGGCGACGAGAACACGAATCTTCTGGTAAGGGGTCTGAGAAAGCTCGAGAAGCTTCTCCATCGTGCGGATTTGCTCTGCTCTATCAGTATTTTTCTTTCCACGAGCCTCAACAATAACTTTAAGATGCTTGAAAATGGATTCCGTGGTTAGCTGGACAGCCTTGCCACCGCGGGTAACGACAGAATATGCTCCGGAATCATCATCCACTCGTTCTGGTTCGGTTTCTTCAAGGGAAAGTTTTTGTTGCACCGGGGTTTCCTCTATTTCAGGTTCAAGGAGGTAGTTTTCCTTATCGGCTCTGTACTGGGAAATTTCTTGCTCATACTGGCGGTTATTCCTCTTGAGTCGCTGTTTGATGGAGTTGAGAGCTTTGGCATTGGTAGCATTCATCTTTTTGTTAGCGGTTTTCTCTTTCACGATGGTCTCGTTCATGAAGTCTTCGAGGTCCGCAACGGCCTTTATGTAAGGCTTTGGCACGACGTCTCCATGACCCGCTTTGGTAACAAGCTTGTTGAGTTTGTCGAATTCTATATTATCAAATTTAGCGGATGGTCGGATCTTAGAGCACGGGAGTCGGCATGGAAGCTGAACCGTTTACCTTGCGAGATGACAACCCAATCGTTTATCTTCTCTGCATTTTTAATCAATTGGATAGAGGTTTCAATCTCCTCGAAACGTTTATCTTTCTTGTTTTTGACTATTCTGCGTAGCCCATCCTCATCGCTATCCTCTTCATCGGCTGCACCTCTTCTGAAAATCATACTTCTGTCATGGCGTTCCGCGGCATTCTTGTTCTCCACATCGTCATCATCAGAGCCATCGTTATCGTCGTCGTCATCGTCGTCCTCAGTGCTTTCCGATTCGTCGGAATCGTCTTGAGCCTCTGCGTCGCCCTCAACCTCCTCTTCCTCCTCAGAATAATCTTCCTCAGAGGAGCTAGACTCGCTATCGCTGAGCCCACCATGGAAGAATCTCGAAGTAGCCATCTTAAGTGAGGCGTGCGAAGACTGGCAGATTCGTCAAGAGATGTGATATAGAATATATGAATTCGTTGTTGTGATTGGATCCTGGTTTAATGGATCTGTGCTGGGAGTAGGTTGCTTTTAGTCGAACCGAAGGAATGGCTGTATCTTTTTTGTGAGTCGCTTTGTGTGTGGGGTGTCAAAATTCGTAAAATTTTTTTTTGTTTTTTAGGTTAGAATCAAAGAAATTTACAGCCATTGGGAAACAGAGAAGAAAAAGCAAATCTTGAATCGGGGCTGCAACACAGCCGAAAGCCTCCTGTGATTGGCGGTTAGCTAGCACCGTTACTGTGTGATCAGAGCAACATATACCTACATACTAACTTCTAACATGCATCTCGTTACGAAATGATTACGTTCTCTACGTCTCGAGGACCGGCGAAAAGACCAAGACGCCAGAAAATACGACATTATAACTGACCATTTCTATCTCATGAGCTAAAGTCTATGGAGGCGGGCGCAAGTGGAAAGCAAAAAGGAATAGGGTTGACAAAACATATAAAGATATTCGAAAACCTGCATGACGCATCCCAGATCCCGGAACGGGGAGCACAAAGGATCAAAATTTCTCCACTCCGATTTCAGGTATTGAAGGAACTGAGCTAGAATATTATAATCCTGAAAGAGTGCTACCGATGTAATTTCGAAAGAAACTTGGTCTGCGCCAATGCCTGAATCTCTTTATTAGACAAAGCAGTATTAGTAGTTGAGTACGTTGAAGGTCCAGTTTGGAGAATGAGAAGACTAGCAACGATGAAGCCCAGCCACTGCGGACCGAACAGTATATGGTCGTGCCTGTTAGCTCTAGCCTGTGCTCTTAGCTTTCAAGTTAGTAGCGACGGCTGCCCAAAGGTGCAGTATTTGAAGAGGTGAATCCTATTTTTTTTTTTCTTTTTGTCAGCAACTCATACGTCTGGAAAAATATATGATTGCAGTACCTCCACGGCCCCCACGAGGCCCTCCCCAACGGCCTCTCGATGATCCACCGTAGCCAGGCCCTCTTGCCATATCCGACAGACGCGGATCTATTTGTTGCTTGGCCTCGCTGTTGTACAAACAAATATGAGTAATTGTATCCTGATTGTAGAAGAGTAGGGAACGTACGTGAGCACAGTAAGGAGATCGCGTGCTTGTTTGGCGTTTTCAGTAGTGAAGAAAGTAATTGCGGTGCCCTTTTGCCTATATTCCAATAAATTAAGACGAGAACTATAAACCTTACGACGAGTTTCTTACCCTGCGCGGCCGGTACGACCGATACGATGTACATAATCCTACAAGTGATTGTTAGGACGTACGAAGAACGGTTTATTTGAGTTAAAGGAGGCTGGTGGTACATACTTCACTGTCTATGAATATCATTTGCGTCAGCACGATTTGCATTAGCGCTCCAAGGCTGCCGGGAGGAGTGTGACTTACTGTTTGGATAGTCGACGTTGATGACATGGGTTATATTGCGAACGTCCGTTCATTAGTTAGTATGGAATGTGGATACGTGCAACTCACCTGGCGTGCACAGGAGGTCCAGTTTTAGCCTGATGCCCTTGCAAGGCCGCGACGTCCGGTATCACTGTTAAACCCTATCGGGATTGCAAACAGGTCAACCTGAAAGGCTGTATAGTTGCATTCCTTAGATTTAGCCGAGGAAGCGCCATCTATCTTTATGATAGGGCGAATGTCCTCGACTTACCGATTTGCATTTCCTGACCCGACCATCTTCCAATCAACAAGGAGCAAGGGTGTTGTTCATGACTTAACCTGCTCCGAAGCCGCGTAAAGGAATAGCACAGGAAGAGCAGATGCGAGCACTAAAGAGCCGCAGCTGGCCATAGGAAAGCAGAATTGGGTTTTAAAAGCGGATATCCAGCGCCCTCGAGACGAAAAGAAGAAAAGGCTGGACCGTACTGTGGCACACATGAGTAAGGAAGGAGGAGATAAACATACCAATCCCGCGCGATGCGACATCTGTCGCAACCATGATGGGGCTTTTTCCAGTTTTGAATTCGTTGAGGACCTGCGTTGAGTTAGCTTGGACTCGGGTCATAGAAAGACATATGCAGTGTAATTTCGCCTTACCCAATCTCGCTCATTTTGAGCCTTATCACCGTGTAAAGCTAGCGCCGGGAAACCGTCTTGGCGTAGAAACTGTATCCAAGGTTAGTATGCTATGAAGAAAGGTAATTGGCCCCGAGTTGGGGAGAGCGGGAGAACGGCATACTCTCGTGATCTCGTCAGCGGCGCGCTTTGTGCCAACGAAGATCAGACACTTGGTCTCCTTGTCCTCCATGATCCGCTCAAGATGTTTGATGAGCCTATGATGAAATGTGAGTAAAGTGACTAGTATACATCTGCCACTAGTCACCGGGAAACCTACTTATCACGTTTTTCGAATTCAGATACAACTTCAACAACTTGAGTAATTCGATGATTTGCCGAAAGCTCCATGGAACCGATGTTGACTTGGATGAAGTCTTTCAAATAATCATGTGCAAGCTGCCTGACTTCCTTCGGCCAGGTAGCCGACCACATGAGTGTTTGGCGGTCTGGGCGAATCTGACTGACAATTTTGTTGATCTGGGGCGCGAAACCCATATCAAGCATTCTATCGGCTTCGTCAAGGACGAGATATGTGACTCGACGAAGGTTCGTCTTGCCTGCCTCTAGCATATCTATCAGACGGCCAGGAGTCGCGATGCAGACCTCTACACCACGAGCTAGCTCTCTGATTTGCTGGCCTCTAGGGACTCCACCATAGACGCAAGTGTTACGAATACGAGAGGACTTTCCAAATTTGGTGACTTCCTGTTGAATTTGGACAGCCAACTCTCTTGTGGGCGCGAGGACGAGGACGATAGGACCGTCACCAGGTGCAAGCAAAGGTTGTGCATTTATGTGAACGATAGATGGAAGGCAATATGTAAGTGTCTTCCCCGAGCCAGTCTCGGCTATACCGACCACATCTCGTCCTGATAGGGCCATTGGCCACCCCTGTGCCTGAATCGGAGTCGGCTCCTTGAAGCCCTGGGCCTTTACCTCATTCATTACGTACGCTAGGATGATAGGTTAGTAGGAATTTAATGATCTGAAATCAAGTCTAGGCAAGCCTACCGGGAAACCCAGCTTCGTCGAAGGACTGAACGGGTTTGGGGACATCGCGGCCAGAAACGCGCATCTGGCGTTGAGTCCTGTAAGCATCAACATCTGCGGGAGAGCGTCTTTGGACGGCATCACAAGGTTTGTCTAGATCGAGTTAGAACGCGCGAATGTTGATCACGATGGGTATCTCGGGTGCGGCATACAGAAGGATTTTTCAAACTTTGGGAGTGATTCTAAGTCTGCATATTTGCGTCAAATGTTAGAATTTGGGTTACTGAAAAGTTCTTGTTGAACTCACCCCATTGCGGCTTCTTCAAATTTGCGCCGATTCCAGACATTTTGTCTCCGGAGTTACCGCCGTATCCGTTTGAGTATGAGCCACCGAATCCGTTTGATGATCCATGGTAACCACCGGAGGAGTAGCCGTTGGAATTGTTGTGATATCTGCGGATGCTAGGTTAGCTCTTGAACGAAAACAGACCCTTTCATAAAAAGTTTGGCGCTAGAGCTTTTGATAGAACTCCGAAAAGAGCTTTTGAGTCAAGTTAGAAGGGGCTTTTTAGAAGACTTAGGTACCCGTTAGAATATCCCCCACCACCACTGCCGCTGCCACTGCCACTGCCGCCACCGTAACCTCGCGTGTAATCGCCGTAAGACATGTGTGCCTGATAATAGATTATCGTACTGCGTGTTAGATGGAAGATGAAGCAGTTAAATGGGTGTGAAAGCGTTTTCGAAGCGTGAGAAAAATATGGTAGAGAGGTTGATGGTTTGACTAAAGGGAAGGGAGCAAAAAAAAAAAAATTTAGCGGAAATGCACCTGAAAGAAACAGGAAGGTTTTCTGGAACCCTTGGCGCCAAGTCATAGCAACACGCATCATCTGCCACCACAGAGCCGAGCACACCCTTCAAACAAACAGGAGCCGGCGCTGAGCGATCACAGTATGCCCGATGCCTTGCGCACCTTGCCATCTCATACTACTGCAACTTGTGTCATCATAACTTCGCGATCTTGTCTCTTCCATACATACTGCCTAAATACATACATACATACATACATACATAATACATACGAACATCCATCCATCGTCGCTAAAATCATAATTATTACATCACTCATAGAAGAGGCGAGCCTCCTGCTGGTTGTAGGTTCTTGGGTTTGGATAGATGCTTGGGGATACAGCAAGCCTGCGTCTGTATCACGGGAATAGAAAACTAGGGCTGATTTGAAGCGATTAAATCTCTAGAATTTAAGAACCTTCGTTTCTCACGACCCCACGGAGGCGACTTGTTTCAGTTTTTGCTTCGACATACCTGAACGCTCTGCTTGAGGGCTGGACGCAGTCATGGCGACCCTAGTAGTTGCCAACGACGCTATCAACCGCGTATTCTCTGATTTAAAGAATAGGTATTTATAGCACTTCTAAAGTGACAACAAGCCCGATGGAATTCATTTTATAGCCTCAATTTAAGTATCCGAATCTACCTTTCTAACTCTGCTTGGACCTTTACTAGCAAGACCGAGGAAGCCCGCCAGAAGGCAGCCGATGACCTCCGAAGTATATTGGTCGTCAGTCAGCGAGGTTCAGACCAGACCTTACCTTTACAACAGAAATATGACCTAGATTGTACTGACCAATATGTAGAAATGCCGGTTGAGGCTTTTACGAGATTCAATAACGATATAAACAAACGGATATTCGAGATGATTCATAGTAATGAAACGTCGGACAAGATTGGGGGTATTCTTGTTTTGGACCGGCTCATAGATTTCGACGGTGACGATTCAATGCAGAAGACGACACGGTTTGCTCATTATCTTAGGAGTGTCATCAGAGGCAACGATACCGCCGCAATGGTGCTTGCAGCCAAATCTTTAGGTCGATTGGCGACACCTGGTGGTCCTCTAACCGCTGAGCTGGTGGAGAGCGAAACGCGACAAGCTCTAGAGTGGCTGCAGAGCGACAGACAAGAGAACCGTAGATTTGCAGCTGTCCTCCTTCTGAAAGATCTGGCCAGGAACTCACCTACCCTTTTCTACACTTACGTGCCCCAGATTCTTGAGTTGCTTTGGGTCGCGCTCCGAGATTCCAAGGTTCTTATTCGGGAAGCGGCTGCGGAAGCACTTTGTGCTTGCCTTGAAATTCTTTACCAAAGGGACAGCCAGCTGCGAGCCCAATGGTATAGTAAAATACTGGAGGAAGCTCAGCATGGACTAAAGATGGGAACAACAGACTCCATTCATGGCAGCCTTCTGACATACCGGGAGCTTCTACTCAGAGCTGGCATGTTCATGCATGATCGTTATCGGGACGTCTGTGAACTTGTCCTTAAATATAAAGATCATCGCGACGTTCTTATCCGGAAGTCCGTGGTGACACTAATCCCGATTCTTGCTGCCTACAATCCGGAGGAATTTGTCGGCTCTTATTTGCACCGCTGTATGATGCATCTCCAATCCCAACTCAAAAAAGAAAGAGACCGGAGCGTGGCGTTTGTTGCAATAGGGCAGGTGGCAATAGCTGTCGGGAGCAGCATGAACCCATATCTTGAGGCAGTGCTTCAGTGTATTAAAGACGGTTTATCGAGCAAAAGGTATAGCCATAACCTATTCTAATATGATGAAGCTACTAAACCAGTTCACAGCCGGCGAATCCCCGTTGAACCAGCATATTTCCAGTGCATCAGTATGCTAGCTACCGCGGTCGGCCTCGCTTTGACCAAACACATCCAAGAGCTTCTATCTCTCTTGTTCAACTGCCCGTTGAGCGATTCTCTCACACAGGCTCTAGTTGATCTCGCCCATTACATACCTCCATTGCTTCCTCAGATACAGGAAAAGTTACTCAACATGCTTAGCCTTGTTCTCAGTGGGCGGCCCTTCAAACCTTTGGGAAGCCCTGCAGACCCACAAAATACTCTACAACCTTTGAAAGATACCCGTGACACTCCAGGTAGTGACATCAAGGACTCAGAAATAATATTGGCGTTACATACATTAGGGAGTTTTGATTTTACAGGCAGGAGGCAGCCACTATCCCGAGAGTTAACTTTTACTGACCAGCCTTTAGGCCGCATTCTGAACGAATTTGTCCGCGATTGTGTTATTAAGTATGTGGAGGACGACAATCCGGAGATCAGGAAGGCAGCCGCACTTACGTGCTGCCAACTGTTTGTCCGTGATCCTATATGCTATCAAACCAGCAATAATGCTATTCAAGTAGTTGGCGATGTAATGGAGAAACTTCTAACTGTTGGCATTGCTGACCCAGGTATATTACAACCTTTCACTCTTGCACCGCTCCGTCATTTGCGAAGCTGACGTGATGTAGATGCGGATATAAGAAGAACAGTCCTAGATTCGCTTGATGCACGGTTTGATAGGCATCTAGCAAGAGCAGAGAATGTTCGAACCCTTTTTTTGGCTCTGAATGACGAAATATTCGCAATTCGAGAGTCTGCAATCACCATAATCGGAAGACTGACGGCCCACAACCCTGCTTACGTGATGCCCTCCCTCCGGAAATCTCTCATCCAACTTCTCACAGAACTTGAATATTCGACCGTCGCGCGCAATAAAGAAGAGAGCGCGAAGCTTTTGAGCCATCTGGTCTCAGCTGCACAGAAACTGATTAAACCCTATGTTGACCCTATCGTAACCGTTCTCCTCCCAAAAGCAACAGATTCAAGTGCTGGAGTTGCTTCCAGCGTTCTTGGTGCTATCGGAGAGCTCTCAACGGTCGGCGGAGAAGATATGGTTCCTTACATCCCGCAGCTTATGCCGATAATCATAGAAACATTACAGGATCAGGGGTCTTCGTCTAAAAGAGAGGCTGCCTTGAAGACTTTGGGCCAACTTGCTAGCAATTCGGGCTACGTTATCGAGCCGTATATGCAATATCCCCATTTATTGGCGATTCTAGTCAATATTGTTAAGACCGAACAAACGGGCTACCTTAGGAAAGAGACCATTAAATTGATGGGAATACTCGGGGCAATAGATCCCTACAAGCATCAGGTAATCAACCCTTGATCTACCTTTGCTCTTCAGGATACTAACCTTGGGCTAGCTTGTAGAACAGGGGCCTGAAAACCGCCCGCCAGACCAGACCAGCACCGTGACTGACGTTTCCCTCATAATGACGGGGTTGACTCCATCAAACGAAGAGTACTATCCAACTGTGGTCATCAACTCCTTAATGAATATGCTTAAGGACCAGTCATTGAGTAACCAGCATTCCGCGGTTGTTGATGCAATCATGAATATCTTTAAAACACTGGGTTTGAAATGTGTGCCCTTTCTCGGGCAAATTATTCCCGGTTTCATTGGAGTTATCAGGACTAGCCAACCGAGTAAACTTGAATCGTACTTCAATCAGCTGAGCATTCTTATCACTATCGTCAAACAGCACATCAGGTCTTTTCTACCTGAAATCCTGCAGCTTATCCGAGAACACTGGCAGTTGAATACGAATTTACAGGCAACCATTCTGCAGCTCGTCGAGGCAATTGCACGATCTCTGGAAGGTGAATTTAAAGTATACCTTGCTCAACTTTTACCCCTCATGCTTCAGGTCCTGGAAGCAGACAACACTGCCCGAAGGATCCCAACGGAGAGGGTCTTGCATGCTTTTCTAGTATTCGGCGCTAATAGCGAAGAATACATGCACTTGATCCTTCCTGTTATCGTTCGGCTTTTCGAGAAGTCTGCCCAGCCGGTCCCAGCACGCAAGGCTGCCATCGAAACAATTGCCAGGCTTTCGCGGAAAGTCAACCTATCGGATCATGCCTCTCGCATCATCCACCCTCTTGCCCGAGTACTCCAGAGTGGAACACATGAACTCCGTGTTGCAGCATTGGATACGCTTTGCGCACTTGTTTTTCAACTGGGGCAAGACTATGCGCATTTCATACCTATGATAAATAAAGTATTATATGGTTTGCAGATCTGATGAGCCACGTTGCCCCTGCTGATTATTATCTGTCGCTGTAGTGCCTGGTGCAAACAAAGACCCAACATTCTAATTATGAGCTTCTTGTATCGAAACTCTTGAAAGGGGAATCTCTCCCCCAAGATCTCAACCCAGACGAAATGTAGGTACTTATCGCTTTATATCTTTCGGTCCCTAAACCCTACTAAACCCGCTAGGTTTGGAGAGAAATACGATGACGTCCTTATACCGGACACTCATTCGAAAAAGCAAACGGTAAACCAGCAGCATCTTAAAAATGCTTGGGAAGCTTCACAAAGGTCGACACGAGAAGATTGGCAGGAGTGGATTCGACGGTTCAGTGTTGAGCTTCTCAAGGAGTCTCCTTCTCATGCACTTCGTGCTTGTGCAGGCCTAGCTGGAGCCTACTACCCTCTCGCAAAGGATCTCTTCAATGCTGCCTTTGTTTCGTGCTGGGTCGAGCTTTACGATCAGTACCAGGTATGGAATCCCTTTTCTTCATAGGGTTTGGTGTCCCACATCTCTGATTTTCTCAAAGGAGGAACTGGTTCGATCAATTGAACTGGCTCTTACATCCCCAAATATCCCCCCAGAGATTCTCCAAATTTTATTGAATCTAGCCGAGTTTATGGAGCATGACGACAAGGCCCTGCCAATCGATATTCGTACACTAGGCAAGTACGCTGCAAAATGTCATGCATTCGCAAAGGCATTGCACTACAAGGAAACGGAATTTTTGCAGGAACCTCAGACCAGCACCATAGAAGCGTTAATAAAGATCAATAACCAATTACAGCAATCTGACGCTGCTATTGGCATTCTCCGCCGGGCTCAACAATACAACGATGTCCCGCTAAAGGAGTCTTGGTTCGAGAAGCTCCAGCGGTGGGAGGAGGCTTTGAAGGCATATCAACTACGTGAACTTGACGAGCCTAATTCATTCGAGGTTACCATGGGTAAAATGAAGTGTCTTCACGCGTTAGGCGAATGGGATCAGTTATCACAGCTGGCGCAGGAAAAGTGGACACACGCGACGCATGAAATGCAAAGGGCTATTGCACCGCTAGCCGCGGCAGCTGCATGGGGACTTGGGCAATGGGATATTATGGATGACTACATTGGCGTTATGAAGCACCTCTCTCCTGATAGATCCTTTTTTGGTGCAATTCTAGCCCTTCATCGCAACCATTTCGACGAGGCAGCGTTGCATATCGAGAAAGCACGTGAAGGTCTAGATTCGGAGTTAAGTGCTCTTGTCGGCGAAAGCTACAGTCGAGCTTATAGGTAATTCTAGGCAACAATAGTCTCTCTCTTTTTTCTGTGACTCAAGGCTTACTACTTATTTACATAGTGTTATCGTTAGAGTGCAGATGCTTGCGGAGTTGGAGGAAATTATTGTGTATAAGCAAAGTTACGATCATCCGGAAAGGCAAGACACCATGCGACGAACATGGATGAAGCGGTAGGACACACCAGGTCTCCTTAAGTCAATTTGCATTCAAACTCATATACCGGTTTTAGTTTGCAAGGTTGCCAAAGAAATGTTGAGACTTGGCAAAGAATGCTGAAAGTCAGAGCATTAGTCATATCCCCCAAAGAGAATATGGATATGTGGATCAAATTCGCCAACCTATGCCGGAAGTCTGGGAGGGTAGGTTTAGCTGAAAAGTCGCTCAATTCTCTTTATGACGTTGAAGATGGTACTTTGCTCGCTTTGTCCGACCCGCGAGTTCCCCCGCGGGTTACCTACGCTCGCCTAAAGTACTTATGGTCGATTGGAAACCAATCAGAAGCGTTGGCAAGCCTCGTTGAATTCACCGACAGAATATCAAAACAGATAGGTCCGGGTATCTCCGATGTAACAGCACAGACCCAAAACCACTTGAATCTGGCAACCAGTCCTCCCGTCTTATCGACCCAGACAATCGAAGACCTATCAGGATTGCTCGCGCGCTGTTATTTAAAGCAGGGCGAGTGGTTGGTTGCTCTTAATAAGGGGTGGTATCTGGGTAATGTCCAGGAGGTTTTACGGTCGTACTGGCTGGCCACCCATTTCAATAAAGATTGGTATAAAGCATGGCACGCATGGGCTCTGGCTAATTTCGAGGTGGTGACAAATCGGGAGCTAAGAGATGTATCCTCTTCTCCCGAGATGCTTACTAACCACGTGGTACCTGCTGTGCGTGGGTTCTTTAAGTCGATATCGCTCTCCGCTGGAAGTTCATTACAGGATACGCTTAGACTGTTGACACTGTGGTTTGCACATGGGGGCCATACCCAGGTGAATGCTGCTATGACTGAAGGATTTGGCGTTGTTAGCATTGATACCTGGCTTGCAGTTATCCCGCAACTCATTGCTCGCATAAATCAACCAGACCCCGTTGTCCGACGGTCGATTCATCAGCTCCTTGGAGATGTTGGTCGCGCCCACCCTCAGGCCTTGGTGTTTCCATTGACTGTCGCAACAAAGTCTCAGCATTCGAGACGTCAGAAATCCGCTTCCTCTTTGATTGAGAATGTTCGCACCCATAGCTCTGCTCTTGTCGACCAAGCAGCATTTGTCAGCCAAGAACTTATCCGAGTAGCAGTCCTTTGGCACGAACAGTGGCATGAAGGTTTAGAGGAAGCGTCAAGGTTATACTTTGGCGACCACAACATTGATGCAATGTTTTCAACTTTGGAACCCCTTCATGAAATGCTCGAAAAGGTATCCCTTCCTCCTCCTCGTAATGTCGAATCACCAACCCAGAAGCATTTCTAATGACCTACGGATAGGGGCCGGAGACTCTTAGAGAAATATCCTTCCATCAAGCCTTTGGACGTGACCTCCACGATGCTAGGGACTGGTGTAATACGTTCAGGAGAACCGGCGATGTCGGTGATCTCAATCAAGCCTGGGATCTTTACTACCAAGTGAGTAGCGTTGTTAATATGAACCCAGCCATCCCTGACAATTCTAGGTCTTCCGTAAAATCACAAAGCAGCTACCTCAATTGAATTCGCTTGATTTACAATACGTATCACCGCGGCTTCTAAACGCAAAAGATCTGGAGCTCTCCGTACCTGGTACGTCGGAGCCTGCAACCTAGGATGGCTGTAATCTATGCTAAAATTAGAGTTCAGGTACATACCAGTCTGGCCGGCCAATAATCAAGATAGTAGGGTTTGATTCAGTCTTCACTGTCATATCCTCGAAACAGCGCCCGCGAAAGCTCTCCCTCAAGGGCAGCGATGGGACGATGTATCAGTACCTCTTGAAAGGTTTGTTATATGATTGGTTTTCGATACTCTGAGATTACTCATCATGTTTGAAATTAGGCCACGAGGATCTGCGACAGGACGAGCGCGTTATGCAACTTTTCGGCCTTGTTAATACGCTACTCTCTGTGGATTCTGAATGCTTCAAACGCCACCTTAATATTCAACGATATCCAATTATTCCATTATCTCAGAATTCTGGTCTATTGGGATGGGTTCCCCACAGCGACACTCTACACGTGCTTATCAGGGAGTATCGGGAAAGCAGGAAGATTTTATTAAACATAGAGCACCGCATCATGCTACAGATGGCTCCGGACTACGACAATCTTACTCTGATGCAAAAGGTAGAGGTTTTTGGCTATGCTCTTGATAATACGACTGGACAAGATCTTTATCGCGTTCTCTGGCTAAAAAGCAGAAGCTCAGAGGCTTGGCTTGACCGAAGAACGAATTATACTCGCTCACTTGGTGTTATGTCAATGGTAGGGTATATTTTGGGGCTCGGTGACCGGCATCCTTCGAATTTGATGTTAGATCGCGTAACTGGGAAGGTCGTCCACATTGACTTTGGAGATTGCTTTGAAGTTGCCATGCACAGGGAGAAATATCCTGAAAAGGTTCCATTTCGATTGACTCGGATGCTTACATATGCTATGGAAGTGAGCAACATTGAGGGCAGTTTCAGAATAACATGCGAGGCTGTAATGCGAGTTTTAAGGGATAACAAGGAATCTCTCATGGCAGTTTTGGAAGCTTTCATGCACGATCCTTTGATGCATTGGCGGCTCGGGAATCGGGAGAGTCCCTTAGACTCGGGGACATCTGGGGATCCAAGCCAGGGTGGGTATTGGTAGTTGCAATTTAAATCATTGAAAATCTACTAACCCATTTCCTGTCTGATACCTAGCCTCAACGACTGATCTCCTGCTTCGCGGGCCTAGGAAGACAGAGAACAATCCACCTACGAATGGCTATCAAGGAGAAGCACAAACTGGGCCAGAAGATCAAACGCAAAATGCGCGAGCGCTAGCCGTCCTAAACCGCGTAAAGGATAAATTAACTGGACATGATTTCCGACCAAACGATGAACTAGCTGTCCCGGATCAGGTGGATAAGTTGCTACAACAGGCTACTTCGTTAGAGGTGTGCTTTTTACGCCGATCAAATCGTGAATTTTGGCTAATCGGTTTCAATAGAACTTATGCCAGCTCTATGTGGGATGGTGTGCCTTTGTAAGTCATATTCGCCCATTACTTTGGATTTCCACGAAATGTATTGACAAACTCGCTCCTTAGTGGTAAAATCGTGCAATATATGTAATATGCTTCTTTTAAGGCGGCATCGGTGGGGACCTTGAGTGTTTTATTTCGCTTAGATTATTTAGCGGGCGCCCTTGTGGATTCCATCCTCATTGATTCTGAGAACCATAGAAGCTTAATTTCGTTGACATTGTAATCCTCATGCATTCCATAACAGATAACTACCTAAGTACTCAAGCCTACGCCGCATGAAAACTCAACTACCTACAGAGTAATTTTAAATATTCAAGCAGAGCATAAATAGACACTTAAGTATAATCTTCGGATGAACACCCTCGAAATATCTGAACGCAGCTGGCAATGAATTATCTCGAAACTTAGACGATCAGCACATTATTGTTGCAGCCGATCCTGCGTTGGGTCGATTGCCCTTACTAGGCTGCGCTATCAGGAGTCGGAGGATTCGGAGGATTCGGAGGATTCAGCAAAGGCCCCATGAACAACATCGTCTCACCATTATTCTGAAAGCAACACCTACGTCCTTAAGTTTATTGAATAGCCGGTATAT
The DNA here is from genome assembly GCA_036971165.1 of Arthrobotrys iridis. Classification (NCBI taxonomy): domain Eukaryota; kingdom Fungi; phylum Ascomycota; class Orbiliomycetes; order Orbiliales; family Orbiliaceae; genus Arthrobotrys; species Arthrobotrys iridis. The sequence goes on along the minus strand of JAJTTS010000006.1, from coordinate 2,438,978 downwards.
GTCGGAATGAGTTCACAGGCAATGAGGAGTTTCGAGCACCTTGAAGGACTCTCTGAGGCCATATTCAAACGATTATATCAACAGCCTGCTACAGCACTGGCGATATTTCGTCGGATGCTCCCGAACCTAGGTAAAAATTCATGTACAGCCTCGAGAATTCTGAAACGCATCGCTAACCACGCATTAGCGAAAACATTTGTGATGGCAATGCTATTCAATCCTGATCCAGTGCCCGTGTCTAGCTTAGAAGCTTGTGTTCATCCAGATCAAAACAGGTACTGCCTAATCTACGCTGAGACTTCAGGCTGTGTCCTGACTGTTGCAGGTTAAAAGAGGAGGCTTTCGCAAAACTCCGTCAACTATACATCGTAATTGAAAGGCATGGAACATTTGCGTTAGATGCAACGTTTAAGGTCGAATTGAGGAGGGCTCTTACAGGAGGGTTAGACACGATTTTCCGCGACAGGCGATAACGAAAGCAAACTAATTAAAATTGCTAATAGTGGCTCCCCAGGAAGTTTTGGGTTACCGTGTGATACGGAGGACAAGAACAGGGTTGATATCTCTTTCCTCGACCGGTACGCGGCAGAGCAATGGGAGTCAATCCTTCACTTTATGGTCGGAAACGAAACGCAGTCATCACGGAGGCCAAGTGAAGGTGTAGTTCGACTGCTGCTACATGGAAAATTGATGGAGCAAAGCAGGTTATAATTTACCACCGCTTCTGAGAACAGTGGACGGAACATTAACCTTTCCTTCGATACATAGAGCTTCAGAAACGGCCATCACTCAGCTTGGTTTCTCCTTCTTACTTCAAGAAGTCAACTCGCAGGTATGGACCTTGCTACTGCTTTACCTCGATATGGCAGAACAGGTTCGTTTATCTAGTATCTTCGTATTGTGAGTACAATTGTGTTTTGACATCGCATTAGCTTCGAATGGATCCGGTGGATATTCTTCATTTTCTATTTCTTCTTGGGAGTTTAGAATTAGGACAAGACTATGATATGAAGAGTTTGACGCCAACCCAAAAGGGTATGCTCGAAGATCTTCGAGATTATGGTATTGTTTACCAGCGAAAGGTCCATGTTACCGAATCCAAGGCCCTCTCCATCGTGAGCTACTAACGTCTCTCGCAAGGCTTCATCGAGGCGTTTCTATCCTACCCGATTAGCTACGGGCTTAACTTCAGAAATCCGCTCTCTCCGTTCCCCGGCCGCCACGTTAGCAAACGCCATCCCCCAGAATAACGAGAGTGGATTCCTTATTATTGAGACAAATTATCGCATGTACGCATATACAAGTACAGACCCCACTTCACCATTCTACCATATCCGCCATGGCTTACGCTACGTGCTGTCTAGATTCACCACTTCAAATAGCCGTTCTCAACCTCTTCGCGCGTCTGATATCTCGTTTCCCTAACCTTGTCACAGCCCGTATCACAAGGGAAAGCATTCGGCAGGCGATAAACAAAGGGATAACTGCTGAGCAGATCATTGATTACATGACTGCAAATGCTCACCCCCAGCTACGGAAAAATACCCCAGTCCTGCCGCCGACCGTCGTCGACCAAATTAGGCTCTGGCAAATAGAAGGAGAGAGAATGAAATCAACATCTGGCTATTTATTCAAAGAATTTGCCACAAATCAGGAATTTAATGCGGTGTGCAAATATGCTGAGGATATTGGCGTTCTAGTTTGGGTCGATAAAAATAAGGGAATGCTATTCGTTTCAAAACATGAACAGATAGCTGACTATATACGAAAACGTGCACAGTCAAATCGATGACAAGGCTGAAATTCGGCCGTCGAATGATCAAAAGCTCACCAAAATCTCACCGAGTTTAGGATGCTGAAGACTAGTCGAAACAATGGGGATGTACTAGGAACGTTTTCTGAGTGCGGCCAGTTTTGATTCTGTCATTTCGAAGACATATTTCCCTAGAAACAGACGCAGGAGGAGGACATCAAATGGTTCATTAGCGATCCTTATATGCATAATAGGTGACAGTTTTATGGTATTTACCAAGATGCTCGACCCCTTCAATGGTAGTGGCTTGCGCTGGATCGGTCAATAGTCTTTCGGTTGGCCACATTTCCCCAGTTGTCAGCGCTAATTTTGTTGGAAATTCGAGCAAGCGTACGAAAGCGTCCTTCAGTTCGTAGCATGTTTGAAACGTTCTGAGTCGGCCCAATATATATAGGCCGAGCCGGGCTCGGGATAATCCCACAGTTAGCCGGCGCATATCTCTTAGATACCCCACGCGTTTCGTTCGAACCAAGGATACTATGATATCTATCCACGAGTTAATTCGAGGAATCTTGAATTCAATCTTTACTTTTGGTCTAGCCTTACAGTCATTTTGCTCTCCTTGGAATTTATCTATAGTCGTGATATGTGCAGGTGAGCCGAACAGAGGGTTGTTGGTACAGCGGTGATCGACAATGTCTCGTATCAAAGCTCGCTGGCCGGCGTAACTTGATAGAATTGATATTTTGCTTGCGGGATAGCCGAGCAAACGCATGTACTGAAAAAGCGCTACTGAATACTCCGCCTCGCCAAGATTTTGGATGAAGTGTGGTGTAGGTTCTTGTTCCCCATGTCCTTTGAAATCATCCACGTTGATAAACTGGAGTTCATGTCGGAAGCCGGCATTAGCTCTAAGAAAATCGGGTTCTTGATGAAGATAATCCAGGTCACCGAGGCCTGAATATCTCCAGTTATATAAGGAGGCGATGCTCGGGCGCGCTCGGCCTTGTTTATCAAGACCGATCAGCGGGACACCTAGTCGTACGAATCGGGCGAATAGGCTTTGTTCCATATTGGCATAGTAGCGAAGAGGGGCACTCTGGATAACGGGAGAGTTTTGCAAGTGGTCGCCACAGAGTATCACGCGTTTGATTGGAGATATTCCTTCCGACGAGGTTTGCAAGGTTAGCGGAATTAAGGTTTCAGCTTCACTAATCTGGGCCGCTTCTTCCATTATAACATTGTGATATTGGAAGCCGTGTCGCATAATATCATCTCTCTAAATTAATAATTAAGATATAGTCCGATGTAAAAGGAGTCGAATGGTAACCTACCTTCATCGCTGCGTGTGTTGAAGTCATGGCTATAATTCTCGCCTCTGTACTAAGAAGATAATTGGCTTTATCTCGTCCATTTCTTAGGAGTTCAAAGGGCATCAGATCATCTAGCTGTGAAAATATTTTTGAAATCTGTTGGAAACGAAATTCGGCTGAGTTCATTATCGATTCAAATGTGGTATCAATAGGAAGGGGGTTCTGTTCATCGGCCAAAAAGTAATCGGCTTAGGAGTGTTAGTATCGCTAATATTATGATCATTATATTGATGATTGACTTACTAAATGGAAATTCGTTTAGGACGGTGTTAGGGTCAGGAGATTGGGCAACTTTGGCAGAAAATTTTTCCCAGAGCGGTTTGACATAAATCCGGTAAAAATATGATGCAGTTTCACACGAGTTACTATGAGCCCCAGGTGCACCTATACTTAAGGATAACCGATCAACCTGTTCGAGTAACTTGAATCGAAGGTCCTTTTATTATTGAGAAACATCAGTCGCTTCTCTCTCAATGTCGGTGGCCTCAATACTTACGTTAAGCGATTCAATCCTTCCGAGCTTAGTATGTTTTTGGCTGGGTGTCAGTTGTTCTGAATCATCGTCCGCGTGACCGAGGCGCAGTAGATGCCGTTCATCAATATCTCGTACCGCGAGTTTCTGAAAAATTTGGTTTAGGGATTGATTGCTATGTGCAATCACAAGGGTTCTTTCGCGCGGAAAATTTGAGTAAAGATTGCATATTATTTGTGTCGCCACATCGGTCTTGCCGGTCCCTGGAGGGCCAACGATCATGGAAAGACCAGGGTTCGTGCCAGAAAGGATTGCTTTGACTATGAATCATTTTCATTTAGTATAAAAGGGAAATGCAACAAAATTGATGAGGTGGGGTTGACATCGTTACCTTGGGCCGGGGTGTATTTGACTGCAGAGTTAGTTGAACCCTTTCCCTTCGATGCAAGCACCGATAGATGAGTATTGCTGGTAGAAACAGTATAGTAAGGATACTGAGTCGCATTGTCTTGTGCCTGGGCATTATCAAGTATGGGGGCTGTCTCGAGCTCTGTAATCGTAAAGGGTGGCTTCAGTGAACCAAGTGCTGGAATATGAAAATTTGATGAGATTTTAGGCAAAGTTGCTTCAAGATGTTCAGAGTCAAGAAAAGTTTCACCCAAGTTTATCTTCTTTGGAATTGGTCGCAGTTTCGGAAAACATGCTTCACTCGGATCGCCACATCCAAGGAATGTATCGTGGAGCCACTCGGGAATATAGCTGGGAGGGTCTTCGATAATCGATTGGATTGACGTTAACACAGCCTTGAAGTTGTTTTCCTAGTGCCAGAGAGTAAGGCGAGAAATCATGACTCGGAAGTTAGCATCAGCAAAGTTAGGAGCAAATTTTTGAGTGTGTCCGCGATGAGGCCTTACAACGCTTTTTCTCCGAAGAAGTATATTGAAGGAACTATAGATATCAGTATGGAACTCTGTATTTTGCTTATCTATCTTAAGAAACGTTAGTATAATATGATTTTCAATGGGGTGAGAGCGCCGTACCATATACGCTTCACGGTCGAGACGGATGTGGATTTTTCGTCTCTCTGTGGTTGGAAAGCTTCCCGACTTATTTTCGGCGACGAACTGGACGACCTCAGCGCTGCGGAGTAGGGAAACCTCCAGATTATCACCTGTTGAAGTATGAATCCCAAATCCGCGACCAAAAGAAGCACTAGGGCTACGGATACTCAAGAGAAACACCACATCATCGGGTCGTAGAGTTTCCCATTCTCGCTTTGTACCCTCACTGACAGTACCAAACTCCAACAGAAGCTCGGCACGAACTTGCGCCGGTAGAATCTCCCCGACTTTGGGTCGGGCTTCCTCCAGGATTCTAAGAATAGTTAGGTTAGGGCCAATATATGAGGAATGAGGCATCTGGTGACTTACGAAAGCCGGTTAATTTGAACGGCCATTTTTGAATTCCCGGTGAAGACGACACTACCCCCTCTAATTGTTGGTTTCAATTTCCGGAGAGTATCCTGGACGTCTCGAAGGATCTCGAAGAATGATTCTGCCCTATGAAGCGAAAACGCACGCCAAAAAAAATCCGGGATCGAAAGATATTGAATGTTTAATTTGGGTACAGCGACTGGATGTTCCCAACCATAGTCCTCGCTATGAAGAAAGTGTTCCATCAAACTTCCCTAAAAACACGAAGATAATAAGCGCATCGAACAGATCATTCCAGAAAGAAAGAAAGAAACGAAGAAAAGGAGCTGAGGCGATTTAACAAGTATCGGGTGGTTGCAATACCTCTGTTGGTAGGATGCTCGAGTCTCGAACCAGATCAACCGGGGAAGGTCTTTTAGCGAATGTTTCCGCAATAGCACAGAGCATAAACCGTCGATCAATCGTACAAGCGATCCCTTCAGGGTAACTCTTGCGGAGTAATAAATATTTGTAAAGTTCTTCGAGTTCCTGATCATCTAACGTTGAAAGCTGGAGCCTAAGGTCATCCTTTTGGCCTATCGAAGCATGATTCGCCAATCCCAAGACTGTTAGTTTTCCTTTGGAAATTTGGAGAGCTGCGTTTTGTAATCTTTCGATGTTTCGCCTGTATCTCGTATCCGCTAACGGTGTGCCCTTCACCGGGTCACCCACAAGCCCATCTTCATGGTAGTAGAAGTGCTCTAACAAGGCGACAAGGTCACGAAACAGTCGGTTCTCTTGCGCCGTATAGACTGGTGAAAGCCGAATGCAAGGAATAATCTGGAGGTCCTCGAGGAGCCCATGGGCGTATCGACGGGTAGGCAACTGTGATAGCAAATCGGAAAGAAACTCGACTATTCGTTCCGCGTATAGGCTTGCTTCTAACGTCAAATTAGCCTGTATTCGATGCATTTTTTTAGTGAAGACAAAGTTCTAACTATGCGCATTGTCATTCCCAGCCGAGTAGATTATTGTGATGAATTGGAGGACGATTGACGAAAGCCAGGACCGCTCGAAAGAAAGTCTGACTCTCGACCGTTGGTCTATTAATGCAAGTCTTTTCCTTTCAGAAGCTCTCCAAGCTTTCTTAAATTGTGAGGATTCGTTCAATTTGAACTCCCGTGCTGCTTCCGAATGGAGGTTTTGCCATATACCAATCGAGACGAGAGGTGCGCATTCTCTTCTTACCAAAGCGTGGTCCAGTGACTGGAACGCTGATGTTATGAAGCTTAAGATATGCGTTCGGGAAGCTAAAGGCAGTGATTCTGACACTGTCATGATTAGAACTCGACGAAAGAATGCTGAAAATAGCGCCGGGTTGTTTTCAAAATTTCCTAGATAGAGATATTCAAACTCAGCTGTGCCCTCCGCTGCAGTTCACAGGATGGCTCGCTCACCCCATAATGGTATACTTTCTCTCTTCTTGGTGACTGCCATCATTACCAAGGAGATAACCAGTTCATCGGTCGAGTCTTCATCGTAATTCGGCCAAAGATATCTGAAAAAATTGGAATTTTGGAGAGTCTAATGTTAAAAGCGGCGTCCAACAAAATTAAGGAATTGGATCCGAGGATATGAGAAGTTCGCAGAGGGGACAGTTGGGAGCGGGGATTTCCATGTGGGAAGTCATTGCCAAAGTAATATCCGCCCGGAATCCAGAAAACCTGACCATGGATCAGGATTGACGGCATTCCCCATGGTTAGAGGGTTTCTCGGACGCACCGTTCCATGTATTGAAGGTTCTCCAGAAGCAAAAGGTCTCGCCGCGGAAACCCCGCATGCTCTAAAGCCGAATATATTTCTTTGACGACTTTCGATGAGAACCGGGTCTGTGCATTTTGGTTTAGCCAGTGAGTATTCGCAGAGATTGCGTAAATATTGCCGCCTTGAAGATCGGAAAAAGTTGGCCGTGCGTCCTCTCCCATAACTGAATCCGGTACTTGCGAGGCCATAGTTGTGGGACGTTCCGCTATTTGAGCCGTGGTGTATGCAGTCGTGACCTATAAGGCGATGGTGGTGAGGTTTAGTGTGTTGAGCAAAGATAGGCGGAGGGTGTTTCTGCGATGCCCAAGCTTTGGCTGGACGCGTTTAAACTCCCAACACCTCCAACAAGGTACTCTCAATTACATCCATCTCACTTCCTCGTAGTTGAAACCATAGCCTCGATGATGCACCAAGGAAGACCCCTTATTCCTAGGCTGAAGGAGAGCCTCAAGGCATCGCTCCCTGATTTCCAAACGCCGCCAACATATTCCGATGTTCCATCCTTCCCTACAACTCTTGACCGCGAGAGGTACTCCAATACATTTAAAAGTGACACTGAGATTTGCGACCCAAAGTCCTGCCTGGAGTGTGCATCGCGTGAGCTACTCTACGATATACTTGTCAGTTCTGCCGGCCTACCTCTAACATAATATTGCTGACGGGGTTTTTAGACAGATTTTGACCTAGATACTTCCCGAGAGCCTTTCCTACGGCTGTATCAATTCTTCGATCTCATCCTCGCCCTCTCAGAATTTGGTATTTACTCTAATTCAATGCGTGATCCTTATATACAACTATGTTTTCTAACTTTTTTTTTTTTTTTTTTTTTTAAGAAATCAGTGATCCCCAATTGCCCTTTGCTCTTATTGAGGAAACACTAGACACCCAGCCGATTGATAACTGCAAGCGTATTTTCTCTTATCTAGAAGCCCGCATCGAGCGCTTGACCGTAGTATGACCAACCGTCCTCCTTATCATTTCCTTTTGAAGTATATCATTGTTATATCTACATAATTCTTACTTCATTGCCAGGGTGTGGACGGTACAAAGGGAAAAGGTATCATCTTGCTGAGATTGTGCAACGAGCTCCTCCGTCGCCTATCAAAGTCGGAAGATACAGTTTTTTGCGGGCGGATCTTCGTCTTCTTGACCAAGAGCTTTCCGTTATCTGAGCGCTCTGGGGTGAACCTGCGAGGGGAGTTCCATGTGGAAAACAAAACCACATTCGACGAGCAATGGAGTCCCACGGGTAGCAATCAGCGTTCTCCAAAAAAAAATGATCACCTGCCATCTGATCCAAACCAGAACGACACTTCAGAAGCTTCCGTGGCTGCCGATGCCTGCCACAGACTCTATATCGTTCTTTGGTCAACCCAGCACGAATTTGCGGAGCCCATTCGGCTTTTTCAAAAACAGGTTCTCGATAATTTTAAAGATTCCTTAGAAACTGTGATCAAGGCATTCAGGTCTTCCATCGATGAGCATGGACAGAATGCGCCGCCCATAACCTCAGATGCTAGACGCGGTCTTAAGCGCAAGTGGGATGGGGATGTGAAACACTATGAACTGGATAACTACAACCCTAAATACCTAACGAGCCGCGAACTATTTGATCTTGAAGTTTGTGCCCTCTCCTCCCCTTGAAGTCGCTAGCCAAAATATTATTTCTAACTTCTCATCTCTCTAGGTTCGCGACCTAGTGTTTCGGAGACACATATTGGTTCAATTTCTTATTGTTATAGAGTTTCTCCTTAGCCTTTCTCCCAAACACAAGAAATACCTTGAAGCGGAGGCGAAGAACAGATCAGTTCAGTTCGCTTACACTTTATCTGAGGACGATGTAAGTATTGCGGCCAATGTTTACTTACAACTTAAAACGCTGATTAAAACTATCATCATTAAGGATAAATGGGCAGAATCTGCGAAGAAAGACATCGTGAATGCACTAAACTATAAGTCTGGGATGGACGGTTTGTTATTTTCCCGTACGGTCGATTCCGTACTGACCCGGGAAAAGAACTGGGTTAAATGGAAGGCCGAAAATTGCGTGTCTTTTGAAATGGACCCGGCGTCCACCGATCATTTATCTGCGTCCAAATTCACAGGGCACGAAGCTACCTCAATAGCAAATAGCTTGGGGAAAGGTATGGGGGCCCCGGCGTTAACTAGGGTATGGTTCGATGGGTCTCTTGACATTACCGCTGTTCGATCAAATACAAAGAGGTAATATTCCTTCTCAAAATTCATCTATTCATTGCTTACCTACCACGCCTTTAGGATCCAACTTCCTAGTTATCGGTCTTACAACAAATCCATAGAAGGGTACCACCTTGACAAGGACTTTGCGTTTTCAGAACAAGAAAAAGAGGAGCTAGAAGAATCAATTTCAAATGTTACGTGGAGATCTCTACGGATTGCCTCACGAGACCGGTTTTACTTGTTCAAAAGTCTGGATGACGACCTCTCTGTCAAATCTTTAATAGCAATTGAGGATGGTACCGTAAGCGTGGGGAAGGAATCAGAGAAAGACAGCAAAAGGGATGCGCGTACTACCATTGAATCAGAAATAGGACACTCCACACAATAGTTTGATATATTATAACTGCACCCTTGATATTTTTGCGGAATAGTCCTTATTAATCCAGGTGACGTTTATGGGATAGGGAAGACCATCTCTTGCATATTATATATTTTACAAGCTAGAACTCAGCACAGCTAGATCAAAAATCTATGGCAAGTCTATTGCCTGATGTATTGGGGGGAAAGGATTACAATCTCTCACTGAGTAGCGTATCAAGTCCATGAAGTTCCCTTCTAACTTTATCATCTCATAGGTACGGCGCGTACGTTAACCTGTCGGTATTCTCAAATTTCAATACCAGATGACCTTCTCAGGTCCTATTTAGCCTCGTCCTTGGAAGGGTCTT
>JAJTTS010000006.1:2353000-2429210 GCA_036971165.1 Arthrobotrys iridis | reverse complement strand
TTTTTTTGATTTCGTATATTGAAAAGAAATTTGTGCATTCACTCGTGTGAGTAAAGATGTTGGGTCTCTTGCCGAGTTTCCTTCTTCTTCCCGTTTACCTAGATGACTAGGCTGTTACTAGACCCGAAGGCTAGGATAAATTATTCTTGGGCCAGCCCAGCCCCTCTGACATACTTAGTGCAGGTTCCAGCCGATAGGGTCTAATTCCGAAGCGCTCTTAAGCGTTCTCCAAGTCCTTCTTCCTCCACCTCTGTAGGTTGTTGTATACCTCTGGCGGGTGTGGCAGCGTTGAGTTCTTGATCTAGCTCGACTCCGACCTTGTCTGCCACCTTTCCGAGCAGCCTATCAACATCTTCTTGTGGGGTATTGATGGCGTTCGCTGACGTCGTGGCGTTCTCATAGTAGCTAGTTGCAACGTCTAAGTCCTCGAATTGCGACTCGAATTTATCCATCACCATCGAGATCTAAGGTCGGCAGTGAGCGGTGGGACTATTCGAATATACCAGTGTACAGCATACCTTCTCCAAGTTCATTGATTTCATAGCACTATCCATGCCCTTAACTACATTAGCCATACTATTTGAGACTTGTCTCATTGTTACAGCTGTCTGGACCCGGCTTGCGACACCATCGATCCGACTCGCGAGTCTCAAAAGGTTAAGGTGCTCGTTCTGCTTGCGAATGACATTCTGAGCATAGACCTTTGCAATATCTTGGTTCCCTTGTTTCATCGCCTTTTCGAGTTTCGCTTCATCTTTGGCAGCTTCTTGTTTTGCCTTCGCAGCCTGACGGGTAAGCTGTTTTTCCGTAAACTGTTGATACGATTCTGGTGAGTTTCAGGATTCGCGACTAGGCTTTGAATATATCGCATACTTTAAGGTTAAATAAAGCTTTCTCTAAGCCGGACATTGCTCCTCCTGCTTTATATCTAGCCTGGTGCGATGAACTGATGATAGGAACGATGGAACCGGCGAAGATTTAGGTGTGGTCCTAACCCTTCCGAAGCCGGAGGTGCGCGTGTTGCTATCAAAAGAGGGGTATCCGGTTTACTCGGGGATGAAAGATCCACAAGAGAAGCTCGCTGTCAATGAGGAGGCTCAAAGTGGGCTTCGAGCGAGGTGGGGTTCGGGCGCACGAGATGATTTGGGGATATGATGGAACGCTGCATCTGACGTGCATCCTTGAGGCTGATGCAACGGGCTTGGCAGTGTAACCATGGACGAACAAGTTCCACAGTCTTGTAGTCTACTGCCGAGACCAGTTTTTGACTTTGTGTTGTCTGGTGTCTGGTTACGATTTGGTTACGAGACTGGGTTGGTCTCCATATAGAAAGACCGCTGTCCAAAACACAACACCTACAACACGGCATTTTTAAAGATCGTGTTCCGCATTCAGTCTCGTAACCAGAATGTTGTCCGCATTTATGCAGCAAATGGAAAGATATTTTGCTTCTAGATCTATGTACATGGCGGATTCTCAAAACCCAAGAACACCTCCTTCGTTTTTTTTTGTTGTTTTGTTCCCTCCCAGAAATCACACTGTGATTCGAACGCCATTCAAAAGCAGCGCAAAGGCTTGAAAACATAGCAGATGAACGGTTAATGGTTAGAATATCGGGGCAAGGGGAAGGCAGTGACCAGTACTTACCAAGTGCCAATGCCGATCGAGGCAACGGCCACGCATGTGCATGTTAGAACATATTTATATACAATGGCAAATGTAGAGACAGGTAAGCAGGGACGATGAAGATAAGCGATGAGCAATCAGCAAGATATGGATCAAAGCTTCAACCCGAAATACATGACATACCAAGTGACTCTATGCAGGTGCATGGAACAAAGGAAAATCAAAGAAATATTGGGTAAGTTGCGCTAACGAGGAACTTCCAGAGACCAAAGCTTGGGATAAAAACAATCGAGCGAAAAAAAGGCAGAATAGGAAATAAATGAAAAGGGGAAACAGGTTGCATCGAGCAGGGTATAAGACATAATCCATCAAGACGGCTTTGCGCGGTGTAAAAAATCATAACGGAAAAAGAAAAGGAAAAAAAAAGAAAGAAAAAATTTCGTCAGCAATAGCAAAAGGATATTCCCAGATCCGCTTTCTATTCTGTGATGCAAACTGATTCATTCCTTAGGAGACCAAATGCGATCGTAACTCGAACAATCACAGATAACTCCTGAAGCGATTTATTTGAGATCAGATGATTGGGAAGAGCAAAAGAAATCTAAGAATGCATGGCTGTTCATGATACTGTAGTTGTAGGAGCATGTACAAGATCTGGGGGATGCGAGCATGACCTTCTCGATCTGTGGCCGTACCAGCGACCAAACGAGGTTGGCTTCGAACTAGGTGATTTAGGGCTTAAAAAAGCATCGTGGGGTGAATAAGACGGGTTTGAAGTAGCTGAAGTCAAGTAAGAAGTGCTGAATGTCGTCGCCTCTGGTGGAGCACTCAATTGTTGTGGTAAATTCATCATCTCTGGTGACGCCTGAAGGGTCTGTTCAGAGAATGAGGAAGCACCTGCTGTGTGCGGGGTCATCGGCATTTGGTATTTATAAGGAATAAGGTTTAGAGGCGGACTGAAGTCCGGTTTGTGGGGGGACGGATATGGCTGCGGTGCCGGAGCTACATCATTATCAGCTCGGACAAGTCTTTCGGAAAGCGGAGACGAAAAATTATTCTCTTACCTGAGGTGCTTGCAATGTAAGAAGCCTGACTTACTTGGCTACTCGATGGATTCCGTGGAAATCCATCAGGCTGGTTGTGTAAGAAAAACCCCTTCGGCTCATGAGTAAATCCTTCCGAATTCAAAGCTGGAGGCGAATAGGCCTGCGGGTGACCTTCCGAGATATTCCCAAGATCGGAGAATGTTCTCGGCACACTGGATTGCTGGGAAATATGTTGGTGCTGAGCTCTAAAGCCTTCACGGCTTGGGGGAGATGAGAACGGGTTTCCTCTAGTTTGCTTTGGTCCGATCGGCGTTGATAAATATGGGAAAGACGACCTCTCGCCGCTGACGGCAGAAATTGGTGATGGCAGTCCGATGATTGGACGCGGCGAGCTGAAGGGAAGAGGGGCATATGCAGGATTGTGGGAAGCATTACCCCCCCCGACGTCTGAACCCACATGCCTTTGAATCGATTGGTATCCAAGAGGTTTCATGTCCGAAGACTTACCCGCGAACGCCTCTACCGGAGACGATTGGGCCTCTGTCAACTTGGAAGATCCATACGAATGCAAGGTTTGGAGGAGCGGGAACTCGTCTGGCAAAGCACGAGAGCGCATCATCCTATCCCGATCGTCGCTACTCATCCGCTTTAGTTTGGCCCTTCTGTTCTGAAACCATACCTGAACCTGACGTGGGCTTAGCCCTGGTATCTCTCGCGATAATCTTTCCCGGTGAGCAGCATCCGGGTGGGCCTGCCTGGCGAACTCACTCATCAGGTATCGAGTTTGATTATGAGTCAGTCTAAATAGGAATTTCGGGCTGGTCAGCTTTACTGGTATTCTATAGCAGCACGGGCAGATGCGGCCGTTTGTAATAGGTTTGGATAGGATTGATCAGACGCACCGAAATCTTTTCATCTTACGCTTATCTATCTTGCTGAGATCCATCGGTGCTAAATGAGCAGATTCTCGGGATGAATCGATAGAGATACTGGTATGGTGACCTGAGCGTCCGACCGTTGACGGTTCCGATATAGACCCTTCCGCGATGTGATCTGCCGCATCCCCTCGATCACCAAACGAGTTCAAGATCGGAGACCGTGAGAAGGCGTTACTAGCCATTCTGTCGGTATTGGTTCCAGGTTGCATTGCGGGTTGATCGCGCGGGATAAATCTTGGTTCGTACATAGTTCTTTCCATAGGTATCAGAATAGTATCTCCTTACGACAGTCTACTGATCCCTAGCGATTTCTAGGCTCCGGCTATCTGGACGCTCAATATCTCCGCCTCTGTCGTTGACTTTGGTAAGTACAAAAATATGAGACTGTCATAAGAGACCGTCTCAGCTGTACCGTGGCTAGATCTCCGAAATACGCTATATAATTATAGTAGCAGGCGGATATCTCGATCGTGCGGGCTGAGGAGCAGGGCTAGGAGTTTCGAGCAATAAGGGTATCGAATCAAGACCACAGAACAGGACCAGCCAGGTGAGAGTCAAAGCGATTATCAAATTGGTCTTAGAGCACGTAGGATAGATCCAGTGTATGAAGGGCGTCCAGGGCTAGTTTTTTTTTTTTTTTGAATTGATCTTGTCGATGTCCGACGTGATAGTGGTCCTCGTATATGTATGCACCCAACTAAAAGAACGACCGTTGACAGACTGTCAACTGATGGGCGACTTGAAATTCTCAAGTGGTTCTAGGTGATCAATTCGAGACTCTCAGAGACAACATATCAGCACCGCAGATATGCCGGTCTTGTAGGTATTGAAAAACCCGAAAGAGTGAAAGAAGAAAAAATGAGAATGAGAATGCCAGCTGCTACAGTGCCTGCCGATGTATCCAACAAATTTGATACGGTTATGTAGACAGTTTAGTCTCCCCCACCAAGCTTCGAGTTTGGTGCACGACCTAAGTCTAATATAATGCAGGAAGGGTGCAAGATGAATGAATAAAGGGAACCGACGGGGCTAGCTGGCAGCGATGTCAAGGAAGGGTTGAGATTCCAGATATGGAAGATATAATTTTGGATCTGGAAGTGACAGATGAAAAACAAATAAAAATAAAAATAAAATAAAAAATAAAAATAATAAAACAAAACCCCTATAGATGGGATAAGAGAGAGGGAGAGAGGGAGAGAGGGATGAAGGAAGGGAAGAGAGAAGGGAAAAGAAGGGAATAAGGTGCGTCGGCGCGCTAGTGGAAAGAAGGAGAGAGGCAGAGAATAGAAGAGAAGAGGAGGAGGAAGATTGTGAATGGATTGGACGGATGGATGAATGAATGAATGTATGAATAAGTGAAGAAAGAGAGAGAGAGNAAAAAAAAAAAAAAAAAAAAAAAAAGTGAATAATGAATGTGTGAGAGTGAGCGAGCGAGAGAAAACGAAAGGAAGGACTGGACCAAAGCCAAAGGAGCGGGCACAACAGGAAATGGAAGCAAGCACAAGGAAGAGAAGGGACGGAGGGGAAGTACGGCCAACCAGGCGGACGATCCTCGGAATTATATGAAGGTTGACATGTAAATTCAGGATGGGCAGGGTCCGGGATCCGTCGTCTCAGTGGGCATTATCCAACACACACAGTGCAGGAGCCCCGGCCGCGGGCGAGTTTGGGCGAGTTTGGGTGAGTTTGTGGTGAGTTTGTGGTGAGTTTGTGGTGAGTTTGGATGATGGGATGGATGGGACGGCTATATGATACGATATGATATAATGGATGGTACAGATATATGTAATAATGATAGTAGTTATATGATAATGATGATAATATGATGTTGCCCAGGCCTGGTCAATTGTTAACGTAGGCGGCAGCCGGATATCGATATCGATACCGTTCCTCGTTTCCATTGCATTGTGTCACTCTTCTTTGGGCCAGCTCAACCCAGCGTTAACTGTTTCTGCTTGTGAGCCTGGTTTTCTTCATCTTCTTCCACTTCTCTCTCTCCCTTCTCTTCTTCTTCTTCTTCTTCTTCTTCTTCTTCCTTTCCAATCCCGTAGGGCTTAACTTAAAACATGGTATGATTTAATCTGACCGCCGGGTTTTGATTCGACGGAGCGCCTGGGGGGACGCGGTGTAGCAGGAAGCACTGCTGCAGCTAGTGTCGGGAAGGCAAGAAAAATGAATCGTATCTCAAACCTTGCACTGACAGCGCCGTTGCCATCCACGTATCAGAGCTGATTGACGGTTACATGGAGACATCGAAGTCCTCGGCATGCACAGGGTATTAATTATGTACAACCTGATTGATTGACGGAGCAGAAGAAATGCCTTGGCAGCCGACGCCTTATAATAACCTTGCCGTCTCGGAATCGCTTGTGTAAGTACATGTATATTCGAAGAGCTAAAAAATAAAATAAAATACAATAAAATAAAATAAAAAAATATAAAATATACTGTCCGCCGATGGACAAAAATTATGGACGAGAGGAGATTCCCCCTCCCCACCCCGTACACACGACCGCTCCATCCCGGTGTGTAAAATGACTTGTACATGTCGACCCATACTACATAAATACATACGCAATCCGAAGTATCAGGTTGCGCCCTGTCGAGAGCGACTCTCCCTTGTTTACCCGCTAGGTGCGGATTGGATGCTCAAGCAGCCGTGCCTTAGCTATGTTTTGAAATCCCCATTTTCGCCAGGGGTGTGGCGTTTGAGGTTGGGCTCGAGAGGTCCGTCCGCCACCTCGCAATGGCTGACGGATAAGCATCGGTACTTGTGCGTTTCCAAAAACTCTGTACCCGCAAACAGAACCCTCGAAGGGATAAGAAAATCTGGGACATATTGTATCTTCCTCAAAATAGAAGCAAAATCAATTACGAAAGCAATATATTTATATACGATTGTATAAATATCAATATAATATATCAATATCAATACATACATAGATGCTGGGATAATAAGAATGAGAGGAGGGGGGGGGAATCCACAAATCCAAGAAAATAAAATCGAAATTGAAATTGAAATTGAAAAAAATTTATACATATGAAAAATATATGAAAAATAAAAATAAAAATAAAAATAAAAAGAATCAAATCAGATCAAATCAAATCAAATCAACTATCACATACATACATACATACTTGCGGAGAGGGGTCTGGCGAAAAAAGGAGGCGGGGTAGCGTCGTGTTGAATCGATTCCCACCCAAGGGTGAAGCTGTTCGGGCCGGACGCCGTGATCTACCCCTTCAAAGGATGCCAGGAGGTGACCCCAGTGCAGGTCCTTACCAGGGTTCCATGGAGATTGCGAGGAGGGCGACAACGGTTGGGTTCCCAGCAAGGCCAGGCAGCAAAGGTTGGAGGTTTGGGGTCGGTTTCCAGAACGTGTTTCATGTCTTGGCGAGTCTTGGCAGACCGGCATCGCGCGAGTTCGAACATCCGCTAATTAACATCTGCGCCATCCATCAATCATACATAGTATGGACAGATAATATCCATCGACAATCCGATAGCCAAGTAATCAATCACCTAGTGACTTAGCTTGCTTAGCTGAATCGGCGAGTAGCTAGCTGGCTGGCTCTTATTCCACACGACTTAGTACTTACTTGCCTTAGCTAAGATGCCTCGAGTGAGTGCGCCGCGTCATCCGAAAAGATATCGATATCAGCCATTCTCACGCGTAATATGACAACAGGGCGGCCGAGGCAGTCACTCGACTTCCGTCCCCGTTCCATTGGTATATATCTTCCATGAGTCAAAGAATTCTAAGTTCCGGAATACCTGATCAAACTCACAAAAAAAATACATTTACTAGACTCAAAGTGCGCTTGATGCCAGGAAATCGTTCTATTGTATACCTGCCCCAACCCGAAGCTTCCACCGCAAGTTGCCCAGCTAATCTTTGTTCGTGCGATCTCCGTCAAGGCGAGCTCTGTGGCAAGGTAATTCCGAATACAGATTACAATTGATCTACCGCAATTCTCCATCCAACTGATATTTCGTTCCCTCAAGGGCTATGGACGGATGAATGAGTTCGAGGCTCATGAGTCCTCATATGATCATCAGCACAAGAAGGTGGAAACCCCAGATCTTGGAACACAATAACCGTTGCTAATGTACTCTTCTGATTCTTGTTTCTGATTTTGTGGTCCAGAGGTTCATGGAAATGAAACAAATGCAGAGAGGCGCTTCATCGGTGGAAGCTCGAAGGGAACGGGAACGCCGTGCGGAGGAGAAAGCTGGGTTGATAACTATAAAACCCCTCCGCAAACAAGGAGATGCCGCAGGCTCGAGGCACTCTGATGATTCAAACCCACGCCCTGGGAAAAAGGGTTTCAAAAGCGCCTTCGGACGCGGAGACGAGCAGCATACCGGCGACGGACGGCCCGTGGGCTTTAAGAAGGCTTTCGCGGGTGACTCGGATGGTATACTTTCACATGCAGGATCGATGGACCCACTCCACGGCGAAGTCACAAGCGATAATCTCCACAGCGATACAGACGATGACGAAACTTACGACATATACGATCCTACACGACCTACGCTCTAGGGACCTCGAAATCTCGATGGATTTTGGATAAGAAGGTTAAAGGGTCCAGCCGACACCTGATATGACATTGTATAGTTCGTCGTAGTGTCTACCCAGATGGCCACCGACTCTCCCAATTCTTGATATTCGCACAACGCTCGAAAGCCAAACGCTAGAGACGACAGTCATAAGACACGCCGCTCGAATCCTCCAACGTCTCGGGTAACCCAACCATCGAGCCCACCCTACTAGAATATCAGTATACCATCACTACTAGTAGGGAGAAGATGCCGGTACCTTGAACAACGTGACATGTGCCAATTGCTACGATGGTGGGGTAGATAAACCAACTAAGATGTTTTACTTGGACAAACCCGTGTCCCAAAAAAGCGACTCCAATGCTTTCGCTACCCCCGTCTTTGAAAAGCGGCAAGACCCGAGTGATGCCAACGTGGGCCGCAACGAGTGGTGCCAGAAGATACCCGGTTCCTTGTATAATATTCAAATCCCCAACCCAGGTTACTCGGCCGTAATTCTTGAATTGCTTGACCCGGCGAATTCCACGTAAAATCACACCGGACAAAACGTGGGCTCCTAAACTTCCTAGAACAATGCAAGGTTCTATTATTTCGTTTTGATACAACACTCGGGACAAAAGGAGCGAGTTATCTGCTGTCTCGAGGTCCGAAACGAGGGGAAGAACACCAGTGGTGACCCAGTGGATTCCCAGAAATCCAGTAAAGACGTATGAGGATATTTGCTGTGTCCTGATAACTGCACATGCAATCAGTATTTTAGTATGAAAACGTAAGTATGCAACAAGTGCTTTGATAATGAGCACTAGTAGTTGAGCAAGTAAGTACTCGCGCACATACGATAGCGTGCAATTTGACCCGTCCCTTCTGAAGAACTTGTAGGCAGAGACGGCAGGTTTGCCGAGTTGGGTATTTCTGGTGTTGTCAGTGGTGTAGGCTCGAGCATTTGAAGCTCGGAGGAAGGCTGGGACCTAGGTCGTTGCCATTTCCATTCCAATTAGCTTCCGGAGAGCCCACGGCTTCAGGATACGTACCTGATATCCATAATATGAGGATATGAGTGCCGATAATACTGGATTGAAAGGGTAGGGACGAGGTATCAACGCGTAATTTTGGGTTTGTTGTTAGATCCACATCTTACAGGTCGCGAAGTGTTTTTACTTTGTATCCGCAGCCACCTAACGACGATACCGGATGATGCCAGCGCTGTAGTCTCAAATCCCCGGAGCCGAGCCTGTCGAATCATATGAGGCCGCATACTCGAGTGAAAAACAACATCAGCGAGGTAGATACTGGCGTAAGTATCCACCCAATCGCGCTGAGCAGGAAATATATTTATCTACACAGTCAGTCCCCATGCTAGGTAGCCTTAACCCGGGTTTCCTTTGAACACGCTTGCCAGGTGCTGCGCATCACGGACGCGCAGAATCCCTAGTTCAGAATACCTATGCCGATAGTCAAATATAACACTTTAACGCTTCTGTCTAACTCTCACTCCGAACCGATGAGAATCGAAGGTACCGAAGAATAGTATGCCGCCCATCACGCTGGGTCGTGCAGGTCTTGTCAGGCGGATGGTCAAATACAATCGACAATACTCCACAAGATTCGGCTATGAACTCAGCCGCTCTCTGGTTTTTTCAAGCTTCGGCCAGCCAGAAAGGGTCCTAAGGTGTGTTGCCAATCACAGGCCCGCTGTTGCATGAGCTATACGTCTGATGTGGTTTTTCACGACAAGATTGCATTCATATTCAATTCCGCCTCCATACGATGATATCATAAATGTAAAGTTCATCGCCTCACCAATCAACCCTGCAGACATCAACCAAGTGAGTTCTCAGACCCAAGATAGCGACGGCAGGAACCTGGAGAGAATCCGTATACTCTCCACATGGCTCTGGTGCTACATATTCCCTTTATCAACCCTACCACATCTCAAGCTAACAATTCTCATCAAGATTGAAGGCGTTTATCCTGAAAGGCCAGAATTTTCTCTGGGGCTTGGAACCGGTGAAAAAAGCGCAGTCCCCGGAAACGAGGGCCTTGTCGAAATCGTGTCGTGTGGGTCCAAAGTCAACCCCTCTATTAGGCCTGGTCAGTGGGCGATAATATCAGGTCCAAACTTTGGCACATGGAGAACGTACGCTCAAGCAAAGGAATCCCATTTGATAATGATACCAAACAAAGATGGAATATCTCCTGTGCAGACTGCAACTATTTCAGTAAATCCTTCTACAGCATACCGTATGCTCAAGGATTTTGCAGTACTTAGAGATGGTGAATATTTCGTTCAAAATGCAGCTAATAGCGGAGTTGGGAGATCGGCCATTCAGATTGGTAGAATTTGGGGCCTGAAAAGTATCAATGTTGTCAGGGACAGGCCTGATATTGAAAAGTTGAAAGAGGAGCTCAAGGCTCTCGGAGCTACTGAGGTCCTCACAGAAGCTGAAGCCAGAGATCGAAAACATATTGCTGAAATAACGAAGGGTCAACCTGTCAAGCTGGCACTGAATTGTGTTGGTGGTGAATCTGCAACAAACCTGGCTCGAATCCTGGGGTAGGTCATCCTGTCTGCTCGGACGGCGGGCTCATAAACTGATGGCGACTTATCGACTGTAGTTACGACGGACATCTTGTCACTTACGGAGCGATGGCAAAATCGCCATTATCGCTACCCGCCAGCGCATTTATTTTCAAAAACATCCATTGTCACGGATTTTGGATTTCGGCATGGTCAAAACAGAATGAAGTTGCTAGGTTCCAGATGATTACTGAAATCCTCAACTGGATTCGCGAGGGAAAGTTTCAAGATATCCCCTATGAGGTTATCAATTGGTTTGACGATACAGCCTTGGAGGTGTTGATGGAACCAATCAAAAGAGGAATATCTGAGTATAGTGGTAGAAAGGGGATCTTTATCATGGGAGGAAACTGAGAATAGTGAATCGTGTGTTGCAGGTCTACTATTACTGACTCCGAGGGATGCTAAATTTTCCGTAGCGGGTCAACTTGCAGATTCGAATAGATCCTCGACCACTGTTGCGAATTCGAACAGTCGGTCCTCATCACCGTACTGGGCGATAATCTGAAGGCCTATAGGTAGATCTCCATGTCCATGCATCGGCACAGCGATGGCAGGAAGCCCTACCATACTGGCGGGCACCGTAAAAACGTCGTTTATGTAACTATCTATCCCTGCTCCGTCCGCCTTCGCAACATCCTCCAAACCGGGCGCCGATGAGATTGAAACTGGCGATAGCACGAAATCCACACCATCCTTAGAATTTGAGGGTGGGTTCAAACTACTACTATTAAGGGGGTTCACCACTTTGAAAGTACGATCAAAGTCTTCTTTGATCAGCCGCCGTACCCGTTGTGCATGAATAAAATAATTCTCCATTGCCCTATACGATGCCAGCCTTAGTTAGATCAAACGCCAGATAGGGTACCTAGCAGGTCATGGGTGGGTTTACTCAGAACTTAGACTATAGTTACCAAGGAGAATCCTGCGACGAACTTCTTTTCCAAGCCCTTTATCCCGAATTGCCGCGATCAATTGCAGTGAAGGGGGAGCGTCATTGGCAGATTGTTGAGTCTCAGTTGTCAAATAGGGCCCAAATTGAATTCCGTCGTATTTCGCCAAGTTTGAGGAAGCTTCAGCGAGTGCTATTATGTAATAGGAACTCACAGCATGTCTTGTCGAAAGTATATCGACTGGTTTGACATGGTGGCCGAGGTCACGAAGGGTGGCAAGCGTTGAAATCCAGGTGCTTCTTAATTGAGATGATAGCTCGGCGACATTGTAATCCTGATTTATGAATCAGTTCTATATCGTATAAGATAGTTGCCGAGGCGATCTAGCATACCAATGGAACCCCTATATCCCACCGCCGGCCGTGGGCAGGGCCAGCCTCGGGCTCAACTTCCCGGTTCTTAATTTTGTTTCGAGACCGTTCAGCTACTGAAGATGGGTCTTTCGGGTCATACCCGTTCAAAGACTCTAAAACGCTTCAATTAGAAAAATGTCCCCCCAATTGAAGTCTATCACCTCGAGGAAGCCCGATGGCCTTACCAAATACCAGCTGCGCAGAGCGGACGTTCCGAGTGAATATGCCAACAGTGTCTAGAGAGTTTGCGTACGGTATCAATCCGTGTCGAGAAAGCAGTCCATAGGAAGGTTTAAACCCGACAACTCCACAATACGAAGCAGGAAGTCGAACCGATCCACCGGTATCCGAGCCTAGAGCCCTGATTTTTGAAAATCTCCTGTATCAGCCATACTCGAAAAATTCTCACTGAAAAATGTGAACCAACCCAAAGCAAAAGTTCTCTGCGACAGCAGCAGCGCTTCCCCCAGAGCTTCCACCAGCAGAGTAGATATACGACCGTGAAGAACAAGGATTCTTGACTGGACCATGAAAGCTATTGACGGAATGAGAACTATGAACTTCCAACTGAATTAGCAACTTCTCGTCAATATGTCGCCCAGTATCCTCGTTGTCACTGCATAGCGAAGAACAAAGTGTATTGATTTTGGGTAATACCCCATGCCGAACTCATCCATGTTTGTTTTGCCGATTATTATTGCGCCTGCATTTTTCAATTTCGAAACTACGGTTGAATCGTATTCCGGTTTGAAATCTAGTACAAGCACCAAAAGTTTATTCAATATATCAACACAAGCTTCCGGAGGATCTGTCCTGTTGGTCTCTCAATTACCGGATAGCATGAAAGAGGAACATGAAGTAGTCGTGTCCTTAGTGCAAAAGTTATCCTTGATCGCAAAAGTGTAGCCATCGAGAGGGGAAAGTGATATTCCTGATTTACGGGAAGGGTCTATCAGTGTTCCAGGAGCTTACAACAAGCAATTGAACAAAACCTGCGCGGGTTGAATTAAGATCTGGCACCTGAGCTTTGTCTCGTAGCAGCGGCCTCTGCTTGCTCCGTGACCTTAACTTCCGAGGATACACGCACGAGAGCATTCAGAAACCCATTCCTTTGGTAAATGTTCCGAAGGCAGTTGATAGCCTCAAGGACTATGGGTTTAGTTGACATCTTTGTTGGTAGGACTGAGTGGGTAGCCTGTGGGGTAAAGTAACTAGTTCACGAGCCTAACGTATAACATATTAACATACGCGGCACAGACCAGTTCAAGTGCAGAAGACAGCACCTACTTTCCGTGCCTGCGCGGGTCAAGCCAGCTCTCGCATATTACTGCTAGGTTATTGACTAAACCAGCCGTGCTTTCTTACGCGGAGATACATACATGTTTGCTGTCATGTAGTCAGGGACATAGAATCTGTAGGTGCGTTTCTTCGTTTGAGGCTCCCAGTTTCGATTTGCGTGAAATGAGAGTGTAAATGTGTTGGCGGATGTTGGGACAGAGTTTTAGAGATCCCTGCATGACCTGCGAGCCACCAAGTGCAAGCCGGGCGCTACAGGTGCTACATAGTACACAGGAACAATTTAATCGATTGCGTATATTACTGAATTGGCCGAGGCAGTACCAAGCAGTACGTGCCTGTTGGGGAAACTCACAGCTGCTGGTACGTACTCGAGTAGATATACCATACAATTGATCGCATCGCATTGCATCGCAATCATTAATCGTCACCGATCGTCGATGTTGTCACATCATACGCCGTAGCGCTGGGCTCGTACACTACCTTGTCTTAGTCTCCAACCTAGATGCTTTTATATCTCTCCTCCTACGAGTACATGGCATTATAGGTCTGTATCTGGTCCGATTGCATCAATCTGTTACGTTACGTTCGAATTCCGCTACGTTGTTATTTTCGATCAAGCTTAACCGACACAAACACGACCAATCTTCCAAGCCCAAGTTTGCGGTTCTCCGGCTTTTTTTTTTTAA
The DNA here is from genome assembly GCA_036971165.1 of Arthrobotrys iridis. Lineage (NCBI taxonomy): Eukaryota > Fungi > Ascomycota > Orbiliomycetes > Orbiliales > Orbiliaceae > Arthrobotrys > Arthrobotrys iridis. The sequence goes on along the minus strand of JAJTTS010000006.1, from coordinate 2,415,170 downwards.
AAAAAAAAAAAATAATAATAAAATAAAAATAAAAAAGGAAGAAAAACAGCTGAATATTTTGAAGGAGCGCCGATTTAGGTGCGAACATACCCAGGATATATACTTAGTACTTACCTCGAGGGGGGGCCTATCAGGTCTATTACGGCATCAACTGAGTATAGTCACCATGGCGGTACTGGCGTCTCTACGAAAATTCCTCGTGAAAGTAAGTGCTTGAATATCACCGAATTATGACAAAAGCAGGGCATCCTCGATGATGATGATGATGATGATGATGATAGTCTGGCCGCTTTGATTCCATCATCCTCGCAAGCAAGCAAGCAGCGATTACAGGCGCGCCTAGCTAGGTGCTTTTGCACTTCGTTTTTTACTACAGTGCTTGGGTATTCTACTAAAGATGTATAAGGGGTTTAAATTTTGCATTATACTACTCGAGTACTTCGGTATTTACTGGCAAGGTCTCCTAGATCACCTAGGCTGGCCGAGTGCAAGCAAGGTCTTTCCTGGTGCTAGTTGAACCTGTGTCTGTCAACTAAGTCAAGCTTGGGTGACACCTTATATCGTGGGCCTGCCCTGAGCTGGGTGCCCTCACCTCTGGATCTTCACTAAGCGATCGCTCACAGTATCTGGAGACTTGAGTGGTTACCCAATATCTGCATGGAGCATAAACCAGTCTGCTGATCTAGCAGTTCCCTCCTCTTTGCATTCCTCCTCCTCTTCCGCCATCATCACCGCCATCACCACCTACCTTCGTCCTCGTGCATTCTACCACCTTCGATCATCTTCGAAAAGCCCACAGATCGCCCTTCTTTCACATCGTTCTTTCATCTTCGCTGTCGTACCATACCATAACAACCGAGCTCGGAAACCATTCAGAAATCGGGGTTGACACAAATATCTGGCTCATTATATAGGTCTTGGTTTTTCTGAGAATCCCCTCTATCGTCCGAAACCTCAGATTGAAGATGGCCGGTTATTACTTCCCACTCAAAGATGAGAACCTCATCAGAGAATACTTCATGCGACAGGCCTTGGAGATGGTGAGAATGACTTCTACCTACACAACGAACATCACCATCATTTACACTTTTGATAGCCGTACCCCCTTGACTAAGATCCGCTAACATTAATGATCAGGGCGAACTTGCCCTATCCATCGATGAGGTTCCTGTCGGATGTGTCTTCGTTTTGAACAACAAGGTGATAGCCAAGGGCATGAACGATACAAATCGCTCCCTTTCTGTGAGGATCCCTGATTCATTATTTCTCCATGCTGTTCCCAAAGTATTGGTAGTATAGTATGTTCTCTTTACAGCGAGCTTACTTCCGTATCAACAGGGTCATCGACACGCAGAGTTTGCTGGAATCGAGACAGTCCTGTGTAAGTATCCGGCTTCTGTGTTCAAGAATGTCGACTTGTATGTTACCGTCGAACCATGTATCATGTGCGCTTCTGCATTGCGACAACTTGGAATCAGAGCTGTGTACTTTGGATGCTCCAACGATCGATTCGGAGGGTGCGGCGGTGTCCTTCACATCAACCTGGAGTGAGTTACTGATCTATCGATGGTTTACCTGAGGATCTATATCTATTGCAGTTTCTGACCTAAGCCGTGGATAGCGCTGGAATTGATAGATGCTACCCGGCGATAGGTGGCATCTTCCGCGAGGAAGCCATCATGTTGTTGCGGCGATTCTACCTACAGGAAAACGACAAGGGTATGCTTCCTGAGAACCATACAACCAGCTCATCCTTTCATAAAACTTCCAGATGGCTAACCCGCAGATAGCCCCGAACCCGACAGCAAAACGGAACAGGATCCTGAACACAATTGTCGAGAATATGAGCATCGACAATACGCGTTCTGAAGCTCTGATCGAGGCGGAACTCGGCGAGCCTTGCGAGCCTCCAAAACTAGCATCGGCGACATCCATGGCTGTACATTGACCTGTTTGATCGAGTTGTCTTTTGACGGTGGCATGAAAAAGCCAAATTTTGCCCCAGGTTCTGGGACTGGTGTTTTCGGGGGTTTGGGGTTTCTTTATTTTCCTTTTCCCTCCTGGTGTTTGCTTTCTATTCCTGAGGTTATGCCTTCCATGATATTCTCCCGTCACGGCGTCTCCTTAAATTATCACTGCTCCGCGTGGCCTCGTAAATTCCCTCTAGCTCTACCACAATCAAACGACGCCAATGCCATCCATGCACGGAAGGTGAGGGAACCGGGGATTCGCGTTGCAGGCTGCATAGACCCATCCAATTGTATAACTAGTTAGTTTTAAAATATTTATCTACTTGCCTGCTTAAGTAAGGATTGGGAACCAACGAAACTGATCCTGCCAAGCGCTGTGGTCCCACCATGATATCAGAGATCCGGTAAATGCATACCCTGGTGGACCCGTGCATTGGTGGGGGGCTTATTCGTACTACGGAGCACACTGCTCTATCTGCCCCTCTTCGGGGCCAAGAGGCCCCCACCTTGGCGGGGGCTTTAAAGCTCCCCTCCTTCGGACGAGACTTTGCACCCGATGCACGGACATTTTGAAATTTTCTCGGAGTTCGGGCTTCGAACTGCATGAGCTCGAGACATCATCGCCGCTTAACTTGAGGCCTGATGGAATACATAAGTCCAAATAAGGTTGTAATTCGGTACTCAGATGTACGGCTTACCTGAGGATTCACTCGCGGTTGACATTGCTATTATGTAAATCTCGGGGTTGAATCCAAACCCCGTCGCCGTCTCTCCGTTTTCGACCAAAAATTTTTGTTTTGGTGAATCAAAAATGGGCTGTTGAGGTTAAGCTGCCGAACAGCAGGGCGAACAGCCGGCGAGCAATTCCATAGCATTCATATTTTGTATCGGAGCTGCTACCACAGAAAACCCCTCCCTCTCCCTCCTCCCCCTCCAGCTCCTTCTCCAGATCAGACATCCCCGAGTGCATGCTTTCTTGTAGCCTATATCTACTAAGTTGCAGTTCTCTAGTAACACACATTGTCTCATACACCATACAGCCTTGATATAACAGCAGTGTACCGCTTTGTTACACGACCTGCTCATTGCCTGTTACTGACAGGGTCTTTCCTACATTTACATTCGTTTTTCTCACCACGCATTCCTTCTCAATCTGACGTACTTGCTACGCAAGGGACGGGACTGGTGTTTTTCCTGGCTGCGGCTACGTCCTTCACCGGATTCTGTCACAATGGTAACCCCAGACGCTCAGAACCTTCACAACTATCTTGGGTAGGCCACCGCCTCTTCCCCTCGTTTTTGGACTGAACAGTGTATTTACCCGTCCCAGAGGTGTCTCATTTATATCCCTGGTCGCTCCTGATGATAATCTGTTCTACGAAACGATCACATACTACACCGACCTCGGATTCACGGAGACATTGGTCTACGATAGAACCAACCCGCAAACCGGGCATCAAGATGACCTCTGCTTTCTGAGTGACAAAGAAACCTGGCTCCATAGCGATGCGGAGCAGGAGGGCCAGGGTACCGCGATAACTATCAAGGTCCGATTGGTAACAACGACAAAACTGGAAGAAGAAGCCTCAAGCCAGAGAAAACTAAGGAGAAGCTCGACATTATATCCACCTACGGATCTTCGGGACTGGAGGGGTGCCAAACAAGCGTTGGTCTTGTTCTCCCCAAAGCTTGACAAGATCATCCAACTACTGAAGGACAAAGGATACGTCTACCAGGCGCAACCAAGCGAACATGCACCGTTTGAGATATATACTTACGATCCACTCGCAACCCTTGTGGGTTTCACCTCAAAGTCGAACCCCTTCACAACAATTGTGAAACCATTACCTGCAGTTTCGCAGGAAAGCAAGACTATACTTCCCAGTATTGAACCCAGCTCCGATCAAAAGAGAAGAAAAATCGCGGTGATGACAAGCGGTGGTGATTCTCCCGGAATGAACGGGGCTGTCAGAGCGGTGGTTCGTACGGCGATTGCAATGGGCCACGATGCATATTGTATATATGAGGGCTACGAAGGCTTAGTGCAAGGCGGAGATCTCATCAAGAAGATGGGATGGGAAGATGTTCGTGGTTGGCTTTCGGAAGGTGGGACCCTCATCGGAACTGCTCGCTGCGCCGCATTTCGCGAACGGCACGGGCGCTTAGCGGCAGCCAAAAATATGATATTGAACGGGATCGATGGGCTTATCGTTTGTGGTGGCGATGGATCACTCACCGGAGCTGACCTGTTCAGAGAGGAATGGCCTGGCCTTCTCGAAGAGTTGATCAAGAACGAAGAAATAACGAGCGAGCAGGCAGAGCCTTTCCAAACCCTAAATATCGCTGGACTTGTAGGTTCCATTGACAACGATATGTCTTCTACAGATGCCACAATTGGGGCATATTCGTCCTTGGCACGAATTTGCCAGGCGGTCGACTATATCGATGCAACAGCGGCGTCCCATCAAAGGGCCTTCATAATCGAGGTTATGGGGCGCCATTGCGGCTGGCTAGCTGTAATGTCTGGCGTCAGTACCGGAGCAGACTATATATTTATACCGGAGAAGCCCCCGGGCGAAGGCTGGGAGAAACAAATGTGTGATATAATCGGCCGAGTAAGTCATTGTGCTCGATTAGAATCGGGTTTCTGACTCAGAACCTAACAGCATGCATAGCACAGGAAACTTGGGAAGCGGAAGACCATCGTTATCGTCGCAGAGGGTGCTATTGATCGAGACCTGAAGCCTATAACCTCGGAGTACGTCAAAAAGGTTTTGGTTGATGTTTTGAAGCTCGACACTCGAGTCACCTGCTTAGGCCATGTCCAAAGAGGTGGACCTGCTGTCGCTTATGACAGGATGCTTGCTTCATTACAAGGTGTAGAGTCCGTAAGAGCAATTGTGAATGCAAAACCTGGAAGCCCTAGTCCGATGATAGCCATCACGGAAAACAAAATCACGAGAAAGCCACTCGTCGAGGCTGTAAGAATGGTAAGTAAAAAGCAATGACCTTGTCTTGAAGGCTAGCCCATCATGACTCTCTTTCACGTTATTTAATCCTCACGTGGAAGCTCTCTAGACTAAAGGCGTCGCCGAAGCTATCAAAAACAAAGACTTCGATCGAGCAATGAGGCTTCGGGATGCGGAATTTGACGAGTATTATCGGGCTTTCATAGCTACTACAGTAACCGGCAAGGAAAAGGACAGGCTTCCCGAAGATAAGGTATATTTGTCCCAATGGCCACCTATAGCATGCCTTAGAACCTTCGTATACTGACATTAAGATAGCGCAAACGATATGCAATCATCCATGTAGGCGCACCTGCAGGAGGTATGAACGCAGCAACGAGAGCAGCTGCCCTTTACTGTATAAGTCGCGGCCATCGTGCATTTGCTATACACAACGGCTTCCCCGGGTTGGTTCGACACGACTCTGTTCGAGAATTGACCTGGCTCGGGGTGGAAGGTTGGTCTATTCGCGGAGGAAGCGAAATAGGGACCAATAGGACGGAACCTGGCGTTGACTTGGGAATGGTTGCCTGGTATTTCCAAAAGTACCAGTTCGACGGTTTACTACTTATTGGCGGATTTGAAGCCTACAAGTCCTTGTCAGAGCTCCGAAAGGCCCGACAGTCCTATCCTGCGTTTAGGATTCCTATGGTGTGCCTGCCAGCAACCATCAGCAACAATGTACCCGGAACCGAATACTCGATTGGAAGTGATACCTGTTTGAATGCTCTCATCGATTATTGTGACGCTATCAAGCAGAGTGCGAGCGCCAGCAGAAGAAGGGTTTTTGTGTAAGGAGACCCCTCGAGTGACTAGGAAGATTGAAGACTAAGTCGCAGATATGATTCTAACACGAGAGCTTGTAGTGTCGAATGTCAGGGAGGACGCAGCGGATACGTTGCAACGATGGGAGGGCTTTCGACTGGTGCTTTGGCCGTTTATACCCCAGAAGAGGGCATCAAGCTCGAGACTCTCATGAAGGACATCAATACTCTGCGAGCAAGTTTTTCGAACGACCAAGGAATGAACAGAGCCGGTAAAATCATACTGAGGTAGGATAACCCCACCATAATGCAATTTCCCGCTTAAGATGAAAATTTTGTCTAACTATGTTATGAATTCTAGGAATGAGAAGGCGTCTGCTACTTACACGACCGAAATCATTGCCAATATGATTCGTGAGGAAGCACAAGGCCGCTTTGAATCCCGAACCTCGATACCAGGTCATGTTCAACAAGGAGGAACTCCATCGCCAATGGATCGCGTGCGAGCTGTTCGGCTTGCAACAAAATGTATCCAGTATCTGGAGACACATGGAGGAACCAAAGCAGAGGTATATGATAACCCTGAATCGGCGGCGGTGATTGGTGTCAAGGGTGCGGCGGTTGTTTTCACACCGATGGCAGTTCTGGAAGCCACCGATACCGATTGGGATAATCGGCGACCGAAACAGGCATACTGGCGCAATCTTAGGGGGATTGTCGACGTGCTTTCGGGCCGTAAGCAGACGTTTGATGCAGCAGATCTTGTTGATGACAATGAAGACCGGGGACAAGCCCAAACCCAAACACAAGGTCAAGAGCAACCTCAGGTTCAAGGGCAGGGCCAGGAGCAAGCACAAAAGGAAATAACGGGTGCAGGGAGTTCGGTTCGAGATAGCTCGTAGGTGTGAATAAGTGCTCTCAGTGGGTTGGATGAATCCGGTTTTGGAAGCCTTTTCTTTCTTTTCTTTCTTTTATGTTGTCTATGCGTACTCCTTTTGGACTTTGTCCACCCTATCCATGTTACAATGCAAATGTGAATGGATGCCTGTGAATCCAAGGAGGTGTGCCCGCCTGCTAGAATACATGCATTGCGGCGGAATCTAGAATACAGAAGCAACATGCACTGGCACACCGATTATAGCAGCGTCTGCACACTGGCCTAACCGGAGCCATAGATAAGTACCCAAGTATGCGTCAGTAAAGGCCAAACAGCAGAATATCATAGCATACGTCTAGCAGCTATACAGTCGACCCAATTGGATGATATGATATCTATCCGCCCTCGTATGCATACATACGTATTTGAGGGGACCTACCCTACCTACGGTCGTTGGGTATTCTTTGATTTAAAAGTAAATCTTCGTGGGGGCGGGCGGCCCTAGCCGGCCTTTGGTTTAAATCGCTCGGGCCGTCGAATCAAATCAATACAGAATTTTTGGTTTCCCCAACGCCTTTTCCCTCGCCCAGCCGATACCGCAAAACGTCAATATCACTCCCGTCCCGTCCCCAGCGCCTCGAGCATCCTTCGGAGCACCCGCAGACTTCAGACCCAAGTCCTTTGGTAAGCCGAAAATCCTTTTCTTTTACTTCCGTGTCTGTGGTCTACAATTGTATACATCCCGACCGGCCAAGTGTTCCAGGGTTGAAGCTGTGGATTGTTGTCACGACCTGCCCAAACTCGTGGCAGCAGCTACTCATTTATCTATCTACTCTCCCCCATCGACATCGGCCGAATTCCTCCCTTCTTGTTACTACCATCGCGGCCATATCTTTCCTTCCAGCCAATCGATCTAAAGGCTGTAGGTGGCGCATACTGACATAAAATAATCATACCTAGTTTCGAACCTGCTCGTTCGCCATGTCCGCCAAATTAACCACTACACGATTGCTCTCCCGCACCTTTCGAGGCGCGCTTTGCGGCTCTAACGTAACAAGCCGCCGCTCGATAGCGTCACTGACACGCACACAGTACCCAATTCGCCCGCTCACCAATACCGTCCCTAGATTCGGCGCCTCTCAAACACGGATGTTGGCATCCACGACTGATACAAAGGAGTATACTGTTCGTGATGCCCTGAACGAAGCACTGGTCGAGGAGCTTGAGGCAGACTCCAAAGTCTTCATACTCGGTGAAGAAGGTATTTTGGCCAATCTTGCACAAAATCTTTCAAGCGATCATCTTTAACCACCATGGTGCCGTAGTCGCTCTGTACAATGGCGCATACAAAGTCACAAAGGGTTTGTTGGACAGGTTTGGACCCGATCGGGTGAGTCTAAAATGTTCAGCCACGATGAGCATCCACGATGAGCATCCACGCACCGGTCGAACTGTTTATTGATTCGCGGCCTGAAAACTGACAGGTTATCGACACCCCGATCACGGAATCTGGATTTGCTGGACTTGCCGTCGGAGCTGCGCTTGCAGGATTAAAACCAATCACAGAATTTATGACCTGGTATTCCAATCATCTGCTCGAATCCACAGGTTTGGCACAATTGGCTAATTTGGCTTGTGCAGGAACTTTGCCATGCAGGCTATCGATCAAATCATCAATTCTGCCGCCAAGACCCACTACATGAGCGGAGGAATACAACCTTGTAATATTACCTTCCGTGGGCCTAATGGCTTCGCAGCTGGTGTCGCTGCTCAGCACAGCCAGGACTATACCGCCTGGTATGGCTCGATTCCAGGGCTGAAAGTGGTTAGCCCGTGGAGTGCTGAAGATGCAAAAGGCTTGCTGAAAGCTGCGATAAGGGATCCCAACCCTGTAGTTGTAAGTAGCTTACTAAAGCCGGATTAAAAAGGAAATCTATTAACGGTAGCCTGAAAAGGTTCTTGAAAACGAGTTACTCTACGGACAGTCATTCCCCATGAGTGCTGCTGCTCAAAAGGACGATTTTGTTATTCCGGTAGGTTGCTCTTTCCTTCCTTTGTTTGGGAAAGCAGGAGGATATAATTCGCAGATTTGGGCTTCAAACTAAAAGCAATACGTGCTTAGTTCGGAAAAGCCAAGATTGAACGGGTAGGAAAGGATATCACTTTGGTCTCTCTGTCTCGCTGCGTTGGGCAATGCTTAACTGCAGCGGAGAAATTGAAAGCTGAGTACGGCGTTGAGGCTGAGGTTATCAATCTCCGGTCCATCAAACCAATGGACGTCGAAGCAATTGTCAAGTCGGTCAAGAAGACTGGGAATTTGATCGCCGTCGAAAGCGGCTTCCCAAGCTTCGGTGTTTCCAGCGAGATTCTGGCCCTTTCGATGGAGTACATGTTTGATTACCTTGACTCCCCGGCCCAGAGGATAACTGGAGCTGAAGTGCCCACTCCCTACGCACAGGGGCTAGAAGCCATGTCTTTCCCTGATGAGAATCTCATCTTTAGGAAAGCCGCGCAGCTTTTGCGCGTGTAAACTTTCAATCAAGAATGTCGACATCCTGAGAAATACCGCTCGATCCAAGCAGAGCACCGGTCAGGTTAAACTCTTTCATCTTATGTATATCTGTAGATTCTTCAACCTCTTTGTTTTGAGGAAAGGTCGTCTTATCGATCTCAAGAAGTTTTCAGACAATCAAAATAATGGCGAATGTCGTCTTGTACATACATAAAACCGCATTCAGGGATAGATGGAAGTAAATGTAGTAAAGCCCGCGCTAAATTTTATGCAAAATGTTTCGCACTTGTTCTAATGGGAATATTCCATATCCATACCATGAACTACCTAGGATAACTTTATGTAGAGTATTTAGGCTGTATTATACACTAAATGTTAAACACGTGACGTTATAATAATAATATATCTGTGATACCAACTCATGGATGCTGATGGATTAGGACAGACAGTTGGAAGAAAAGTTTGCATGAAACTACAGCAAACACAAGCTTTCGTTACATGACAACAAATTCACATTGCGCTGATCAGAAATCGATCCGGATATTAATAGTACTAATAGTATCCTGCGCTTGCATCGCCGTGTATGAGCCCCGGATGAGTGCCTTACATGCTTACCGGGCGTTGCTTCGTGCCGCACATGCCGCTTTCCAAGGTAGGCAACGAATCCAATCCCTTAAGCTTAAGACTGGCGGCTTGATATAACAATCGGAATATTTAATCCGATAGCACTTGATTCTCTCTCTCTCTCTCTCTCTCTCTCTTTTTTTTTTTTTTTTTTTTTTGTTATTATGTAATTGTGAACTGAGATATTGAAAACCGCCAAAACAATAGGTGATTCAAAGCTCCTCTCGGCTTCGCATCATGAAATACGTGCCCAATTCGAGCGTAGCCTAGGTGAGAACAGTACGGATGGCTACGAAGAAAGAATCGGACATGCCTTCGAAGTGGCTAGATTCCTCAAACAGAACGTGGTCCAGGCGGAGAAAGTTGAAGGGCAGGAGAAATATAGTATGTGGAAGAATCCTTGACGGCTACGCGGCTCGATTCATTCTAACCATCTGGTTGCTGTGAGCAGAGTTACAGATCCGTGATGACACGGAGAGAGGGGATAATGAAAGTATCAAAACACCGTTGAAGGGCCGAGTCGGGAAATTTGAGAAATGCAGTTAGGATATTCTTTTCTTCGTATTATTTCTCAGGCCCCATTTAAAACCCTTTCCAGTCAGCAACCACAATTATGTCTACAAATTAGCTATTCAACTAATGTACAATCTAAGTATACGCTTGGCAAGAATAAAAAGCCAGCATGGGGAGAAACAAAGGAAGAAAGAAAGAAAGGTAAACCAATCCAAATGCAACCTGAAACCTTATGAACCACGCCCGAACGCCTGGAAAGTGACTATAGCTTGATATATCTACACAAAAGCTCATTATTACTCTGGTCTTTGCGAGGGATATAGAAATCCGCTATCATCAGAGCCGGGCGGTTTCATTGCAGTGTTGAGGTCAACAGCTCCCGGGCCACTATCATTTGTGCCAGGTTCGACGGTATTGGCACCAGCTGAGCCTCCAGCCTTCGAACCAGCGTTGGCCATCGCTGTAATCTGGGATCTGTCAATGCCCCCGAGAGGGCGCGGCTTTCCCCACATTATTCTTAAGGGACAACCCGCGATGATAGCTTTTCCTTGGCACGATTCCGCCGCGGCTTCCGCTCCGGCACGGGTCTGGAAGTTCACGAACGCACATCGAGAATGGTGGACGCAGACGATGGATCGGATCTGCCCAAAAGCGGAGAAAAAAGTGCGAATAGCATGTTCTGCGAGATCATCTTCGACCCTGTATTGATGGACACCGATAAGCACTGTGATTTAGCGAAGTGGGGAACGAGGAGGGAGAAGGTGGTTGCATACCCTAATAGGAAGAGCGAGGTTATGCTTTTATCGGCGGGCGGCTCGATATCTTGTGGACCGGGTGGCAGTTGGGCTGCCGATGGAAAGTTTCGGGCAGGACCCTTGTGGCCGCCTCCCCTGCCCCTGTCACCGGCACCACCGCCTCCTCGTGTTCTAACCGGGCCAGGCCCAACCTTATTCGCGATACCACCGTCATCCCTATTCCTTCGAGGCCGTTTATAGTAGGGTTCGCTGGTTGCCAATCGTTTTAACAGGTCTCTTGCTGCAGAATCTGTCTTCTCGTACTCTTCAGGAGTCTGGCCTTCGGTCAGATTGTTTTCGGTGTTTTGGGCGTAGTACTGCTTGTTGATCTCGGAAGAAGGGCCTTGGGCGACAAGTTTGAGAGCGGCATCGCGAACGACGATTGGAAGGCCGAAAGAAAGATCGAGCATGCAACATTGACAGCAATTCTTCAATCTGGCGCAGGTCAAGCAGATCTAGTGGCGAATAGATTCAGTGAGAGGAGGAACGAAGCCGGGAGCGGAAAGCGCAAAACATACGTTTGTCTTTTTATAACGACTGTTGCGATCGGGGAGCCATTTGAAGACTGTGAAGGGACGGGTGCAGATTTTGCATTCGGCTCCGTAGTTCTCCTTGATCATCTGAACATAGGGATTCTCGGGGAGGCAGTTTTCGCAGACGGATGGGAAATCGGTAGACTCGGATCCGGACTAAGGACGTTGATGAGCATTAGCGTCGCCGTGCCAAGACCAAGCGGACTGGATACGCTGTGAGGCGCGACGTACCCTGTTGATATCAGCCTTTGGAGGCATCTTGGAGCGAATTGCTACTATTTCTATGTTTCTATATTACGAGGCGGATGTGATGTGTGGTGATGATAAATGCGTTGGATAGGACGTTGAAGACCTCAACGTGATCGCGCGCGTGTGTTGCTGAGTCAGCACTGAGTCAGCAGAAATACTACGAGTTTCGGCCGACAGGAGCCCGGCGGCCGGCAGCACCGCGTGAAGGTACCAGCAGGGGCCTTGGCGGGTGTGATTGGCAGGGGAACCCTGGTACCTGGGCAGCCAGCTGCCTACACCGAGCTGGCAAGCAAGCAAGCAAGCTTCTCGGACGCCAATTCATTCTCGCCCGATTGGGTCTTTCGGTGTCCGTACCTTCTAGCAAAAGAAAAATAAAATAAAAAATAAAATAAAAAGATAAAAAAATATACGAAGTAGCTGTCTGTCCAATTCAAACTCCTGAACTGGGTTTTCAGGCGCCGCAGTGCCTTTCTTAATTTTCTTTCTCCCATACATATAAGGACCGGTGCACCTGTGCTTGCAACTAGCTAAAGTACTTGTGGCTGCTCCCTTCTCCTTCCCTTCCTTCTCTCCTTCTCCCCTTCTCTCCTTCTCTCACCCCTATCGGTCTCTCTTCTCTTCTTCCAATTATTCCACCTTCGCCATCAATTGTTACATTGTTGCACCATTCTTTCCTCCTCCTCCTCCTCTTCTTCCTCTTCTTCTTCTTCTTCTACCACTACTATCACTTCTTACATTCACAATGGTTGCTGCCGCGGCAAAGCTCGAAAAGGAGGATCACAGGCGCGATGCTGATTTCTCCAAAGCAATGCACGGCCAAGTCAATGAGGCTGGTTACTTCTCCGGCTTCCTGAGCAAGGACAAATCCGCCTCTGCTGAAGCTGCCAAGGAATACTTCAAACATTGGGACGGCTTCGAAGATGGCAATGAAACCGAAGAAGAGAAGCAGAAACGACTAGCCGAGTACGCTACTCTCACACGCCACTACTACAACCTCGCAACCGATCTCTACGAGAACGGTTGGGGACAGTCTTTCCATTTCTGTAGATTCTACCCTGGCGAAGCCTTCAACCAAGCTATCGCCCGTCATGAGCATTTCCTAGCCCTGAAAATGGGTATCAAGCCCGGAATGCATGTTCTCGATGTCGGCTGTGGCGTCGGTGGCCCAGCTCGCGAGATAGCACGCTTCAGCGATTGCAAAATCACTGGTCTCAACAATAATGATTACCAGATCGCAAGGGCAAACATGTATGCGCACAAGGCCAATCTCAGCAACCAATTGGTAGGCACCTCACCTCCCTTTCCTTCTTCTATGTTTCTCTCATCACACACAGAGACGGGGGGCATACACACAGAGATATATGCACGGAAATCACGACCACGTACTAACTGACTGATCCTCCCACAGAGATTTACCAAGGGCGACTTTATGCAGATGTCATTCGAAGAGAATACCTTCGATGCCGTCTACGCAATCGAAGCAACCGTCCATGCACCAAGTCTCGCTGGTGTTTACGGTCAAATCTTCAAGGTCCTCAAGCCAGGTGGCGTATTCGGAGTCTACGAATGGCTCATGACCGAGAACTTTGATGAATCGGATGCAGAACACCGACGAATCCGCCGAGGAATCGAACTGTGAGTCCTCTGCAGTTTGCCCTCCATAACTTATAACAACACTTGATGCTAATCTCTACTTTAGGGGTGATGGTATCGCTCAGATGGTTCGCATCGAGGAATGCATCAACGCACTAAAGTCTGTTGGCTTCGAAATTGAATACCAAGAGGATTTGGCTGATCGCCCGGATCCCATCCCATGGTACTACCCGCTTGCCGGCAACATGAAATACTGTGCCAGCTTATCGGATATCTTCACCATCGGTAGAATGACATGGGTTGGCCGAACAATTGCTCATTATTTCGTTAGCGCTCTCGAGACCGTTGGCATTGCTCCACAGGGTGCTCGAAAGGCCGCTGACTCCCTTGCGACGGCCGCTGATGCGCTTGTGGAGGGTGGGCAGAAGAAGCTCTTCACACCTATGTATCTCGCTATCGCGAGGAAGCCTGCCAATTCGTAGACTATCCTGGTCGGGATCGGCTGGCTCATGGCTCTTCATCACCCACAAACACGCTTTTCGTGGCCTATAATTCTTTAATTCCTGTACCCGTTTTCACTCCTGCGGATTGAGCGTTTTATTCCGCCTGTGCCGTGAGGCCACGCAAATTTCTTTTCTTTTCGAAGCAGCATTCTCTAGTGGTCCATGTAATATAGATAACTTCTCGATAGACCTAATGCCCGAGGCATAGCATGTGGGTGCTATGAACCCTAATCAAAACGACACGAAAGGTTTTCATGCGTTGCAATCTTACCTCGAGACTACGTTGTAATTTGGCTGTACATCTATGAAAAGGCCTCGAGACACTAGACTAGGTAGATATGTGTTGCGAGACTGGATACATGGGCTGCTGATTATCTCTTGGTGAGTCGAGGGAACTGTGGGCACCAAACGTTTCCCCGGATCGCTGGCAAACAAAGATAGACACGAGTTCTATTTGAGCTATATCAAAATGCTTGTCTAGCTCAAGAGGATTTTGAAGTCTCCCTCTGCTGCTGACCCTTTGCTAACACTCTCACGAATGCTGTCGACGAGAACCGACTTGAACTCGTCTGAAACTTTAAGACCGGCGAGCCTCTTTGCCACGACGTCAAGCTCTTCATTGTCAAGCTTGGTGATGAGAAGCTCTACATCGGCCAAGACGTTTGTGATGACATCAGGCGGGGCTGGCCCATCGGTGTGGAAGTAGTTGGCATCCTCTGCACCCTTGCGAAGAACCCTCTTGTTTTTCTTCGCCGCATTTTTAGCTGCCTCCTTTGCCTTTTTGGCATCGGCTTTCGATGCCTTCATAGCAGCTTCCTCTTCTTCCTTCCTTCGGGCGTCTTCCTCTGCCTTCTTCTTTGCTTCCTCTGCCAGACGTTTTTCTTCAGCTTCTCTGGCGATCTTCTTAGCATCCTTTTGCAACCTTTCCTCCTTACGGAACTTTTGCAGTCTGACATCCATTGCGAGAGCATCGTCGACGACTTTTCTGAGCCTTGCCGTATCTTCCGTCTTTCTCTTGGCCCTGGCAGCTTTGTTTTTCCTTTCAACGTGTCTCTTTTGATCTCTGTTCTCGTTGTCATCCGGGACATCTTCATCAAGATACTCGAAAGTTCTCCAGGAATCAAAGTTGTACCAGAAGTTATAAAACTCCTCAACTTCGGCCTTGGTGGATTTATCATCACCAAATCGGGGTACAGGCTTCTTTTTGGAGAAACGGGCTTCGCTGTCAAAGACAGGATTCCAAAGTTTGTAAATGTTGCCTTTGGCCTTACGTGAGGGCGGCTCAACATCGGCAAATTCATCAACGGAATCGTACTGTCGGCGCTTGATGGGGTCGGTGAGGATTTCCATCGCTAGGATTTCGTCAGTTTTCAAAGTTGCTCAAGTGAGATGTGCCAAAGTCTCATACCCTTTTGAATGCATTTGAAGAAATTATCGTCGTCGACACCCCCTGCAGCTGCCTTCTTGTCGGGATGATGCTTCAAAACCTTCTTCCGGTGCGCCCGTTTGATTTGCTCGTCGGTAGCCTTCCAGCGATACTTGCTGATACCGAGGACGGCGTAATGGTCTTGGTTCTAGATCACAGGGAGACAGTCAGAATAAAATGGTGCAAAATGATAAATTGGCCAAGCTATGAACATTGGGTCGTTACCTTCCAGTCCTTAGGATCTCGAGAGAGAAGCAGAGCATCCTCGGGCTCACTGATTTCACCAGGATCGGCATCCTCGACGTTCTTGGCTTGCTGTGCGGCAACAATGCGGTCGTCCTCAGAGAATGTTCTGTGATGTCGCTTCTGTAACCCATTGACAAAAGGTTAATTCTTACACTATATATATATAAAGTAAGGTAAGATTTCAAATGGGTCAGGGTAGTCTACTCTGCGAGCGTGGGCCAAGTAATGAGGGCCTACGGGTTCGAGGTTCCTGTGAGTGGGTTCGGAGAGATGCTCGAGAATACGGAAGCTGCCTTCGTGGGGCCATTCCGGTTCCGCTGGAAGCAACGTGTGTTTTGTTGCGACGACGTTCATAGTGATAAAATACTTATTCCTGACGTTTAGGTGGTTTACTGTCAGGTCAGAGCCTGGTGGTGTGTTTGTTCCTGGGTTGACTTGTCAAAAAGGAAATTTTTTTTTTGGAGGTGTGTTTTGTGGCATTCCGTTGTTGTCGAGTCACGTGTTACGATGTGGTAGAGACGATTTTAGTGGAGTATAGAGCAAGTGTGAGTAAGTGTGGAACCGCGGCTCCATGAATTGAGGGCAGAATACAAAAAATTACACCGCCGATGAAAATTTGGGGATTTTATCTTTGGTAAGCAGTTCTGGTCCATGCTCTGGCTTCTCAATTGACTATTTGATTGCTCACATCGCATGCCATCAATGCATTGGGCACTTATTTCGCCTTTGCGGCGGCATTCAATTCGTCCACCGCCCACAGTTTCTGAGATATCCGTTGATGAGCATCGAATACCATGTACAATGCTTCACAAAAAGAATGACATACGACGGAAGAGGAAGAGAATCAGCAACATCCAAGATATTCCAATGCGGCCGAATGTGATCAATAGGGGCTGACTTACGTAGAGCTACGAAGGGTACGTACATGCTGAATAATACCGTGAGCTCACTGGCGGACAAAGCACCACGGGAAAACTCGTGGTACATCTCAGCCAGGCATGGAATTGTGGTCACGAACATGTGGTATGCATACACAATCATGTTGACGGGGACCAACGGATGATCTATACCCGGGTTCCAAATTGTTCAATCAGAAAAAGTGGGACATAGTATCAAGGCGAGGTTGCGCTCTTACCAACCGTCCAACCCCATAGGAGCCAGGCGTTCAGGGGAACAAGAATGAAAAGCTCCAATCCGATGAGCGATTCGAACCACGGCCGGTGAATCGCAGGGTTGAAATGGGGATCTTTAAATTGATTGAATTGAAGTTTATGCATCTGATTCACGAACTCTGGCCGCAGCCAGTCAGGGTACAATGGCGAACAGTCGGCGACTGTGATATAGGGTAGGCGTTAGAATGGCATCGGTTCGTACTTAGGGGGGGAAGGAGCACGACCTCGAGACACTAACCTATCGAGATGACAATCATTAGAGAAAAGACGGACCTGTAGAAGAGGTCGATTGGGCGTTCTGATATCGGCTTCGCCATTTTTTGTGATTTTTGAATTACTATATATATTTATTGGCGGATGGGATCAGTTTACGAAATTCAAAAATATAAAATTTGACAGCAGAGCGTGTAGCGTTTTGTGTGAAGTGCAGTTTATATATTTATTGGAACGGAAAATGCATGGATTAACTAAACCAACACCTTCATACATACAAGTATATTCAATTAAGTAAGAAAGGTAAGAAACGAACGATGCGGTTACATAATCCAGGTAGCAGGGGGCACAGAATAAAATCAAATCGGTTCATGAAGAGAAGAAGCATTTGAAGCTCTACCAATCGGTATTTTCTTAATGCTCTATGAATGACAACTAAACTCCACCCGGATAGGTCTTAAGAACTTCCAATAAAAGCCATGAAAGATA
Source organism: Arthrobotrys iridis (assembly GCA_036971165.1). Classification (NCBI taxonomy): domain Eukaryota; kingdom Fungi; phylum Ascomycota; class Orbiliomycetes; order Orbiliales; family Orbiliaceae; genus Arthrobotrys; species Arthrobotrys iridis. The sequence continues at coordinate 2,397,684 of JAJTTS010000006.1, read as the reverse complement.
CCCTCGTTCAAAGAACAAAGCTGTTCATTGAAATGGTATACGTATCTGAAATAAAAGGGGTTATATGTGTACCCGCGCATGCGAACGCAAAAGCAGGTCGTCGTGTTCCTCCAGAGAAAATTAATACACTCCGAGACATTACATTAATCAAGTGGCCGAAATGAGGGTGGCCGAGAGATATAGATACTTTCTAAAAAAAATAATAAAAATAAAAAGGCGGCTGATACGCCGAAAACCACTGGTGTATTGTATTATATGTTCTTGAATAGATCGCTTTCGAAGGTAGAGACCGATGTTTGTGGCAGGTCTGGGATTTGAGGTGCAGGGTCTTTCTTTACATTTTCTGGAGTTTTCTCTGCAATGGTGGGCTCCCGTTCTTTGGGCGTTGGCGGAGGCAGAGGAACTTTTCGGCCAGAACTGACGGATCTCTTGGAACTGTTCCTCCTGAAGCTGGAAAAGAATCCCTTGCTGGATATGGAGAGGGCCCTTTCGCTAGCGACATCGGAATCCCGGTCCTTGAGGAAGGATTGCGACGTGTTGGTTGGCGACTTGAGGGACATGATGGAAGCCTCATCGGATTCTTTGTAGGACCCGGATAGACTCATCTTAGACAAAAGCCTACGTACGGATACCGGTCTAGGAGACTGCGGTGACATGGGAGGTGAATTGGGCGACACTTGTAAGCTGGAACTTGACGGTTTGTCCGTCAATCCAAGCTGGCCCTTCGCTTTCGCCGCCCTGGAAGACGCGTTGGTGCTATCGTTAGCATCATCGGTAGCGGTTTGATATCGCGACGGGGACCCCGGGCGTGAATGGGGAGGAGAATCGGGTATGTGGAAATCAGCTGTCAACGAACCCCTGGACTCGAAGTTTAGAGGTGGGAGCTGTAGTTTAGACGCCATCGTCGAAGGATAGTATAACACCGAATGGGTTCGCTGTGCTGAGAGTTCGCATGAGATAAAGCTTGCGCCTTAGGAAGTTTAATGGTTGAAGCTCTTTCCGTTTGCAGGTTCAGCGTCCGTTGAGGTGGAGGGGATGTTCCAAACAGAGGAATCGGACGGGGTGGATGGAGATGGGACGATGATATGATATGATACGATAGTCAGGGGGTTTCGATTTCGTTCTGTTTTCCATCCCCAAGCGGATTCCAATTGCTCCCGCCAGTGCCAGTGCCAATGCCAGCGCCGCACTAGCTTGCCTGCCCACCTGCCCGCCCGCCTGCCTGCCTGCCTACCTGCCTACCTTGCTAGCCTGCGCAGGTGCCGCCGCGTCGCATTTCGGCTGTCTCGTTCTTCACCCTCGCGTGGCCGCCAAAACACTAAACCCGGCACGAAGCAGCTACTCTATTCTCTGCATTCCCTTAGCCTGTGCGAATACTATTCCATACTTGCTAGGTGGCCTGGAACCTGATATCATGGAAACAACCTAGCTCACATCAATCGAAATCGTCATGTCATCGCAGGCGACGAACGCCCCACAGGGTACCCTCCTCGCCCAAGCCATTCGACGAAATCTAGGCTCTGAAGGTCCTAGCACCCAGATCGGGACGACCGATAAGACGATTCTTGAACAAGTTCTTGCAATATATCGACCCGAGCATACAGGAATCAATGACCCTTCAAATGATAATCTTACTTGTCCGACTGATAACGAAGATGTCAACTTCAACCTCATCCAGAGCGTTGTCCAGCACGGTCTATACAATGAGGATCCATTCCTTACAATGGAATCCCGGCTTTCCATATCAAAGGATTGTCTCGCCATAATCCGACTAGTCACCCAAACCACACCGAGAATTCTCATACGTCATCTCAGTTCTGAGAATGGCAGTTGGGATTCGAGTTCCCGCAGTGTATGTGCGTGGGTTTGGCTGCTACAGCGTATGCTACCGTTACTGTGCCAGAGTAGGCTGCTTTCCCTTCGACGGGAGATGGTGGATACCCTTTCGGTCATCCTGTCAGAACTCGGACGGCAAACGATGGAAGGTGATCATTCCAGTGTCGCTCGATCATATTTGAAATCATGTGTAGATGGTATGCCTAAGACATAATACTGTGATTGAATTTCTACCACGGAACCTGGCTCACACTTCAAGAGGCGTCGTGGAAAAGTTTAGGTCAGACATCAAGTCGACCCTCAAGAAGTCTTTCAGTATTACAATCCCAAACGCCAGATTCACCCTGCCTGAGTTTCAATACTCGTCCGAAATCGTGAAAACTCCAACATGGTGCTTCACAATTGGGGACCCCGTCGAGGCCTGTTCGCTTGCTATCCAAGTCACTCTCATCGTTTCGAAAGTCGGGCTCTCCCACCACGCTACACAGGTCAGCAAGCCAAATTCAGACCTATCTGCCACCCTCCTCGCAGGGTTGGTTCAAATTTGCCAAAAACTTAGAGCCTGGGGCACAGTTCCCATCAAAAGTCGGCTATCAGTCCAGTTATACAAACAAATCGTGGAAACCCTCGCAGAAATCATTAGTCATGATGGTCTGGATATTGGACAGCCTTTGTTTAAGCTTGCCCAGAGGTTAAGTATAGGATCGATACAAGCGCTTCTATCTCACCCAGTTTCGGAAATTGACCAGGAAACCGAGATATCCTTGTCCGCATTGCTGTTGTTGCTTCTCAGGTTTGCCGAAAAGTCCAAAACACTACGGATAAGCTTATCGCATGATCTCGTTCCTTGCATCAGAAATATAATGCAAGATTCGCTCAGGTGGCAAGCGAGACATCGTGACCTAAGGGTACGGAGTGTGCAAGGATACTGCCTTCTGGAATGGGATGTCGCTGATTATCGGTATAGGTCACATTACTGAAGTTTGCGATGATATGCTCTGAGGATTATGCGTTTCACCAGATGCTCCAGTCGAATTTCCAACTAATCGCAGGAGCCGAATGGCAGTTTCAAAGTCCTGTTTTGCAGTTTCTGTACTCTCAACTCCCCTCCACTCAAGCCTCATATGCATTCCCGTCTGAACCAGAACTTGGAAGTATCGATGGCCCTAGAAAGCGACGGAAACTTCATATGGAGATGCCAAACCAGGGGCCTCAACTGAGACGGGAGTCCATATCAAGGATATACTCTAAGTTTGGCGCTCCACCGAAGACTGACTTGGTAGGGCTGTGCGCCATTGCTACGTAAGCACCTGATTACAATGTTCAACTATACGCACAAACTGAGACTAAAATGACTGTAGGGACGGCTTCGGTAAACTTTCGATCCAGGAACAGTCGGATATTTTCCGCGAGGTAGGCTTGTTAGCCTGCCTATCCAGTAACGGTATCTCCCAGGACGAGCAGCTCACCTGCGATACCACATCTCGACGCCTCCCCTGCATTATCTGCGATACTTCTAGCTATATAGGAAACTCGGAAAAATCCAATAAAGAACTTGATGACTTGATACGGATATTCGCGACTATTCAAAAATCCGATGGATTCCTCCAAAGCAGCAACGTGCGAGTATGCGGCATGCAGGCCATGCGGAAGATAGTGAAACATGAGCCCATCGTGCTTGACGGTCACTTCATCAGTCACCCGTTCAGTCAGTGGTGCCTACAAGCGCTAAGAAGCTCGAATCGGGACCTCAGGATGTTGGCAGTGTAAGCGCCTGGATAGTCTGTATCCTATCTGCCTCAATTCTCACAGTTTTCTTGTGCCGCAGGATGACTCTTCCACTCTTTCCAATCTTTCGAGATCATGATGAAAACTCTATAGCGGAGCGTACCACGTGTTTGCTGAAAGTTCGTGAAATATCATCCGTTTCCGACGATACGATACAAGAAACCTGCATCGTGGCCTGGGGCAGGATGTCGAGGTTAGAAAAACTAGCCTTCTAGTGGGCTCCAAGGTCTAACTAGCTTCTTAGGAATCTTGAAGGAGACGATCTCCATCTTGCCCTTGGATTGCTTCTTGGTTATTTAGGCCATAGCAATACTTATCTTGCGGCTGTTGCTTACACCGAGGTAAACTGATTCTCCGCTTCGTAAATCCTCCGTTCAACTCATACTCATCAAAATTTACATAGATTGAAGCTGTCGCACAGGCGAAAAGCATGTCAATGTCTGCCCTGCTGGGGCAATTTTGGAGAGATCTTAGCGTAATGGTTGTCAGTCTTCTCAAGACCAAGCCACAGGTCATACAAAGCGTATCCACGCTTCTGGGAATACCGACACAAGAATTTCTTTCAAATACTATTTCGTACACTTTACCACATATGGTTCTCAATCGCAAATTGGATATTCTTGAGAATTTGGTGCTGGCTTATAACAGCTGCAGGAAAGGTGATGTGGAATCTACTTTCCAGGTTTGCATGCATCACATTACATCCATTCTCGGGCTCATTCTCGTTCAACGTCATGACGATATTGAGGAGCATGCGATGTCTCTACTTCGACACGCAGATTCAAATTTTCAGAGATTGGACTTTGCGGAGCTGATCAAATCAAATTCTATTACGATTATGGCAGAAATTATCAGATGCTATGCTGTTTTACACCCAGAAGCTAAGCCCAATGTGAGTTTTCATATCGATAATCTTAGAATCTACATAGTGTTGACTGCTTGCAGGCTCAAAAAGCGATTAAAAAAATCGCGACAGTGTGCTATAGAAAGCCAATTGGTGTGAAGAAGGAGAAGAATCCGGATACACTTCACGCTTTCTTTGAAGTTCACGTTCTCGGAATCATCGCCCAGTACTCAGAGGTTTTGTTTAGTCTTCGAGCGAAACATTCCTTGACGGAAAAGCGCCGCAATCTCAAGGCCATTGAAGAAATGATAAAGCTAGGAAAAGGTGGGCTAGTAAACGGACTGCCTCAGGTATCAGACAATTCGTCTAATAAGCCATTTATTTCCATACTGACCATGAGCAAACCATATAGATATCCGCTTGTTTATCTTCAGCATTGGATGCCAAAGGACTACAGGAGACAACGCTATCCGTATGGTCTGCGCTAATGACGGAGTTGCCTTCGGCTGACATTGCACCGTACTTTCCAGTCATATTGTGTCTTCTGCTTAAATCCTGGGCCGATTTTGGCGAAGCTTCGAAAAAATTAGGAAGGCATTTACTTTCTCAAATTTTTGGGATGCATAGCTCAGCATTGCAAGATGACGCTGATTCTTTACCCTTGATGAGTGCTATCCCGGAGTTCGATCAATACGAGCAGGTGCTTTGCACATCGAGAAATAAAGATTTGAAAGAACAGCTCCGCGTCTTGACCGTCAGGGGCTCCCACGAAAATCCTCTTGTTGTCGAGCGGGCTTTGATCGAGTTGAAAGGGTACCTGGAGAGAAACGAGCATTTCATCAGAGAAATCACAAACGACGAAATTCCTGACTCGATCATCGCGAAAGCCATACGTAGTTTACTCGATGTCTGCGTTAAGCATGGCCAGTCGGCAAATCCTATAGCGAAATTATCGTCCGAGTGTCTCGGTATGATTGGAGCGGTGGACCCGAATCGCATCGAAAACCCCCGGAAACTAGACGATTTGATGATTTTGCATAATTTTGAAAAAACGGAGGAAAGCATACAATTTGCTCATTTTTTGCTTGAACATCACCTTGTCAAGGCATTCCTATCAGCAACAGACACTCGTGCGCAGGGTTTTCTCTCCTTCGCGATGCAGGAGCTTTTGAAGTTCTGTGGATTTAGCCCTGAGGTATTGGTCAAACAGAATACAGACTTCACCACGGCCCCGAATCAAACCAGGTGGAGAGATTTTTCGGTCACTGCGAGAAACGTCCTCTCGCCATACCTAAGTTCAAAATTCATTCTATCGACGGCTGCGACGAGTCATAAGTCCACGTACCCAATATTTTCGACTACAAAATCATATCGGCAATGGCTCACTGAATTTCTCCTTGACCTCCTCCCGAAGGCGCGAGGAGTTCATACCAAGACTCTTTTTGCTGAAATCATCAGCAAGATCGTCAAAGGGCAGGATTTATCCATACTCAATTTTATCCTACCATATATTGTATTACATATTATCATCAGCGGTACTGTGGAGGATAAGGATAATATCTATCTCGAAATGGTTTCAATTCTCCAACATGAAATGCCAGCAGATAGAAGTCTAGAATTCGAGATGGTAAAGAGATGCAGCGAGGTAAGACTCCTCCCACGAGTTGAATCAAAAGCTGAGTTCTAACAAGTATCAAGAGCGTGTTCATACTGGTTGATCATATGTCGAAATGGATACGAGAGAAACGGCGATATAATTCCAGTACAGCGGGCCAGATGGCCCGTCAGCCATCACGTCAGCCGTCTGAAAATATTGATCAAGGCCCCGACGCTTCTATTGCCCTGGTAGAGACTTTATTGTCTAAGCTCCCACCAAAGCTGATCGGTGAGCGTTCTATCCAGTGTCAGTCGTACTCTCGGGCGCTGTTCTACTGGGAGCAATACATGAGGAAATGCCGTAGTGAACAGGCCAATATGGAGGCTCTCTATACTCAAATGCAATCTATATACTCCGAAATCGACGAGCCAGATGGTATTGAAGGAATTTCGACTAAACTCAGCGTAGTTAACATCGAACAGCAGATTTTGGAACATCGCAAGGCGGGCAGGTGGCTAGCAGTACAAAGCTGGTACGAACATTTACTAAAAGAGAAGCCAACAGACACGGATCTACAATACGGCCTGCTTTATAGCTTAAAAGAATCCGGCCAACATGGTGATTAGTGCCCATCGCCCCCAATAAAAAGTGAATTAAGCTTACAAGTAATCTAGAAACACTTCTGGTACACATGGAACCGATTCTTAGCCTACACAGTTCGCTCTTATACCGGGTGTTAGGCTTTGGGATAGAGTCAGCTTGGAGGTCTTTGAATTGGAATAAGTTGGAGGTCTTGCTTCAGCAATGTCCGGATCAGACTTCATTCGATGCTACCATTGGGCGGACGATCAATGCTTTTCGCAATGGTGACGAGGATTCTTTGGAAAGCATCATCCGTACTGGGCGAGACCAATTGGTGCGATCAATGACAATATCCGGCACCAACTCAATACGGTCATCCCATGAAGTGCTGTTTCAGTTCCAAGTCTTGGCGGAATGCCAATACATTACCTCAACTATTCGTGGCGACACCATTGATGAGGCTGCGTTCAAACGTAACCTAGATGCAAGACTGACACTGCTAGGCCCTTCCCATCGTGAGAAACAATATATATTGGCTCTTCGACGCGCCCTCCTATCTTTGTGCCGGTAAGTCTGATGGTGACTCTCTAGTATTGAAGCTTCATTAACACAACGATTTAGAGGGTTTGACGGGTTCACAAAGCCCTATATCTCCTCGCTCTGGCTTACTACTGCGAAGTTAGCCCGCAAAAAGAAAGATTATCATCAGGCCTTTACCGCTATTTTAAATTCGAATGATAATCAAAATGGTCCGATAGAGCAAGCTAAATTAGCCTGGGATGAGGGCCGTCATCGTAGAGCCATCAAATTGCTCGACAATGCTATAGAGACGAATGCGTTCGAGACAGTTTTGCCGACGACTGATTCGTTCCAAGATACTGATGCTTCAGAAACTCGAAGAAGACATCCCCAGAGCTCAGCAAAAGCGAGAGTAGGTCATTATAGAAATATAATTAATCCTGAAAGTGTATCTAATAGAATCGGTTTAGGCCATGCTTCTCTGGGCAAGATGGATGGATAGTGCCGGGCAAGTCCAATCGAGGGTCCTTGTTGACAAGTTTAGAGATGTTGCCCGCTCATACGCACAGTAGGATACACCATCTCCTGCACTTAAACTTTTCAGGGCATCTCTAATATAAGGTAGCTGGGAGAAAGGCCACTTTTACCTTGGACGACACTATAACAACATTTTAAAGACCGAGAGAGCGTTGCCGCTTACGAAGCGCCCGGAGAGCCTGTGAGTCTCCAGCTAATTACTCATGGGTAATAGATCAGCTATCATTGACATTATACCAGTATAATTGGCGAAACTGTGAAGTTGGTATGCACTAACTACATGAGGGCCATGTTGTACGGGACGAGATATATATTTCAAACACTCCCACAATTTCTTAACCTGTGGCTAGACTTCGCTACGGAGACTGAATCGGACATCCAAGATGAAGTCGGATCCGAGTTAGTTGAACACCTAGAGATTTCAAGTCAGGGCAGTGCTAACACTACTATAGCGGCTTCCGCAACCATCTCATGGTACGGCGAAATGCTGAACTTAATGATTTGCTGAACCAAATCAAGAGAACATGCCTCCAGGGCATGCCTACCTTTGTTTTCTTGACCGCGCTTCCTCAAATAATGTCTCGAGTTGGTATTCAAAATGAGAGCACATGGCTCGTCTTGGAAAAGATAATTTTGAGGATTCTAGTCGCGTACCCACAACATGCCATGTGGTCTATCCTTGCCGTATTCAAGTCCGGCCAGGTTGAGAGAAGAAATAGGGCCACTAAGATATTATCTAGGCTCAAGGTACTTTCTACTTCAACGACGTATGAATTCTCTACTGCATAATTGCTAATTATTCTATAGGCTGAAAAGGCTGTCAACGTGGACCTGAAAACTTTCATTATTGCAGCGCAGAAATTGGTTCAAGAACTACTGGCCTTGTCCAATTTTGAAATCAAGGGCAAACCTAGCCATGTCAGCCTTCGGGATGATCTAAACTTCCAACATAACGTCGCACCGGTAGCACTTATAATACCGGTTCAATCCGCGTTGACTGTTTCTTTCCCGGCAGATGGTTTAACCCCTAAATCAGGTCATAATCCGTTTTCTAGAGACCAAGCCACTATTTCTAGTAAGTATACTCAGATAAAAGCCATTATATCTAGGCAGTTCTAACAAACCAATAGAATTCGAGGACGAGGCCGATGTTATGAGCTCTCTACAGAAACCCCGAAAGATTACGATCATAGGGAGCGATGGACGCCGATACCCGTTGATGTGTAAACCGAAGGACGATTTGAGGAAGGATGCACGCTTAATGGAATTCAATACGATCATTAACCGCTTGTTAAAGAAAGACGACGAATCAAGCAGGAGGCAACTACGTATGTTTACGCACATTTGCTTCACTGCATTATTTCCTAACATTCATCGTAATAGAGATCCGCACATATGCAGTCACTCCGTTAAACGAGGAGTGTGGTTTAATCGAATGGGTGAACAATCTCCGTCCTCTGAGGGACATTCTCCTTCGATCATATAGAGCCAAGAATATCTCCGTCAATGTAAGTCACCTAGACCAAGGGAGTGTATTCAATATCCTCTGGCTGCGATGAACTAAGACTCTGATGTAGTACGGCGAAATCCGTGTGCTTCTAGATGACGCATGTTCCAGCCCGTCTAAGTATCATAGGTTCAATGACGTTATCGTCGCACGGTATTGTGTCCCTCTCCGCAAACGAAACCCTTTAGCTACCAAGTAGAATTACTCATATAATGTCCAGGTTTCCATCTGTCTTCCATGAATGGTTTGTTGAAATCTTCCCCGAGCCCGAGTCGTGGTTCGCAGCAAGGTTATCATACGTTAGGACAACAGCTGTAATATCAATGGTCGGATACGTATTGGGTCTGGGTGACCGGCATGGCGAGAATATTCTCTATGATGAAGTGACGGGGGAGACCCAACATGTAGACTTCAATTGTCTTTTCGACAAAGGGCTTACCTTCGAAAAGCCTGAGCGTGTGCCGTTTCGACTGACACACAACATGGTGGATGCTATGGGCTTGACTGGCTACGAGGGCCCGTTTAGGCGATCTTCCGAAATCGTTATGCGTATTCTTCGGCAGAACGAGGAAAGTTTGATGACGGTTGTTGAAACCTTTCTTCACGACCCTTTGGTTGAGTGGCTAGCCGTTAAGAAGGTAAGTCGGATTATGAGCTAAAATGTACGAAGTCTGCGCTAATTTTATTGAACAGCGTCGTACAACCAATCCCAGCAAAGCTCCGGATAATCCGAAAGATGTTCTGGAAAGCATCGAGAACAAACTACGAGGCCTACATGCTGGGGACCCTGTCCCTCTCTCTGTGGAAGGACAAGTACAAGAATTGATTTCGGCAGCCGTCAACACTGATAATCTTGTTCAAATGTAAGTGGCGCCGCCTGCTCGGTGGCAGGCGAACGTAGACCTGCTTCAGGCGCATCACTGACGCTCCTGCGATTCGATTAGGTACATTGGATGGTGCGCATACTTCTGAGCCTCAATTAGCCCGCACATACTTCAGGCATTGGCACTTGAGGATTGCTATTGAGCTCGAACTATTCGAGTATCCGTATAATCTTAGTCTTGATGCTCTTAGTCCTATTTAACTGTATTCTTGATACTAATTAAGCTGAATGATCTGGCCTATTTGTCTTGAAATCTGATTCTCGGCGTCGCCAAAATAGAAGATAAGGCTATTCTACACATCAATTTAACAAACAAGATGGCCACTCGGCGCAAGAATGTCTATCGTACACTTGGTGCACGCGTGCCAGTAGCTGCTTAAGTGTGGAGCGCTACTCGGCCAGTATGAATATGCACATTGCATTCCCATGCATAGAGGTGTCACGCTGTCGCATGTTAGCACATTGAATTCGTGTTCCCAGCCAACAGCGGAAAGTTAACGAGGAATCCAGACGGCTAGCTCCCAATATATATTGATTAGGCTCCTTCCCAGTTGAGTGTGAGCGTGTCGTACTCGGACACTCTACCAAACAGTTGGCCGAATCCTCGACAAAATCAGCATCGCCAAAATTCGAGACAAGACTTCGGACCAGTTCCTGACTTTGATCCTCATCGCGTTCTCATACCTATTCGCGCCAATTGCAAGCATCAACCAGCCGCCATGACGTCAAGATATCGTGTTGAATGTATTTATGAACTTCCTCGTTCCAGCACGCCTGCAACACCTGCAACACAAGTATCTATGCTATTGACAGGCTTGATAGAAACCGATTGGCATGTTCCCGAAAAACTAACACTCTTATTTCTCGCTCATATAGATGCGCTCAAGGTTAGTTCGTTATACGTGCTATCAAGCATCTATGAATCATCGTAGCTTATCGACCTTATAGACCCATCGCCGTGACCAATTTATTGAATGTTAGAATACAAACCACCCACAAGCTATCCCGATTTTAGTGTTAATTTCTCTACGAACTTTCGCTGCTAACGGGGGACTATGGAGAAATCCAATAGGGATTAAGGTATGTGTAACTGCTACCGACTTCCATACTTCTGTTAAAACCATCAGCACGACTAATCGTTGTTGTTTTGTTTTGCTTGTCGATTCGCGGCTTGGGTTAACTAGGGTTTACTCGCTGTACCTTTTGTTCTTCATTCTCAGCCAAATGCTGCGTTCACCCATGAGAGTACGGACGACACAGCAACGAATGCGAGGAGACGATATGCCGAGATTATGCGAGATGTCGAACAGCTGGTCAATGATCATAGTACGTACCAGTCCGGGCCTGTATTCGGAAGTTAGTAACATGTAGCGCCCCATAAACGCCGTACAGTTGAACACCAGAGGTTAGGAATACCTGAAAGATCAAAGCTGAAGCTACTTGTCCCATCTCTGAGTATCTTTTTCACGCCACTGTTGTTGGAAGAAGCTTTTATGGCACAGGATGCGAAAAGAGCTATCAGTTCAAGAAGATTCGTATCACCTGTAAGTCCTAGGTCTAAAACTAGAATCCAAGATGTCTGTATTTGACTGACCCATCAAGCGATCTTCAAATAGTCTTTTAACGATATCAGACTTATTTTGAATACTGCCCAAATAATGAGCTTAGTCAAGGGCGGTCCCTTGCAACTTGTTACATTCGACGGGGATGTTACTTTGGTGAGAATACTCCTAAATACCGATTGTTGTCGAGCCAGTGCCTTCTGAGAAGTACCTAATTACTCCGTACCACAATATAGTATGACGATGGAGCTGTAAGTTATGAAAATCTCCTATACCATGAGCGATTGAAGTACTGATGCTGTTCCGTGATGGATACTATAGTCCTTGATCCCGTCAAATCAAGTAATGTGAGGGCAAACTCTCTAAAATATAGCCAAAACCGGGTTGATTATGAGTGCTTACACACCCTAGTTCACGAATACTAGCTCTAATGAGTAGAGACATACGGGTTGGAGTTGTCACCGCGGTGCGTTCAAATCTCCTAGCGTCAATTCCACCGAACACCACTAGACATACTAATGATTATATCAGGCGGGGTACGAAGAAGCGAAACGCTATAATGATAGACTTCATGGTCTCTTGGAGGCCATAAGCGTCTCTCAGTTGATCACCCAAGAGCAAAAAAAGAACTTCGTTGTATTGGGAGGAGAGGCAAACTTCATGTTTCGATTCAACTTGGATGCACCCCATCTTTTAGAAAGAGTACCACGAGATATGTGGGCGTTGGATGAGATGAAGGCGTGGAAAGACGAAGATGTTACCCAGTTGCTCGATATAGCTGAAGCTACTCTAAAAGACTCTGTCAAAACGATGAGGCTCAAGGCAGATATCATCAGAAAGAGCAGGGCTGTGGGGATTGTTCCACAGACCGGGACAAAATTCTTCCGAGAGCAGCTCGAAGAAACTGTTCTTGCAGCCCAAAAGGTCCTGGAACTGAGTGATGTCGGAAGACGGCTCCCGTTCTGTGCCTTCAATGGTAAGTTCAAACCGGAGAGTCCTGTTGCCTGGCATGCATAACTAACTCTTCAAATCGTATCTACAAAGGCGGGAACGACGTCTTCGTTGATATCGGCGATAAAAGGCTCGGTGTCGCCTGTTGCCAACGCCTCTTCGGTGATATTCAGGGAATAAATACCCTCCACGTCGGCGACCAGTTCCTATCGATCAGTGGGAATGATTTTAAGGTGAGTGCACCACCGCATGTCGAACTCACTTCGAAGGTGAGAGTCGATTGCTAATAGCTTTCGTTAGACTCGGATGGTGTGCACAACTTGCTGGGTAGCCTCCCCTGCAGAGACTGTCGATATTCTTGACGAGTTTCTTGAGTTAGCGGTAGATGTGTAACTGGCGGTCTCTTTCCCCCCTCATATCTCTGTTATATGGATAGCTTATATATTATGCCGTGATATAAAATTTTGAATTTGCAAGATAGAACTGGATATTCTATGCTGTACTCCCGTATCGTGTATCGTTAAGCGCCTGTTGAACTTGAATGCGATTGAATACAAAGCCGAGTTCGAGCTCTTTGTCACTCCTTTGTGAGCCACCAGTCAAGTTCTTTACATAGGTACTTAAGGAGTCATGTATAAATACATGATGGCATAAATATAACTATAAATGCTGCTTGAAGGCTTCGATGCATAGGTTTGCACCGGAAACATGGATTTTTTCATATTTAACCTACCGATCCAAAATGTATTAAAGTCCTTCGGATAATTATACCATCTATACGAACTCGGAACCAGTTAGCGTTATAGAACTGAACTAGTACAAATATATTATAAGTCCCCGGCCCGTAAGTATTTCTGGTATCAAACAAGCACCTAGTTGCCATGTCGTAGTAGGTCTCTTCATACAAGCTGCTTACCTACAATGTCATTAATGACAGGTATGTTCTCCTGCGCTACCCTCACGGAAGCATATTCAAGGAGAATAATGCAACAATATCAACACACAAATAGCTGACTTTGGACTGAACAGCCGTGGGTCGTAGATGGAAATGGGTAAAAAACAACGTCAAACGGGCAAACGCAACGGAATCATACGAGAGACTCCCACATCACAGCTCGACTGCTTAAGCAGAGTATCACTTGCATCCAACTAGTTAACACCGATCAAACCACGATAGCAGCTGCTAACTCCAACCTCTAGTATCTGCGCTTATTCGGACCCATAGGCCCGCTTAAAAATGACAGATTACGATGTCGAGGATGATGACGAGTTCGACGAGCTGTTCAATTATGATATCGATAAAATTAAAACGACATTCGATACAAACATAACCACTGACGACCAAGAAGGTGCGACATCGACGGCGGCCGCGACAAAAAAGTCTAAGGGTAAAGGAGCTAGTGAGGACTTAGGCGTCGATGAAGAAATCAAGATTCGAACTCGAAAACCTACAGTAAAGCTTACGGAAGAACTGTATATCCAATTTTCATTCTCGTAAATCCTTTTGAAAGTTTTAGCTCTGTAACAGTCCCACTAACAAAGGGGATTAGCCTTCTCGGACCAAAAGGTATTCCATATTTGCAAGAACACGCGGCGAAGAAAATAAAATTTAAGGGCAAGGGACACGAAATTTCTGATCTTGAGAGGTTGCTCAAGTTCTATCAACTCTGGGCGGATAATCTCTATCCAAAGGCTCAATTCAAAGATGCAATTGATATGATAGAAAAGCTAGGAAGCTCAAGGGGTATGCAGAGACGCAGGGAAGAGTGGATCGAGGAGTTCAAAACAGCTAGAGCGAACGAAGACGATATATTGGTAGGGAAGGCGAGAGCCGTACTGGAAGCGGAATCACCGGGCATAGATAGCAAGGGAAGAATTGTATTGGTGATTCCAGATCCCTCATCTCAGCCCGAAGGATCAAGGACTGAAAATTCACCAGGGGGGGAATCTGGGATGGAAGTGCCAACAAGTGGACCAGGAAACAACCAAGCGGACACCGCGAAGAAAGACAACGGCGACTCCCTCTTCTTCGAGGACGATGATGACGATCTGGACGAGTTAGACGAAATTCTGAAACAAGTGGAGAGCTCACGGCCTGCGAATTCTAGCGGCATTGACAATCCAGCCGACGACGAGCTGGATGAATTGGATGCCATCATGAAAGATATGGAGGAAACTCCCGGGCCTAGTAGAAATGCTGGTGCTGGTTCCCGAACAAGGAAAGTGGTAGAATCGGATGATGAGTTTGATGATGCGATAGCAGCTATGAGGGAAGCAGAAAGCTAACTCGAAATCTATCATTAAAACCAATACCTATCACACCTGAATACCATGCTCTCATTATGCTATCTGGAAATCTGTCGTTTTTCGATAAATATACATTTATAATATTTAGAGAGCTTAATAAATCGTAGTGTCTACTCCTATCCCTATTATCATTCTAGGCTCTAGAGCTTTGACTTAAAAGCAGGGGCCACGAGCGGATCATAAGCCTTCAAACTCAGCATGTCCTCTATGGCCGTGGAATGCAGGGCAACTGCACGAGTATCCACCATGTTTTCCTCCAAATCGGCAATGGTTGGCGCCCCGATTAGCCTCATGTTCATTTCCATCTCATCTTTGAGTAACTGCATTGCACGATCAACACCAGGAAGCCCATACGCCGACATAGCGTAGAGAAAAGGTCTGCCAATCCCAACGCCCTTAGCACCAAGGCAAAGCGCCTTCACAATGTCAGACGCACGACGGATACCCCCGTCTATGAAAATTTCAATTTTCTTTTCGAGCCCTTTCTGTCTGAGAACCGGCATAGCCGCGGCTAGGATTTCGATTCCGCTAGGGGCAGTGTCTAACTGTCTTCCACCGTGATTCTAATTGAAGACAGCCTATGAGTGAATTGTCTATATTTGAAGGAAGCCGCGAATTAAATAAGCTTACCGATAATACGACTCCATCGACGCCGGCCTCACAAGCCTTGATGACATCTTCTACTCGCTGAACACCTTTGAGAACGATTTTCATATTGGTAATGCTTTTGAACCAAGGAATATCTTTCCAGCTTAACGACGGGTCTATGAAGGAGGATATTGCTCTAGCCGCGCCTTGTGATCGGTCCATAGAATCCCCGCTATCATTTTGGACACTGGACCCACTATCTTCGAACTTTGATCGCATGTCTTTTTCTCTTCGTCCGAGCTGAGGGGCATCCACCGTGATAAATAGTGCCTTGCATCCTCTTTTTTCTGCATGGCAGACTATTTTCCGGGTAATTTCACGGTTTTTATTGACATACAATTGAAGCCATTGAATTTGATCACTGGACTTCGCATCACAAATTTCGTCAAACGAGCATGATGCCAATGTCGGGATCTAAATATTTATCAGAACCAACTTAGTCTTGTCATCCGCCTGGGAAGCATGTGCAATGTACTCACCATTTGTATGACATTGTGCTTCGCAGCGCTCTTTGTGAGAACTACCTCTCCTTCGGGGTGACCCAATTTACCTAGAGCCGTTGCGGTGACGTAAAACGGTATTGAAGTTTTCGATCCTAACATAGTAGTCGACATGTCTATTTTCTCCACATCGACTAATACTTTCGGCCGGAACCAAATTCGATGGAAGGCGGAATGATTGTCTCTCAGAGTGATTTCGTCGTCTGCTCCGCTACTATAGTATGCCCACGCCGTCCTTTTCATCACACGTTTGGCGACCGCTTCGAAATCCAACAGGTTGTAGCATTGTTCGAGTGACGGCTTGTTTTCGACGTATGATTGTCGCTCTGCCTCGTAGGGGTCTTCAGCTTTCACTTCGGCGGTGACGGTTGACATATCGACTTCGCCTATGTGCTTTGAAGGATCGAGGTACTTCTCAAGCGTATCTGGTGGGTGGATTGGATCGAATTCCTACAAAGTCGTGAATCGTCAGGACGGCTGACAATCAATGTTATAGCTGTCTCGTCGTTTACTTGCGTACCTCGGTGGCATCTTTGCCGGCATATTTTAGAATAATCTATAGGCAGGTTTATTTTTGATTAGGTGGCGGTGATTTTTTTGTGCAAGGTTTGAAATCTTTGTTTGCCTACCTTGGAGCCTCCAGGATGTTCTTTTAATTGAAGACGGATCGATTTAGTCAGAGGTAAGCTATCGGTTAAATCACATACGGCATGCAGAGTCAGACAGCTACTGTCTACAGGAGGTGGCTTACCGGGTAGGAAATCGGTGACGTCGTAGGCTTTTCCGTGGATGATGACCCAGCAGGATTCTGCAGAGTTATGTTTTGCGATCTCGCTACTGGTCAACGGCGCGTTTACCATGATTTTATGTTGTTTTGTTACGTAGATGTGAGAATGGAAAAGAATGCGGAGTATGTGCTACGGATAGAGCTCGAGGAAACCGGAGGCGTTGGAGGTTTATCCCAAGAGGTTTATGTATAAGTACGGTGTCATGCCATATGGCCGGCTGATTAAGTAATTGATGCAGATAAAATACATGGACTGTGCGACATTGCGCGATCGCCTCGAGGCTGTTCGACGGCGAAATGGAGGGAAATCGCTCGGATGCAAACCCGCGCTTAACCCTGGCTTGGTAAAGCCGGGATTTTGATTCGCCGGGGTTTCGCCGAGGAGCCCCCGCGACGGCCCCCATGTATCATTGCATGAAAACGACTATGTCTAGTATTTTGACCGAACGCGGCAGGCAGTCTCTTCCTCGATATTCAGAGCAAAGAACATCCCACGATGAAAAAATTGAGGAAAGCAAGGTCAAAATAAGATATAACAATAAAAACAATGAACACCTTTTATGAAGCCTCTTCCCGAGGATAGAACACCTTACCACGTTCCTTGTCGTCCACGAGCCGACTAAGGCCCTTGAGCTTCTTGAAGAATTCGACCTTGTTGCCCGGATTGACACGGCCATGGAATTTCTTACTAATGGTTGCGAAATCGATACCCTCTGGGGTGAGAACCGCTTTGATTTCATCCTCAGTGATTGGAGCTTTCGATTTGTCTGCGAATTATCAGTCCCCGAAACATGAATTCTTGTCGATTGGCAGATACGTACCTACGGCGGCGCTTGGGCTGCCGTCTCTGCTCACTCCCGCACTGGGAGAACCAGATCGTGATTTTTTACCCACTGCCGTCTTAACGACAGGAGGACTACCAGATCGCGTGGGGGCGCTAGCTCCCTCTCCACCAACTCTTATCTTGATCTTCTTTGCTGCCTTGCCTCCTTCACTTGTAGCCCCTTCCGACATCTCACCGCCTGTTTCATACTCGCTGCCGCTACCCGCTCCTGTTGGCTTTCTCCTTTTCTTGAGGTTCTTGTTCTTGGAAGGGTCTCCAGCGGTGGTGTTCTGGCTGGCTGCCGCGCTATCAGGGTCTCGCTTGATTGCGATTAAGCGGCTTGGATTTGATGCCTGACCGTTTGCCGCGGCGACTGGTTTGATGCCCGTAGGCTGGTCATCTTTCTTGACTCGCTTGTTTTGTCCGCTTGATTCGGGACCTGCATCCGCAATACCTGGAGAGCCGGATCGTTTCAAAGATTTAGCCGCTTGGGCAGTCGAAGCTTTATTTGGGGTTGTGATGGCTGTAGTAGGAGAGGACGTGCCTGGCTGAGTTGCTGCTTTTCCTGCTGCAGCGGCTTTCAATGACTTGACAGCTTCCTCGGCTTCCTTCTGCTCCTGTCTTTCCCGCTTTCGCTCTTCTTCTTCCTTTTCTTTCGCTGCCTTCTCTGCTGCTTTCCTCTTTTCCTCTTCTTCCTTCCTAGCTGCCTCTTCATCACTGTCCACCGACTCCAGCTAGATGGCAGTGTCAGCTGTGCTTGTAGTGAACAAGCCAGGAATAACGAGCTTACAGATGATGCATAGGGATTTACATCCGAGTCGGATTCGTAGATTGCATTTTTCTCGCGCTGCTTCAAGTATTTCTTGACTTTGCGTCCATGAGCTTTTCTGGACTTCTCTAACGCCCGCTTCTCCTTTTCCTCCCTTTCGTAGTCTTTTTCATCCCGGATATCGAAAATATTAGCAGAAAGCTGCTCCCTTTGCATTTTTTTCTAATAATAAAAAGCGGGGGAGTGTGAGCATGCAGCCATCAGGTCTTACTGAATGAGATGGGCGTACCGTGGCTTGTTTAAGTTCCTCCTCATCACCTTCAATTATCGGGGGAGCTTCGTCATCCGCAAAATCTTCCTCGAAGTCGAGCTCATCAGCGTCTGTAAAACCTGGCTTCGCCTCCCGGCCTTCCAAGCGATCGCCTTTGACAGTGTATAGTCTTTTTGTAGCACGTAAATTTTCTTGTTCTTCCTTGAGTTTTGCCTCTTTTTCGTCTGCTTTAGTTACATCCATGAACCACTTGTTGAGCTTCTCTTTCTGTTTCATAGCTGCCTCCGCTTGGTCGGCGGACAGGGTTTTGAAGTTGTTTCGGGGTTGAAATCTATAAAACTTTTCGACTGGTATCATCTTGAACATGCCATCATCCATGACGAGCATGACAGATGTGCCGCTGAGGCCACCCTCCAGATTACCAATCCAGGTGTTCTTGTTTTCGTAGTCTTCGATGAACCAGGGAAAATATTCCTCGTATTTAAGCCGACGCTCTTCCTCGTCTCGCTGGAAAACCTGCTGCGTCTTCTTCTTGAACATGTTCTTCTTCTGCTTGACCGCTCCTCCATGAGGCGCGATCCTCGCTAGATTCTCTGCGTGCTGTCTTTCCTTCTCCGCCTTTTCGGCCTCCCTTTTCGCCTTTTCCTCTGGGTCGATGTCCTTTTCATCCGGGTCCAATGATGCGCCATTGCTACCAGGGTCAACCTTTGCTCCCTGCAACGGACCGCGGGGATCTCTTCTGTGTAGTTTTATGGGACGGATGAATTCTTCCGGGTCCATGATGTTGACTTCATTTTTCGAGTATAGCCTCATGCAGTGAAAGCGCATGTTACGGAGAAGTGCTTTTTTCGTGGTCACGAGCTTGTATTCATTGTAGGTCGACGGATCATCATCGGGTTCAGGCTCTTGCTTGATAGCGGGTTTCAAGCCTGGAGGAGCAGGTCCCAACGGCTTCTTCGGAGGCGGCTTCTTCGGTTTCGGCCTAACGAGCGGATCACCAGTGGCGCGACGGATTTTTCGAGGTGGATGAGGACCGTTTAGACCGGGTGTGGTTTTAGCGGAGGTGTTTGGGGGCGTTGGTGACGCCATGGCGCGTTATATGGAGAAGGAGATGGGAAGATGTGGTGAGATTGGTGAGATTGGTGAGAACGGAAGGGAGGGAAGGAGGTAGTGGCGGTTGATAGATACGCGATACGGGACAGCCGTTGGAGGTTGGCTGTTGGCGGTTGGATGCTGGATGTTGGATCCTGCCGGGGACGGATGGGATGATGGTTGATGGTTGATGGTTGATGGTTGATGGTTGATGGTTCGATGGTTCGATGGTTCGATGGTGATTAGCCAAGGCGACGACAGTTTCCCGTTTCGGGGCGAGCGAGAGGACCACCACCACCACCACCACCACCCGAGATCAAAACTACAGACAGAACAGACATCATCGTCCAACCGCGCCCGCCAACTTTGCACCGGCCCGGCATTCAAGTCACCGTCACCATCACCATCACCATACACGCACACGCACACGCACACGCACACGCACACACACACTATATATACCTTTGGATTATCTTATCCTCAGGTTCGTCTGGTGGGGGAGCATCTTGCACACATACACACACACACCGACCATGTCTGCAACTTCAACATCCGGTCCGCCAACGGGAGGCTCAGGCTCATCGACTTACAAAACACGGCAGTACACACACCTGCAGAGCCAATTGGCGCAGCTTCAGGCCAACCTGTCCGACATGGAAGAGCTGCTGCGGATGACCTCGAGTCAAGCGGATACGATAAGGAGATTGGGAGGCTTGCAGGCCGGGCTATTCATGGGGGCCACCAAGGTGTTCGAGGACGGCGAGAAGTAGCCGCTACTTGTGGTGCTTGGGTGCTGTATACCTAAGTACTTAGTACGTAGTTTCTTGTGGGCGCTGTTTGTAGAGCCTCCATTTGGTATCTCGATATCTTGATGTCTCAAAGACGGCATCGGCGATGTGCTATCAAGAATGTTCTGATATGCTACTGCTGCTTCTGCCATTTCTTGCTCCCACTTTTTTTTTTTTTTTCCTTTCTTGCTTTCTCTTTCTCTCTTTCTTTCTTTCTTTTTTTTTTTTATGTTTTTTTTTTTTTTTTTTCCTTTTTTTCTTTTNTCTTTCTTTCTTTCTTCTTCTTAAGCTTTTTTTTTTTTTTCTCCCTTTCTTTTCTGGTTGAACTCTGTCCGTCTCGTTTCAAACTCGCCAAGCGTACCTTTGCAACGACACCTAACAGGCTGCATTCGCCCTTCATCTTTCGTCCCTCATCTTCCTTTTCTTCCCCTTTCATCGATTCACTCCAACATGAGTGACCGCCTTCTCCTCTCGCTAGCATCCTGGCCAGAACCGGACCCGCGTACAACGTCCCTCTCGTCTCTCATCCCCCGGATTCAGAATGAGCGTGGCCCTTTTAAAAACGTTACCGAAGATGGGCTGAACGAGGAGATCGCAGCTGCAGAAAAGCTCGCCGAACAGGACGTGCCCCGCGATGACGACCAAGTACCCCTACCCACCACTATCGACGACCAACCCAATCCACGAGAAACCCTCAACCTTAATAGACAGGAACTCATCAAATTGATCGAGTGAGCACCTTCCTGCAAGACCGGAAAACCACACAAAATCGCAATGGGCTGACCAGCTCCATCTCCCCCTTTAGGCAAGCACAATTCGAAGCTATGTACGCCCTAGATTTCGTTTCCTTGCTCCTCTCTGGCGCCCGACCTGCACACGCCGAGGCTTCAATGTCGCGACACTTGAAAGAAAACGTTCCCAGCGGGACGCTTGGCGCAGATTCGATACGAAAGAAAGAAACCCCCCAGTCCGAGAAAGCCGATAGTGAAACGATCTCGAAAGGTTGGAGGTCCGAAGCATTGGTGCAGTCAGCCAGCTCTCTTCTCGCCGCTGCCTCACGTCTGGCCCAAGAATCTGAGCGGGAGGAGATATATTGGGAGGACATTCTCGACGTCAAAAAAGAGGGATGGGCTATCTGCCGGGCCCCAAGGGAGCCACAAAGCCTAGGTGTCAGATTCGGCTTTTTCGAGGGTATTTACGATTTCCCGTCGATGCCCGTAATCCCTGTTTATACGGGGGCTAATCGTTTACAGCCGGCGCGGATGAGAAATATCGTGGGCTGGGTGTTCTTCAAAAGGGGACCGACGGAACAGTTACTATGCAGGACGTCGGCCACAGTAACCTCAATAGGAGCTCGGTTCGAGTTCGAGTTTCACGCGGCGGGCATATCACAGGCACATCGAAGCCATTCGCGGATGATAGCCAAACATCAGGCATCACCAGCATGATCCAAAATTCCAGAAATTATGCATATGAACATGAGCTGTTCCTCGAGATTGCTCGAGAAGCGAGGACGCTAGCAAACCTTGGGTTCCGCAACGTCGACGAAGCAGTGACGTTCGAGCTGGGATCGGAGAGTGCAGTCATCATCGACATGGTGGGTTTCCGCAAATCTAATTAACTCGAGAAGATTTGAATTAACGAAGACGCCAGACGAGCAATGGAGATATCTCGATTCCAGAAACAGCTTCTCATGAGGATAATGAACTCGCACAAGGTCTCTCAACAGCCCTGCATCTACTTTTATCTCATGCTCACCGGCAGAATCTCAAACGCCGGCGACTTCCACCCCCTTTGCTGGCACAACGCCCGCCGGCGAACCCTCCGCTGCATCTACTAAGGCCGATTGTATCA
Source organism: Arthrobotrys iridis (assembly GCA_036971165.1). NCBI lineage: Eukaryota > Fungi > Ascomycota > Orbiliomycetes > Orbiliales > Orbiliaceae > Arthrobotrys > Arthrobotrys iridis. Next base: position 2,375,239 of record JAJTTS010000006.1, on the reverse strand, counting down.
CACCTTCGGCATCAGAACGAGACAAATGAGTTCAAAAACTCCGCATCTAGACTCGTTAGCTATGCCAGATCGGCTGGTCTTAACGCGCATTCAACTCTAGAAAGATGCCATAACTGTCTGTCAAGGGAGATTGAGAATGTCGACGCCGCAGTCGATTCATTAATCGGGTTTCTAGAATCAAGGGCGACGGTACATCTTCCGGGGAGCTGGAAGGTTGTTGTTTTGATCCAGACTCTCCTCGGCCCATCCATCTTCGGTACTAGATTCCTCGTGCACACATCTCACGATGGCAGTTGCGCATCTCTCATGGGTGCCAATACTTTTAGCTCACAAGCAGAAGTTCAAAGATATTTGCAATGGTGCTTGGAACGGAGCGTCATTAACTTTATAGTCACCAGAGTCCAGGAATGGGAGCAGATCGCGATGAGCAATGAAATGACGCAGGTTGGTGGACAAAGCCAATACAAGCGTCTACGGGTAGAAGTTGAAAGCGAACATCTCGCAGTCCGCTGGACAGTCGGGGGAGGTGAAGATGAGAATTACATATGGTCCGGTAAAGAAGGAGCACGGCCCTTGCAGGCTCTTATTCAATCTATCTAAGTTTAATCATTTTCCCTTTATGGGTCAACGCTATAGGAAGATAGGTATATTTTCAGAAACATGCATAAGTATGTACAAAGAGGCTTGGCTCTCCTTCTGGCAAATCTTAGAGACTTATAGAAAATAAAACAGAGAGAAAACATGTGTTCGACGGAAAGATCAAGCGAATCCGGAACTTGAGCCTAGCTCGACCTTTCCTTGGTTAGCCTCTCTTGTTCCATTTCTTCCTCAGCGGCTCTATAATATTTAGCGGTATCAACTCCGTGCTTGTGCAATCACGCCGAGTTAGTATAAACCCTCAGAATGGATATAGAGGCAATAGTTTTCTTCTTACCTGGTCATGGTTTGCAAGATTGAACCATGGAAAAACGTAGAGCATCAATTGTGAATAACGACTGTTTCTAGCAGCGACACCTTGCATGTAAGGTGTAAGGTTGCTCTCGCCGTACAATGGCTCTTTCCTTTTGACCTTATCAATCATCTCCCTCATATCCATCCTGACCTCCCGTTCGTTCTCTCTCCACCCCCAGAATCGGACTATTCAGATTGAAACGATTTGGAATCAGCCATGAGCCCATTGAGGAATAATCGCGGGGGCACTATACAAGAACTCTGCTGGTATGCGATGAAGAACCCGCCTGTCAGGCCGATAAGGCCGCTCGTTCGCATTCCGGACATGACAGCTGTCCTTCCCATGTACTGCGGTGCACATATTTCCATCAACATGTAGAGACTGGGAGCGCCTGCGGTGGAGAGAGCGATTGTCGCATAGTCGGATGGTCGAAAGTATCGTATGACACGGGTGACATACCTAGCATCAGTCAGTTAGCGCACGAGGGACGACCAAACGGAGAGGAACGAAGCGTACGGGTCATTGTCTATAAGCTGGTGGTCCTTCCATGTCAGTATCCGGCCATTGCTAAGGAAACAATCCGCGACCGCCAGACTGAAAGGGTTGGGAGGGTACTGACAGGATACGGGTGGTCAATTTTCTTTGGTGGGACAGCCATCTTGTCTGGAAACCTCAGGCAGTGCTGGGATGTAGGAGTCGAAGTCCGGTCGTGGTTTCGTTGGAGAGACTTGAGGTAGCCGGCCCGGGTTGTGTCGAATCGGCAGAATTTCGTGAAGGTTGAATGGAACCTCCGGATGCCTTGGTTGTGGTTGGTCGGCTGCCACTTCGTCGAAATCCTGGTTCGTAAGTATGTACCACACAACCCACCGAATTCAATTACCTAGGATTATAACCACCACGATTTACGCCTCTCATCTGCCCGCTAGGTAGTCGTTCCGTCCCGGCGATGGAATCTGATATATCATCAGCGATGACTACTCTTCAAAACTTCGATTCAAATATAATTGATGAAATAGACATCGATGCGGTGTTATGCCTCCCAAAGCCTCGGCCGCCCGTCACGAAATCGCGGGAGGAGCTTCTCGAACAGCTTGAGAATAATTTTCTCACTCCACTAGACCACTTCCCAGCGGAATGGCTGAATAAACTACAAGAGTGTGGCTTCCAGTGACCCAGTCCTCTGCAATCCTTCGTTCTGGTCAATTCCCACCTTCATTTATATTCATTAGCCTGACATCAGTTCCTCCTTCCACCAATAGGCGATGGGAAGACCCTCCGGACTACTATTCCCTGTTTGCACTATCGCCCACCATGACGAGGACCGTCATAAGGTTTACACGCGAGGGCCTCGAGGGCCGTGTCACTGGCTACAAGGAAGTATCCATTCCGGCACAGTCTATCAACGCCAAGAACTCTACGTCTTTGCTACGAAAGCCAGGAACCAGGGCCGATTTTGTTCGTGGAAAGGCTGGTTTCTTCCCCTTCACTCCGGGTGGTCTGGAAGCGGGGTCGGCAAATGGACGCCCGGAGGATCTAGCTGCTGCAGAGTTTACTCAAGAGTTGATTTCCGGAAAGGACGGCATGCTGCAGGTTGCTCCGGGGCTGTTGCGAGGTTTAAACTTTGCACGCCACGAAGAGCTAGACGATGAGGAAGACACCGACGGATTTCAATTTGGGGACGTCAAACCGATACGGAAACCGAAGGATTTATCAGAAAAACATGAGCAAAGGACGATATCCGCAGCACCAGTATCTGAATTGGAAGGCATAGACGACCTGTTGCCAGTTGAGTTCCCACTCCTCGCTCCCCGGGGTCAGCTAGCTCCGTCCTCTGGGAATCCTCGTGGCAAAGAGTGGGCTCATATGGTCGATATCAACCAAGACTTGACGAACTTTAGAGAGCTTGTCCCGAATATGGCTCGGGAATGGACCTTTGAACTTGACAACTTTCAGAAGGAAGCCGTCTATCATCTCGAAAACGGAGACTCGGTCTTTGTGGCAGCTCACACATCCGCAGGAAAAACCGTCGTCGCTGAATATGCTATTGCACTGGCGGCTAAGCACATGACGAAGGCGATATACACATCGCCCATTAAGGCTTTGAGTAATCAAAAATTCCGAGATTTCAGGAACATCTTTGACGATGTTGGAATCTTGACGGGTGACGTACAGATCAATCCAGAAGCAAGTTGTCTCATCATGACGACCGAAATTCTGCGTAGCATGCTCTATCGTGGAGCCGACCTCATTCGAGATGTGGAGTTTGTGATTTTTGATGAAGTCCATTACGTCAATGATCAAGAGAGAGGTGTCGTTTGGGAAGAAGTCATTATCATGTTACCAGATCACGTAAACCTCATTCTGCTATCTGCAACAGTCCCCAACACTTACGAATTTGCTAGTTGGGTTGGTAGGACGAAAAAGAAGGATATATATGTCATCTCTACGCCGAAGCGTCCGGTTCCTTTGGAACACTATTTGTGGGCGGGGAAGAAGATGCACAAAATCGTCGACCAGAATAAGAAGTTCTTGGAAGCTGGGCTTAAAGACGCCAATGATGCTATGTCTGGGAAGAAGGATGAGAAGCAAAATCAATCAGCGCCAACCCGTGGAAATGCTAATCAGAGGGGCGGCCAAAGAGGCGGTCCAAGCCATCGCGGAGGCCAGGGAGCCCGCGGCGGTAGGGGAGGCAATGTCATGCGTGGAGTTAGTGGTGCGGCTTCCTTTAATCGTGGGGGAAGAGGGGGCAGGACCACAGCAAACCAGGACAAAAATCTGTGGGTTCATCTCGTTCAGCATCTGAAAAAAGAAGATCTCCTTCCCGGGTGCATATTCGTTTTTTCGAAGAAACGCTGCGAAGAGAATGCAGACGCTCTATCGAATCTCGATTACTGCACAGCCAATGAGAAAAGTGCTGTTCATATTATTGTGGAAAAGTCAATAGCTAGACTACGAATTGAGGATAGACAACTTCCGCAAATCCGTCGTCTACGAGATCTCCTCTCGAGAGGTATCGCAGTCCATCACGGAGGCTTACTCCCTATTGTGAAAGAGATGGTCGAAATCCTGTTCGCGAAATCCCTGGTAAAGGTTTTGTTCGCCACTGAAACGTTCGCAATGGTAAGCATAACTCGAAGCTCACAAATGAGTTCTTCGCTGATTAGTCTCTAGGGGTTAAATCTTCCCACCCGTACGGTAGTATTCTCAGGGATCCGAAAACACGATGGAAGATCATTCAGAGACCTACTCTCTGGAGAATATATCCAAATGGCAGGCCGAGCTGGCCGAAGAGGTCTCGACAGTTCCGGCACGGTAATAATCGTCAGTAGCGGAGATGAGGCGCCTCCTGCAGGGATACTTAAAACAATGATTCTCGGGCAGCCAACAAAATTACAGAGTCAATTTCGGCTTACCTACAACATGATCTTGAATTTGTTGCGTGTGGAGGCTCTCAAGATCGAAGAAATGATCAAGCGAAGCTTCAGCGAAAACGCGACGCAGACCTTATTGCCTGAGCATCAGAAGATGGTAACAGCAAATGAGGAAGACCTCAAGAAACTCACAAGGGAGGATTGCATATACTGCAACGATGATTTAGACACTCTCCATGAGGCCGCGGTCACCTATAAGAAACTGACACAGGAGTTACATATGCTAGCTTTGAAGAACTCCCAAGGGAAACGAATGTACTGCTCCGGGAGAGTGGTCATACTTCAAGATGAAAAGAGCACTCGGACTATCGGGGTGTTAATACGACCTTCGCTAACTACCGGTCCAAACCCGTTCATCCAAGTTTTGAAGCTTAGTAGGGGCAGTGATCAGAAAGTCCCTAGCGATTACATCCCCTTTAGCACCATTTTCTCGCCAGTCATTCAACGGTTTATTGGAGATAAGGCAAAAATCAAGGAATCAGCAGTACCACTTGCACAGATCGAATACATATCGAAAACCATCGTAGAATCCCGCATTACCGAGGCCCGGACTGGGAAGGCGACTGTGATAAAGCAGTTGACACAAGAGCTGAATAATTTAGGTCAGAGCTGGGACGAATCTTTGTGGCCAGAGAACGACTGGACGAAAATTCGGGACATGCAATTCCAGGAAGTTCTGAAAGGAAGGAAGGTCGAGTTGCAAAAGATCAAAAAGTGCAAGAGCTTAAGTTGCCCCAACTTCGCCAAGCATTTCCGGGCCAGGCATGAGGAATACAAGCTCCAAGAGGAAATCAGAAACCTCAAACAACTTATATCTGATCAAAACCTCCAACTGCTACCAGATTATGAGCAGCGAGTTAGAGTCCTGAAACAGCTGGACTTTATCGACGAAAGCTCTCGAGTTCAATTGAAGGGGAGAGTTGCATGCGAGATAAATTCCGCGAATGAACTGGTATTGACCGAACTCATTCTCGAGAACACACTCGCCGACTTTGAACCAGAGGAGATGGTGGCACTACTGTCCGCCTTCGTTTTCCAGGAAAAGACGGATACGATCCCGGTAGTACCGCCGAAGCTTGAGAGAGGGAAAGCGAAAATTCTAGAGATCGCCAAACGAGTCAATGAGATACAGGCTGAGCATCAAGTGCTTATGAATGCCGAAACGGACGACTTTGAAGGACGGCCACGTTTTGGTCTCATGGAGGTAGTCTATGAGTGGGCCAAAGGGATGAGCTTTGAGCGGATCACAGATCTAACAGACGTGTTAGAGGGCACCATTGTTCGGGTGATCACCAGGTTAGACGAAACTTGCAGGGAAGTTCGGAACGCCGCCAGGATCATCGGTGACCCGGCTTTGTATCAAAAGGCAGAGAAGTGCCAGGAGATGATTCGGAGAGACATTATCTCCTGCGGCTCCCTATACTTTTAGGTTTTCTATCCTCAGTTATCGACACATATATGTACATGTCCTCTCGGAAGGTCTTTGATACCCGGACGGCTGCTTCATATAATTTACAGTATACTTTAGTTCGCCGCTAGCGCAAAAGCCATGATAGCTATACCTCTGGCCCTGAATACATATTTCTTGTTTAGATGAATCATTTAGGTACCGCTAGACAACCACTTGAAGACAAAATGTAACTGCATAGCGCTCCTGTATGCCCACTAAATGGGTTGGAGTATTCGGTACTCGTTTTATGGATATATGAGCCTACGTCGTAGGCTAATATTATATCTGGTTATTAATTAAACACCTAGAGAGTATCCACATATCCCGACTATTCACTTCGAGCTAAATGCACGAAGAGGCGATTGGTTAAAAATAACGTACTGGGGACCTGGGAGGGAAAAAAAAATTTAATAAAATTTGGAAAACCAAATCCGCGCCCCCACCAGAACAAAAACACTCCACAACCCCGACTGAAGCGAGAAAGCACAACCAGTAACTCAGCACACCACAACGGCAATAGCTAATCGTCCAGGTCCAAACAGCTGTGCCTACGTACGACCATCCCCGACTTGCACGCCCTCTTCGTTTTTCGAGGTTACCTTGACCCCTGACAAGGTTGGATGACATAATAACCGCCAAAGATGGATCAACTAAATCCATTGCTGAGGCAATCAATCGTCGAGACCTTCGATCACACACCGGAGATTCGCCGGAATGCTGAACGACAGCTCAAACAAGTGAGTCTGCTATAGCTCTTTACCTTTACTTACGTAGAATTGTGAACGTGAGATCATCTACTAACCTGTTTTAACGGGTGTTTTTGGGGGATAATAGGCGGAGCAAGCTCCCGGCTTCATTGGAGCCTTATTGCACATCGTCGATACTGACCACGATGAGAATATACGTCTGTCCGGTAAGCTCATTCAGCACGAGAAGCCCCCCAAATTCGGGAGCTCATAGAAGTAAGGAAAAGCTCGGGCGGCTAACCTCTCCCAACTTGATTGCTACAGCTGTCCTCTACCTCAAAAACAAGGTCCTACGATCTTGGGAGCCTGCTTCAGCTGATGTGAAGCCTTCACCGATCCCGGAAGACGAGAAACCCGCATTCAGAGAGCGCTTAATCCCAACCTTAACTCAATCCAACCCGAAAATTCGACATCAAATGCTCCCTATGATGGGCAAGATTCTGCATTACGATTTCCCGGAACGATGGCCTTCATACATGCACAGTACAATAGCTTTACTGCAGGCACACGATGCTCCGTCCGTATTCTCCGGATTACAATGCCTCCTCGCGATTTGCAGGGTTTATAGACTGAAGAGCGCTACGGAAAAGAGGGAAGAACTCGAAGGCGTTATCAAGGCCACATTCCCGTTGATTTTAGGCATCGGTAACAAGCTCGCTGGTCAGAACGACGCAGATTCGGGTGAGATGTTGAGACTCATATTCAAGAGCTATAAGCATGCCATTTACGTAAGCTTTCAGTCCCCAGGGTTGGTTATGTGCTTGCTAACCTTATCTTTCAACCGGCCGGCAGTACGAGCTTTTGGCAACGTTGCGGGAGCAGGGGTCGATCGTTGGCTGGGCCACTCTCTTCATCAACGTTGTCAATAAAACCCCTCCTCCAGATTCCCTGCCAGACGATATCGACGAGAGGGAACTGCATTCATGGTGGAAAGCTAAGAAGTGGGCGTATTCCAACTTGAATAGGCTTTTCGTCCGGTATATCACGACCTTACTGCAATAATTAGAAGGAAGAATGCTGAAAAATTGGCTAGATATGGGAATCCCAATAGCTTGTCAAAGTCTACAACCGCCGAATACGAACAGTTCGCTCATAATTTCATCGACAATTTCGTGCCAGCGATTGTCAAGGCATATCTTGGCCAGATCGACCTTTGGGCTCAAAAACAGACGTGGCTTAGCCGGAACTGCCTTTCGTTTACTCTGAGCTTTCTCGAAGAATGGTATTTCTTTCATTGGCAGGGACTATAGGCGCCTTATTGCTGACATGAATTCAACTCTAGCATTAAACCGAAGAACACCTGGCAATTACTCAAACCGCATGTTGCCATCCTTGTCTCACACGTTTTATTTCCTCTTCTCTGTCAAACCACTGATGACTTGGAGCTGTTCGAAACGGACGCGGTTGAATATATCCACCGAAAACTGAGTAAGTGAGCCTAAGCGCATAGAGCACCAGCCAGGTGTCATTCTTTCTGATAACATATCAATATTTAGACTTTTACGAAGATATCTCTGCCCCGGACGTCGCGGCTACTAACTTCCTGGTAACTCTTACTAAGAGTAGGAAGAGCACGGTGTTCGACGTCCTAAACTATATCAACCAGATTGTCAATAAGTGAGTTCGAATTTCCAGAACCCTGTGTATCAGTAATTGACTGTTTCATGCAAGTTACGAACAATGTCCGGAAAACGAGAAGAACCCACTCGAAAAAGAAGGAGCACTTCGAATGATCGGGTCTTTGTCATCAATTCTCCTCGGGAAGAAGAGTCCCATCGCCGATAAGATTGAATACTTTTTCGTCCGTCACGTATTTCCAGAGTTCCTAAGCAGGTTTCCCTTCTTAAGAGCCCGGGCTTGCGATGTCGTGGATAAGTTCAGTGATCTAGACTTTCAGGATCAAAACGTAGGCTCAAAGACATATTGGTTATATTCGAATCCCGGATCTGCTAACTTTCAAGTTAGAATATCGTTTTAATCTACGAAAGTATAATCAGATGCCTCAATGATGAGAAGCTTCCCGTCCGAGTTGAGGCAGCATTGGCTCTCTCGCCCCTTATCAGACATGAATACATCAAGACTCAGATGCAAGACAAGATAGTTGAAATCATGCAACAACTACTGAAACTCACAAATGAAGTTGACCTTGATTCGCTTGCAAATGTTATGGAAGAGCTCGTCGAAAGTTTTGCGACACAGCTAACGCCATTCGCCGTCGATTTGACCAAATCTCTTCGCGATACATACATTCGTATTGTCTCTGAGGTGTTGGATAAGACAGCAGATGAGGAATTCAACGAACTTATCGACGACAAGAGTATCACAGCTCTTGGAATTCTTCAGACAATTGGCACTCTGATATTGACGCTAGAGACATCCCCGGATATACTTCTACTTTTGGAAACAATTCTCGAGCCTGTCATCAAAATTACGCTTGAGAATAAGCTGTACGGTACGTTTTGATGAGTGAACCGGTGATCTAGGCGAAAAACGACAGCTCACAAATCATCCGATAGATCTCTATAACGAAGTTTTCGAGATAATCGACAGCTGCACCTTTTCCGCAAAGGCGATATCACCAACAATGTGGATGATCTTCGGATTGATCCACTCTACTTTCAAAGACAAAGCAGAATTCTATGTAGAAGAGATGCTACCAGCCCTTGACAACTACGTCACCTACGGCGCCGATGTCATGAAGCAGAACCCTGCATACCTCGAAGCCATATACGACATAATACAAACAATTTTCGTTCATGATAAATTGGGGGCTATGGATAGGATTTGTGGTTGCAAGCTTGCAGAAGCGGTTTTACTGAATCTGCGAGGCCATGCCGACGTTTATCTTCGCCGACTGGTTGAGTTGCCAATGCTCTGCCTAACAGCAGAAAACCACGCTAAAGTCAAGGCCTACCGTGTTCATCTTATGGAGATGGTCATCAACTGCATTTACTACAATCCGGGCCAGACTCTTCAAATCCTCGATCATAATGGATGGACGGCAACATTCTTCACATTGTGGTTCTCGAACATTGACAACTTCAATCGAGTGCATGATAAGAAGTTGTCGATAGTCGCGATAGTAGCTTTACTCGACCTCACACCCGAACAAATACCCTCTAGCCTTCAACAAAATTGGAATAGATTGCTGCAGGGATTGGTAAAGCTGTTTCACACATTGCCAGTCGCTATGAAAGGTATGTTATCTCTCTGGAGATGACTATAGGTAACAGTAGTTGCTGACCTAAATTAATGTTGATAGCTCGGGAGGAGGCGCAGAATGATGACAGATATGACGAAGGTTATCCATCCGACAGCGACAATGAATGGGAAGGGGAAGAAAATGAAAGCTGGGAAGAAAATGAAAATGATGATAAGGATGTTGCCGACGAAGAAAGCCAAGCATATCTAGAATTCCTAAATCAGGAGGCGAGCATAACCTCCCCTAGCTGTAGCTCGGAAGCTGCATTGCAGGAGCTAACGTTATCTTAGGCTCAGAGATTCAATGCGCAATCATATAATGCAGACGAAGACGAAGGCGATCTCGAAGAAGAGTCACTACTCGAGACTCCTCTTGATAATATTGAACCGTATCAGCTTTTCAGGGACTCCTTCCTTAGTAAGCCACCGCTATTTACAGTTGGCCGAGGACATCTGCTAACATGATCTTAGATCTCAAGAACACACAGCCACAACTATACGAAAGCTTAATAGGCTCACTTTCGAACGAGGAGAAAAACGTACTACAGGGGGTAGTAAAACAGGCGGATCTTAACGAGGCCGAAATGGGAAATGCAGGGAAGACGACAGTTTAAATCAGGGTCTCTAAAAGTTTTCCTGTTTCTTTCGGAGTTAATAGCTGCCTTTTACGATTGGAGGAAAATTAAGACTGCATGTCGTCATCTTCTATACTGTCTAGAGAAAACTCTAAAGTTTCGAGAAGGGGACGATGTACATTTAAGCTGCTAATCCGAAATCTTCGTCTTCTATTGCAGGTCGACTGCAGTGTTTTTGCCCTGCTATACAGTCTAGCAGGGACCACGGCATGCCCCAAACTTCCACAATGTCGGGAATTCTCAGCATGGAGACAGGTAACGTGACCCACTTTGCTGAGTAAATCGGAACACGGCCTAGAGCGACCGTATATTGGCAACTAGCTAGGAGGAAGAGGAGAATGGGCCTTGTTCGGTGGGAATGTTTATCGAATTGGAATGTAATCGTGGGTATCTCTTGAATAAAACGACGCTCGTTCTGATAAGTCATGCATTTAAATAGTCGTATATGATTCGTCTTCTTTATGTAGAGCCAAGCCGAGCCAAAATTCACCGGTGAATATGCTCCGCTGACGTTCTTTATGCTGGCAAGACCTCCCTCTACCTATCCGGCAGAATCCAGGCAAAAAATCGTCCCTAAAGTTGCACCTAGACTCTCGTGAACAGTGTCTGGGGGTGTCTGGCCAATTATTTGCGGATCCGGAAAGGATACTAGCTCTGCTGTTACGCCAGGCGCGGGTTGAGAATGAGAATTATCTTCTGTATGTTGGGATTTCTGCGGCGGAGGAGCATGGCCCGCGGCTTGCAGGATTGCGGCCTACGCTGACCCTGAAGCTGCATGGCTTTGGTCGAATTTTGCACGTGCTGAGCCGAAAAGCTCCGCTTGCTGGCGAAGCAGCTCTTCGTTAGAGAGGCCGGAAGCCTCGAACTTGGTCTGCTTCTTTTCGCGAGTCTTTGTAGGTTAAATTAGTATTGGGCTCTACAAGAGAGTGACTGGCGGGTAAACCCTACCACTTTCTGGGTCTCCTTGTGCTCTTGGGCAGTTTCTTGGACATCCTCGACGTATTCATTGAAACCGAGGTCATTGAGAGCCCTGACAACGTGCTCGGATGCGATGGTCTTCTTTGCTTCCTTCTCGGCGATTTCGTTTGCTTCGGAAGAGATCAGAGTGATGAACTCGACACAGCATTCAATAAGTAAGTCTCGGGCATCCTTTGCGAAGGCAAGATCGGAAGGCAGTATTTCGGATATTATCTTTTGAACGGTGGCCTTGGGAAGGGAGAGGTCATCTGATGCCGTTGGGTTTAGCAGATGTTTGGAGAGAAGCGGGTATAAGATCTCTTACCGGAACCTCCGAACTCTCTGTCTGACATCTGTAATAGGAGGGAAGGGCGGGGCAGCGATGTGGCGAGCGGGAAATTTATCGTTGTTAGAGTGGTGAGTGGTGATGGCGGCGATGGTGGTGAGCGATGAGCGATGATGATGAGTGAGAATTATGGTCGGGCAGACGTGGGACAAGGAGTTAATGAAAGCGGTCGGCTGTGACACGCTTCCTTGAAAAGCTCTTGTCTCAGTCCTGTCCTCCCTCCTTTCAACCCTCATCCCCACCATCGTACCATCATCCTCATCTCTCATTGCTGCTACCACTACCTACCTATCCAGGAGCTCGCCACGGTCGTATGATCCGATAATCAAAATGGTCAAGGCATCGGCCAACCACCCACGGCTATCCAACGTCCTTGTCCTCGACAATGGCGCATCCACCATCAAAGCCGGCTTCGCGACTAGGAACACCGACCTGTCCGATTGTTCAATCATTCCCAATTGCATCGCACGCTCCCGGGACCGGAGACTCTATGTCGGAAAACAGCTTGAAAACTGCAAAGACTTCGGTTCTATAGTATTTCGGCAGCCCGTAGAAAAGGTGAGTGCTACCTCAGGCCACCTTTTCAAGCCTATTCCGCAATCATTAACAGCCCACTGACCGCAGCGTCTACACCCGGTCTGACCATGTTGCTAGGTATAGGGGTACATTGTGAACTGGGAATCTCAAAAGGAGATATGGGACAGGATGCTTCTTGACGACGAATCACCGCTGAAGGTACTTTGACACCGATGGTCTCTACCCATCAGTTATCCGAGCTTACCAGTACTCCGCCAGTGCGATGCAAAGGCAACCACCTTGATTCTTACCGAAGCGCCTAATGCCCTAACTCCACTACAAACGAATGTTGATCAGATAGTTTTCGAGGAGTACGAGTTTGGTGCCTACTACAGATGCCCTTCATCGTATGTCACAAAAATAGTCGCATTGTTACGGATTCCCAGATCCTCAGCTAACCTACGGTTGGAAACCTCTAGGCAGTTGATTGCCTGGAACGATATTGGCCAACTTTTCGATCCACAAGCACCAGTCCAGCATAACGCCGCAGAATGTGTACTCGTCGTCGACTCCGGTTACAGCTTTACCCACGTAATCCCCGTCATCAACGGTAAACCCTATCAGGCAGGCACCCGCCGTATCGACGTTGGCGGGAAGGTTCTCACCAATTACTTGAAGGAAATGTTTTCCATCCGTCAACTCAACATGATGGATGAAACGTACATTGTCAATGAGATCAAGGAGAGCTGCTGTTACGTTTCCAGCGATCCCAAACGAGACCTTGACATCTGCAAACGACAGAAAAGAAATAATATTGTTAAAGAATATGTTCTCCCGGACTACAAGAACTTACACAAAGGTGTCTTGAGGGACGTTTCGGAAAGACATCACATCGGCAAAGATATGGAGCAGACCTTGATCGTCGGAAATGAGAGATTTATGGCACCGGAGCTTCTGTTTCATCCTAGCGATGTGGGTTATAGGCAAGCAGGTCTCCCAGAGATCATAATGAAATCAATCGCGAGCGTGCCGGATGAATATAGAGCGCTGCTATTGGCAAATGTCGTACTTATCGGTGGGAATGCACTAATAAAGGGTCTTAGAGAGCGATTGTGCGTGACTTGCCCCGGTTATTAGAAGTGAGGAAAGTACGAAACTAACCAGGCGAACCGAATAGGGAAGCCGAGTTAATTCCAATGGCGCCTGAGAACCACCTTGTCCGAGTCACCGTTCCCGACGAGTATGTCTTCATCCCTTCTTCGTTGCATACTCCCACAATCATCAGTTGTGCATTTTAGGCTCATTTTCTAACCTCTGTGCTTCCAGTCCGATCAAGTACGCGTGGCAAGGCGGCGCGGCACTTGGGAATAACAAGACAGCGTTAGAACAGCACCGGATAACTCGGGCGGATTATCAAGAACATGGAAGCGCGTGGTTAGCAAAAAGGATGATCGGTCAACCAGCCCCGGCGATTCAGACTGGAGGCGGCACAGCGATGGTATCCAATAAGCGGCGGCGAAGTTCACCGGGATAGGATTCTCATGGCTTGTATCTTTACTTTTACTACTGAGGCGCTTATACTCTTTACTTTCCTTTCCTTTCCTTCTCAACTTTATTTTATTTTTTAAGGATCGATGCGGAGGATCTGACAACCCTGTGGGTCCTGGTGCGGGGCACGAGCAGAGCACGCGGGGTGGGGGTTTGTTGGATCGAATCGGCCCCACCCGAGGCTCGCCTACGAACAGATGAGCAAGTCATCGCGCCTGCCCTTTAATCGAACCGGTTCCCTGCGCCTGCCCATTTGGTTCGACTTTTTTTTTTTTTTTTTCCCTACGCTGAGAATCCAAAACAACAAATCCAACTTCCAAACCGTATTTGGCTGATTGCCGCGCTTCCATAAAACTCACGTCCAGTCGGATTTTTTCCCTTCTTCTCTGATTTCTTCCTTTGTTTCGCCGGACAGCATCTAACGCCTCCTCGATCCCCCGTCGCCATCGCCCAAGTAAAGACCATACTCTCAACCCCGAAACGACACCATCCATCAAATCATAAACCGGCTGCTGATACGCCCCCGTCAAGATGGTTCAAAAAGTCTACGTTACTTACAACGATGTTCACAAGCTCTGTCAAGAGTCCGCCCAAAAGATCCTGGACGACTTCAAGCCGGAGCTCATCATCGCAATTGGTGGCGGTGGCTACATCCCGGCCAGGATTCTGAGGTCCGTCCGAACCGATGCGTGCCAACAGAAGTCGGGGTTATACTCGGGCATCAGCAGGCTCGACGTCGTATACCCTCATCTTTGAACCCGATGCTTACACGAAATCTATATTCCAGATCCTTCTTGAAACAGCCAAATGGAAAGAATATCTCCATCCAGGCTATCGGTATGCTGTCCTTGATAAGATGCCCGGCAAGAGCTCTCCCTAGGACCTTCTCACACGCCTTTGATCCCCAGGACTCTCTCTGTATGAAAACCTAGGCACCGGCGAGCCGGAGGAAGTACCCGGAACAGAGGTTGTTCGATTGCAATGGCTCGATGTAAGCCCTATGCCCCTCTCCTTTCCATCAAATAGCGCAAAGTCCAAGACTGACCCAAATTATTGCTATAGTTCAGGTACCTCCGATCTACTCACCCCCAAAATCCTTCTTCCAAATTCTGACCAAAACTTCTATATGTAGCTCCGAAGCCATCAACCATCTGATTGGCAAGAACATTTTGATCGTTGACGGTATACCTCATGCCCGTCTCTTTCAAACCATGCCGCTGCATTTACTGATTCGGGATATGCAACATAGAGGTCGACGACACAAGGACTACTCTTCAGTATGCCGTCCAAGAGCTTGAGAAGGATGTTAGAGAGCAGAGCATCAAACTTGGTCGCTCTGAACCAACCAACTTCAGCATCTTCGTGCTTCATGTGAGTACCCAAATAAACTTGCGGCTTCAAAAATTCAAATCCTTGTAAAGCGACATCACGCTAACGTGTTACCCCTGCAATTGTAGAACAAGGACAAGGAAAAGCGTGGAACGCTCCCTGATGATATGATCAATTCAAGATATCTTGCCGCCAGAACCACCGGGGATGTCTGGCTGTGCTACCCCTGGGAGGCCGTTGATATCGAGGAACATGACAGACGCGCCCTACAAGATAGGGATAGCCTCTAATTACGGCAACTA
The DNA here is from genome assembly GCA_036971165.1 of Arthrobotrys iridis. Lineage (NCBI taxonomy): Eukaryota > Fungi > Ascomycota > Orbiliomycetes > Orbiliales > Orbiliaceae > Arthrobotrys > Arthrobotrys iridis. The sequence continues at coordinate 2,359,826 of JAJTTS010000006.1, read as the reverse complement.
ATACCACGCAACAATGCAGTGTCGCAAGCCCCTTCCACTTTTTTCTATCTCGTGGTGAATATTTCTCACACTGTATTGTACATGGAGTTCGTTCCACAAATGATCTGGTGCAAGCTGTCTACGCGCATTGCATATGGAATAGATCCTTAGGAGTTTATAGATCGATACGCGGTTGCTTTTCCAACATCCATCTGTCAGGTAGATATTGTTTTTATTTTTCCCAAATACAGGAGGAACCACCTGTGGATATTGAAATAGGACAAGCAAGAATAAAAACAAAGAACCTTGGTATCGTAAAAGGCTTCCGAAGCATCCATTTAGTCAAACAGCGATACAGTCTAAAACTATACCACAAACGCCAGACATGAATTGCAAAGCATTGTTAGACTTCAGAGGAAACAAGAAAATGCAAAGCTAGGAAAGGAGAAGGTGGTAAAGGAAAGATGACAAGGAAATATCCCAATCAGCAAGCACAAGCCCCACCCTTGCGTTCAGTCGGTCCTGCGTTGATTTGTATTGACTCATTACTCCTGCTACCCTCTTCGTATTCGCTGCCACCGATTCCGTACAGCCTTTCTCTCTCAATGTCGGCCCTTCTTTCGATAAGTTTCCTAGCGATAACCTGGAACAGCTCGTCCACTCCAGAATCTTCCCTCGCAGAGACCTCGTGGCAACAATCCATACCTACCCAGGATTCATCGCTATCCGATAGGTGTTCCCCCGCGTAGGAGAGACAACGTTCAAACGGGACTTCGCGTTTGGAAGGGTCGTCGTTCACAAGGTCCTATGTCGTGTCCAAAAAAAATGAATTGTACATTTTTAGTTATTTTTATTTTTTTATTCGAAAACCCCCGTATCCATTACATGGCTTTGTGGTGAGGCTCACAGTTTTTGTTCCGACAATATGGATGATAATGTTGTTCCTCAAATTCTTTTTCAATTCTTGCAGCCTTTTTTTTAAAAAAATCGCCCCAATATTAGTGGAAATCGAGTGCATGCTACAAAATTAATCGTGATATTTTGAGTACGTACCAGGAGTTGACGGCAATAAAGGAAGCCTAAGAAAAGCCTGGTCAGTATCCGAAAGCGGGGGGCCAAGGTGTGTGAGCTGGAGGAAAAGAATATACCTCGCTCGTGACCTAACTCCGGTAGAACTTGTCAGGTGTATTCAGATTGTGAGCATCGAAGTCGCAGTTTGGCAGACGCACATCGTAACAGATCACCCCGCAATTTGCGGAACGATAATATAGCTTCGATATGGAACGGAATCTCTCTTGACCAGCGGTATCCTGTCATCAAAAAGAGATCAATATAACTGCGATTCTCCCATGACCAGCCTCGCCGACGGATAGCACCCCGCTAAAGCTAAAGATCCAACTGGTATATACACACCCAAATCTACATCGCATTATAGGTAGCAGTTTTTTGTTAGCGAGCCAGTTGTTCTGGTGTGGATAGGGATGTATGTCTTTAGACCTGAGGATGGCCGAAAGAACCGTCCGAAAATAACACACCTGTAATCGTACTACGGTGCCGTCGACGACAACCTTCTTAGCTAGGAATGATGCCCCGATCGTCGTTGGTTCTGTTGTTCACATCGATATCGGAGCAAAGGTAAAGAAAAGAAATCAGCGCCATGGGGGTTCCGAGATGCTGGCATGTACAGTCCAGGCCCAGATTTTGGCTAACCTAACGGGTCGAATGTGCCTTGAACGTATCGAGTGAGGAGGCTGGTCTTGCCTGTAGTTTTTTATGCAAGGGAAAGTTCGATGTTAATAATATTATCATTGGCTTGGAGAGGATCGTTGGTACGGTAGAAAGGAGATTAGGAATAGCGATGCCCAGATCTGGACATCGATTTGGGAACTCTAAAAACTTTCCCACGCAGCAGCGATCTGATAGGCAACGACCATTGATAAAATAACAGTCTACGCTGATTCAGAGAGTTGCGAAGTGGAGTTCATCAAGCCAAGGTAAAGGGAATACTCAGGGGAGGGGGGTGCGGATTTGGTTTGCTTGCCTACTCCCTGGGATCCCAGAATTACTATTTTATACTCATGATTGTGATTCATGATACCGTAGGGCATGCGCGGACCGGGTGGATGTGCGTATGTGTGAAGCCGGCCGGTAGAAGGTTCTCGCCAGTTATATCACGGTGACCGGGCGGGAAGGAATGTTGATATTGCCGGCTTGGGGAGCTGCAGTGCGACGTGCAACTTTCCAGGCGAGAGAGAGAGAGAGCAAGGCAAGTAAGGCAAAGCGGATGGGGGAAAATCGGGTCGGGTCGGCTGGAGCGGGGCGGCGGAGTGGTTCAAGTCCTGGACTGGTGATTTTACTATTAAACAGGGGACACAAAGGGTTTTATGCTGCCCGCAAAGCTGATATCATGGGATTCAAGGTTGGAAACTGGGATGGTTCTTGCGTTTTGTCTCCAAGCTGTGGCAGTGGGAGAAAGGGCAGGGATAAGCTGGGGATGCCCTCCTATCATACATACATACACACATACGATACCCGTCCACCAAATCTGCCAGACTGTGGAGAGGTTCGAATACGGCCGCCACTTCGTTATTGGTTACAAACAACGTCCTGATCCTGGTATCTGCTGACCAGGCTTCAGAAGACCGTCTCGGGATGCCGTGTCCCGACCTCACCTCGCTAGGCCGCAACGGGAAGCTTTCCTGCTGACTTTCCATTGGTTTGGCCAGGAATCGGGCTTATCTTTTTTAGACACGACTTCAATTTTTCCTGAGGAAGAGAGTTTTGACGATGGGGCATTCCATACGCAGTCCTTCTTCGTCCTTGATGTATGACGTTCAAGGAGACATGCAGCTGGCTTCGCTGGCTGGTTGTTATTCGACTACGCTGCAGCGGCTTGCGCATGAAATTCGTTCCCCGGTTATCTTGGCGATTTTACTCATGCATGGCAAGCGTGTATCGATAACAATCTGCATTTCATATCGACGTATACGTGACCTCGACTAAGGGAAATGGTATCAGGCAAGGTCCACTATGCCATCGTCGTCTTCAAGTTCTTCGACCCTTGGACCATCTGGTTTGGAAGCATCCGCTTCGTCCCGTTTCAAAACATTAACGATACGTTCGCAGATCTCCCGTACATCGTCATCTTCAACTGCCAGGTGAACTTCGCGAATGATCGGGTACACCTCTAGCTCTCTCAGGAGCTCTCTTATCTCACGAGTTGTGGTTAATAAAACGATGCTATCCAAAAGCGTCGTGATGATGGAATTGTCGGATTCTCGCTTTTTGTCTGGAGGTAGCAGCTGCACTTCAGCTGGCATATTGAGCGACTCTTCTTCTGGATACTCTTCCGGTCCCATCAGCGGCAAAAGGATATAAGGCAGCAAATTAACAGAAGATTCTGATACCAGCATCGGGTGCGACGATATGTCGAATAAGGAGTTCCTTGGTTTTAGAAGAGCGTTAGTAATTGATATAGTATCAAAAACCAGCAACCCTCTCAGCCATAGACTTACTTGATAGTAGATGCTACTCCCTTTCTCCTTACCAAAGATTGATGTTCTGTAAATACTATCAGTTTAGTGAGCGGTATAACGCCGTCATACGCTTGGGCTTCGGTGAAATGTTTTCGTCCTTCGGGGTGCTATCGTCGAAGAAGATTTCAGTTGCACTGCACCCGGTGTACGAATTTGATAGATGATTCGGGGTTATAGCGACGTACACCAGCAATATCGGCGAACAAGTAGGCAAGATAATCAAAATCGGCGTTTTTGTTCAACGTTTTCCCCGATCCTTTCACGAAGAGGTCCATCAACTGGTCCATCGCATTTTCGCTGTCGCTGACCTTCCACTCAGCCTTCGGCTTCTCGCGCTTCAGCTTCAGGATTTTTCCTGGTATCGACTCATGCTTTGCCATATTCGCTAGTAGCATTGCAATGGAATCCGCCCCAGGATAAGAGGGGTTCGTAATCAATGAAAAGAGCAGCTCGAGAAAGCTGTCATCGGTTGCCAGGAGGTTGAGAACCGCCCTGTCGTCGGATACATTTACAAGAATAGTCGCCGCACTCTCCGATGTTGTCTTGATCGTAGTTAGATAATCGAGTAACCCAAAAAAAAAAAACTAAGATAGTCTTCGCCCATGAGCTAGAGACGGCTTACAGGGTGATCCCTAAGTAAGATCTTAAGATCCTTGATGGGTTTGAGGCCGGGAGGCTTGAAGATGGAGTTCTGGGGCCCCGTTGAGTAACCAACTAGGGTTCCACAGGCTGGATTTCGGGATTCAAAGTTAGAACATCGCACGTATCAGATTCATCAACGAGGCTTTCGAGATCCAGAGGCAGTACCAATATTTCTGATTTCATGACGTGGGGACGAGAGGAAGCCCACCAGCTAGAGTATATATCACAAAACGTCAGATATCTCTGCTCGTTTTTGCTTTTCGGTACGAGCATCGAATACATACCTCCTCCATAGGCGACTGCTGTTCTGCCATCTCTCTGGACGTTGATGTGCCGATATAATACAATATGCTTTCCCAGCTATCAGGATTTCAGATGCCGGTCAAAATGCAGGTTTGTAATTTTTTGGTGTTGCGGGTTGGCTTTGTGGTTCGGTTTATTCGCAGCAAAAGATATCCCACCAGCCAACCATCCCGGCATTCGTTTCTCGAACCTCATCCCGGGCCTCATCCCTCCTCCCAAACACCATCTACCGTCCTCCCAATTCCTCCGCCGCTCTTGTCCGGAACACTTCTCAACACCTAATCATGCTTAAACTAATTCGAAGCCGGCCGATAGCGGCATCGCTGAACTCCGCTCTCAGGGTATAATATATGCCCTCAAACCCTCTAAGAATGCCACATGGTTCACCCCACGCTAACTCCCCGATGATGGCATAATAGAACTCGACGAAAAGCTCCTTCATCCGCCAGCAGGTCCGGCCTTTGTCGATACACGAGTACCTCTCAGCCAATCTCTTGAAATCGGTATGAATTGGCTTCCTTGATGAACCCGACCTAATCGTCGCGCTTCCTTCCGTCCGGTTGTGAACATCGCATAATAACTCATCATTTCTCCTCTCTCCTGCGGACGATATTATATAGTACGGCATTGGTGTTCCCAACGGTCAGAATGCAACAACCGTCGAAGAAGCCGAGAAGGTCGCCAAAAGCATCGGTATGCAGTGAAATCCCGATCATAACTCAGTGCCTACCGATTTTCTGATTCTGATTCTCGGTTGTTTTCGACGGATAAGGTGGTGACGATATGGTTATCAAGGCACAGGTTCTCGCGGGTGGGAGAGGCAAAGGCACTTTCGACAACGGCTTGAAGGGCGGTGTGAGAGTCGTTTACTCGTAAGATACTTTAGGGGACGGCGTAATAAGCACGAGCATTGATTTAACTGGATTCTCCCGACATAGGCCCGCCGAGGCGAAGCTCTTTGCTGGAGAAATGATCGGTCATAAACTTATTACGAAGCAAACCGGACCGGCTGGGAAATTATGCACTTCGGTTTTCATCGTCGAGCGCAAGTTCGCCCGGAGAGAGTTCTATCTCGCGATCCTTATGGACCGAGCAACTCAGGGCCCAGTTATTGTAGCTTCTTCGCAGGGCGGTATGGATATCGAAGCTGTTGCTAAGGAATCCCCAGAGGCCATCATCACCACCCCAATCGATATCCATCAGGGTGTCACCGATGAGATTGCCCAGAAGATCGCCAAACAGCTCGGCTTCTCCCCCCAGTGCATCGATGACGCGGCAAAGACCATCCAGAGCCTCTACAAAGTCTTCATTGAAAAGGATGCCACCCAAATCGAGATCAACCCTCTCGCCGAAACCAACGACCACAAAGTCCTGTGCATGGATGCCAAGTTTGGATTTGATGATAACGCTGAGTTCCGACAAAAGGAGGTGTTCTCCTGGAGAGATATCGCTCAGGAGGATCCCGACGAGGTTCAGGCCGCAGAGCATGGCCTTAACTTTATCAAATTGGATGGAGATATCGGGTGTTTGGTCAACGGTGCCGGATTGGCCATGGCTACCATGGATATCATCAAGCTAAACGGGGGCAGCCCGGCAAATTTCTTGGATGTCGGAGGTGGTGCCACTCCAAAGGCGATCCAGCGCGCCTTTGAGCTCATCACCAAGGATCCAAAGGTCACGGCTATTTTCGTCAACATTTTCGGTGGCATTGTCCGCTGTGACGACATTGCTCGTGGTCTCATCGGCACCGTCCAGAACATGAACCTTCGTGTTCCAGTTGTTGCCCGATTACAGGGTACCAACATGCAAGAGGCCCAGAAATTGGTAAGCTCCAGCGTAGCCGGTATTGGAATTGAGAGCTGCTCCAGGTTCTGAAAGCTCACATATACATATATCTACTAGATCAACGAGTCGGGGTTGAAGATTTTCTCGTTGGAGGACCTGCAGTCGGCAGCGGAGAAGGCGGTCCAGTTCTCGAAGGTCGTCAAGATGGGTAAGTCCCTTTAGCAGCAAACCCCGAAGCCACGGCATGACTAACTAGATTTTCCAGCCCGAGATATCGATGTCGGAGTGGAGTTCACCTTGGGTATCTAAGCAAGCAAGTAAGTACTGAGGTAGTAGGTGCTGCCTGACTAAAGAAATGGGAGGTTGCAATTATTATTGTCTATATAGAGGGTATTCCGCATGGTTTTATTTACCGTTCCTGTTTTATACGCGATGAGGCCCATCAAAACGATTATCTGCCGATATCTTTGTAGAGAAACCAAAAAAACACAATCAATTCATTTCGCAATATTTCCTTTATCTTACTTCCAACTCGATTGATTTCATCTTTCCAATCTCAATATCGTCGTCAGTCGCAGATG